>JBAMYA010000022.1:17775463-17828456 GCA_037176975.1 Arrhamphus sclerolepis | reverse complement strand
GAGCAGCAGTAATGTGCTCAGTTTTCCTGGTTCTTGTTAGAACTTTGGCAGCAGAGTTCTGGAGGAGCTGAAGCTGTTTAATCATCTTTTTGGGAAGACCAGATAGAAGAACGTTACAGTAGTGAAGTCTGCTGGAGATGAAGGCTGGATGAGCTTTTCTAGATCTGATCTGGACATCTGGGGCCTTATGTACAAAGACCTGCATGGATTTCTATATATATAGACATATATGTATATATCTTCAGCTGTAGAAAACCACACATACGCACGAATCCACTCACGTTCTGTTCAAACATCACAATCCAAGTGGAACTGAGCGCATGCAGGAGCACAACACTTCTCTATATATGATAATGAGTATAAACAAACATGGGAAACCACTCATCCAAAGAAAGAAAAAGGCAAAAACAATCTTAAAAAAGAGAAATTTCACTGTCTGAAGTTGAGGCCAGGAAAATTCTTTTATTTGGTACTATCACCTGCCATAAATAGTAAAAGGAAAAAAAATGAGTGGGACGTGTGATGGAATCTGTCAAGGCAGTGGGCTCAGAAAAACCACACTGTAAATGACTAAAAAAGAAAGTGACTCACAAACGTGGAGGTGGAGAGTCGCTGCGCAGCAGTAAAATATGGCCAGAGCAGGTGGTGGGTCCTCAGTCAATGATCTCACACCGTTTGTGCCACATTGTGTAGACACAATGTACGATCTAGGAGCACCCCAATGGTCCTGTGATGTCAGTACAACCAACTTTTCAACTGCTGATCGCTCTACCACTGCCCAGGTACACCAATGGCATCACTGTGTCTGTGCTACAGGTGGATTTTTTTAATTTGAAACGCATCACTCACCAGAAACCCCCCCATCCTGCACCCTATGAGCCTGGAGCTTCATCCTGGCTGGTGTCAGGATTCATAAGTCGTTAATCAGGCACATCTGAGCATCACATGTTACTTCCACAGTTACGGAGTGAAAAAACAATCCAAATAACATACGCAAATTCATGTTCAGGTGGCGTCTCTATACTAATGTGTGCGAAGTCGATCAAAGTTGGCCAAGTGTTCATCGAGGATAGCCTCTTGGAAATCATCATCATGGGCCAAACATAATAGTGGTCCTTAAAAACCCGTTCCCCTCTGAAAGCCAAAGCTGTCATCATCATAGGCTGTGGGTCGCAGCATTTAGTGCATGATTTTATATATTCTGATTAATAGTTTTATTGAAAAACTGTTAGCATCAGATATATTATGATCACAATTCTAAATCTGAGAATAAAATCCCTGAATCTGGAACCAAAATATATTTAAAAAAATAATATTTTGTAGTCAAAACGGGAGTGCATTTTTCTGGGCTGCACTTTTCTCTGTTAATTCTAAAATCATCTCTAATTTGAAGCGGCTTTCTGAGTTGAGCTGTTTCTGTTCTTGTTTTCAGTTCTAAAGGGTGTCAAAGGTTACTGCGCCCTCTTTTACAGAATCTGATTTCCTGGTTAAAAACTGACTTCTCATTCTCTGCTTCAGGACTTTGGTTCTCACACTTTAGATTTTAATTCAACATTTATCTAGCGCTGAATTAAATTTCACATGTGGTGGCTTACAAATACTTGGTGAAATGATTCCTCATGTTTTGAACAAAATTGCATTCAAAGAAATATTAAAATACACTATCTAAATTATCAAATCAGATCCACTATGAGCACATTTTAAAAGATGATTATGAATAAAAGTAAATGGAGGCAGGTTTCTGGATTGAAACTGGTACTTACTCTTTGCCTGATATGGGACAAAACCATCAACCTATTACAATCTGTCTGACTGCTTTAAACTTTTAGAAGAAGGTAATAATCAAACCCCGAAATAATTTTAATCAAAAATGTTCCAGTGCTTTACCTGTTAACCCATAAGCAGTTTTTATTTATTTATTTACTTATTTTTTTAATCTTCCACCACAACGGTACACTCAGATTCAGGCCAAGCTGAACAACCTTGAGCTCCAGGGATAAGAAACACGGGGGACGCTCGACACACTGACACAATTTCACTTCCAGCCAATCAAAGCTGCGAATTAGAGATTTCTAACAATGAGTCATTGGTGCCTTTTTCAAATCTGCTCTGACAAATCTTCGCTCAAGGTTTATCAAATATGTCTTGTTCAGAAGGAAAAACAGCAAATGTTAGACCATTTATTGCCACAGTAGCGTGAGTGGATGTATGGAGTTTGGTTTTATCACCGTAACAAACAAACAAACAGACTTCACACCAGAGCCTCAGAGGTGGATGAAGTTAATGAAGTTAACGGCCTGCAGCTCGTAGAGACCGTAAATCTGCAGCGAGAAAAAGCAACAGAAAAGTCAGTGATGTAGCTTGAGGCCACACCATTTAAAGAACTGTGAGCAAATCATTTTGAATGATAGTTTGAAAAGCAAAGGGGGGTTAGTGAAGGGATGGAGAAACTAGAGCTGTGTGTTGGCTGTTCCAGTTTGCTGCTGCATCTATGAGCAGGCAGTGAAACGAGCCATTAGTCTGATCCCATCATGATCTGACGGTAAACAGCTCTGTGACTGGAAGACGGCAGCTCAGATATGATCCTGGGTGATTGTGGGGCTGCCTCGTGTTCATCCACAAACCTATGATATGCAGGATTACAGGGCTGATTCTCAATACAGTCTTTAGTTATGTTACATGAGCACATACTGTATATAAAGCTTTGCATTTTCTCTAATGGGATTAAAGAACTGATGGGATTTGCGTTATCTGTATAGAGTATCTAAAGCACAAAATGTAAGGAATTTGTCTTTGGTAGATCATGTCTCTGTTGTAACAATACTTCCAAGCAATAAATGTTAAACCCTTGGAAAAAAAAAAAGAATTTCCTGTTCTGATGGGTCAAAACTGGCAGCAAATGAGTCACATGTTCATTTTTGGTTTGAAACAAATTCAATGTGAATGGGTTCATGTCGGTGTGCTCTCTACAGACTCTTTTACATGCATAAAAACTGATGCAACAAAGAGTGAAGGTACTGGTGTTCTGGAGATTCAACTGGCACATTTCAGGATAAAAGATAAGGAACCGCAGAACAAGACTTTGTTTACTTCAATTAACGCTTAGTGATGAACAAGCCAAGAGAAAGATGTCAGGTTTCATCCATGCAGACGTCTCTAATGCCCTGTTTCATGGGCCCAATCCCAATTCCTTCCCTCAACATTAATGAACCGTTTTGCAGGGATAAGGAGAGTGGAAGAAGAAGAGGAAACGTGCAGGTGTCTAAGCTGCCACCATGATCTTGGTTGGAGGGGAGAGTGAGCACAACTCCATGAAGCCCATGAGCTCCTCAACCCTCCTGTGCTGCAGAAGACCAAAATCGTGATTGGAAAAGACAGGACCTACAGGTGCAACTGAGAATCCCACCTCCTATCTGCTGGCTCACTGAACACATAAATGGCTAAAATCAGTTCAGCTTGAGGTGTTTATGAAGTTCAAAAAGATCATCAGGTCTAATGGCGTTATTTATCAGATTCTGTGACGAAACTTGTTCATTATTTTACAGCTTCTCTTTTTCCCGTGACTGTGTGAGACACCACTTCCTTGCTGAAATCACTGCACAACCCGGCGATGATCCACAATGCTTTGTCTGCTAAACTTTCAAGGTTAAACACGTTACAGCTGACAGACAGCAAATGGTGCACTTAAAAAATGTTTTGGGAAAAACTCACACTGTATAACTTTTGTTTTGGAAGCTCCAATACAGAAACAAGCGCTGACAATAACCTCTAGGATCACTGGAGCAAGAAAGCTTCTCTTCTTGAACAAACTGTCTCATAAAAACCTTTGAAGCAAAACTGAAACACTGTAAAACTTTTTTTCCTCAAACGGAACAGAATCCCAGAGATCTGGTGAAAACTTTTAACGAGTCTGCGTCGGACTATCAACAACGTGAAGCTGACAAACATCAGGCCAGATGCACAAGTTTCCTTTCCTGTGTTCTATGATCAGAAGCTGTTGTTCAAATCAATCTTTGACCAATGAATAACTGTCTTTAATTTAGTCAAAGCTCTGAAACGGTCATGCTCTGGGTCTCTGACAAGAGCTTAGAGACAATTTGTATTGTAATAAATACCATACAAATAAAACTGAATTGAACTTGAATGTTCATAAAATGGTACTGTAGAAAAAAGGAGTTTATTACTCATAGTAATACTTCAAAAAAAAGCAAGAGCTGCCTTCTTAACTCAAGCAGTCTTGCAGTTCAAGTGTCAAACTTAAGGCCTGCGGGCCAAATCCAGTCCACCTCTTCATTTTATTTGGCCCACAGGAGCGAGCAGAGACAATCATAAACTTCTAACTAGAACATTTCTGAGGAAACGTTTGATTCAGTTCTGACATCAAAAAGTGGAATAACTGAGGTGAGAGCAGCTAGATTATGTCAAAAAGTCAGGAATAAAGCAGGTTTGCAAAAGATTTCACAACAAAAAGTTGCTTATTTTTGTCAAAACTCCTGAATTGTGATCTTAGGACACAAAAAGCTGAAATTATACAAATTTTTCAATTTTACAACCGTTGTAATTTTAGGTCAAAATGATGGAAAAAGTTCATATTTTACAACAACAACAACAACAAAGTTACATAGTCACAATTTTGTTACATTTGCAATTACATTCTAAAAATCTTGGCTGTGGAGAAAAAAAAATCTTAATCTTTAAAAATTTGCAATTTCGTCATAAAATTAGCTTTTTTGCTTAAAAAAAGTCTAAATATATTTAAATTTGTGATTTTACATGAAAAAAAATTGTGATCTTAGTTTGAAAGTCTCAATTTTATGATAAGGGGTGAGATTTTTGTAAAATCTGAGATTTTATGACAAATAAAAACACTTTTTAGGAAAAAATGTGAAATGTGTCATGTGTTTTTTGTTTTTTTTCATTTGCAATCATACGTGAAAAATTTGTGATTTTTTTTTTAAAAAAACGACCGAGTCCAGGAGATAACAGGAAATCTAACAACACAGATGGATGAGTAAATAAGGAATAACCGGCCCTTTAATGGTAACCATGGTGACGATGTGGTCCAGAATGAAATAGAGTTTCACTCCCCTTTTCCAGCTTATGCACCACAGTTGCAAAGAAATTAAAATATAAGCTGCAGCAATTTCTTATTTAGTGTAAAATTACAGAGACAAACTTGACAAAGGAAAAGAAAGGTGATAATGAGATCAGTAAAAATGAGCTGCAAAAGTTAGAGTTACAGTCAGTGGCAGCTTAAGGCTGCAGCACGACTAATTTATTCCAGCATCATAAAGTGTTAGAAGTGTGTGACAAAAAAACAACACCATTAAAAACAGACAGTCAGCACTCGCAGCAATCACCTGTCTGCTGTATCCTTTATGGTAATAAGAAGACCTGGTTGTGGTGGTGCTTCACACGACTAAAAATACAACACCCATTTACAGCTGAAAAACCCGCCTTCATCCACATGCTGAACACGACTCCAGGCATGGTGACTGCTCATTGTGCTTTACTCAATCCAACATCTAAACTTGTCTGTAGTTGATAACTTCACAATTATTAATTGTCCCTTTTTTTAGAGAGCGAAAATAAAATTGATTAGAATTTTTAAAAAAATCTAGTGTTATACTTAAAGGTTAGATTATATTAATATAATATAGTTGATGCACACATTCACACACATTAAATATATATGCTCCTCATTACAAAACAACTTTTAAGTATGGTTGACATGGGCTTTGCCCCGAACGAGATCTTGACCAGGGCAACCAGAGTTCACAAAAAGAAAGACGTCTTTCAAGACTTCAATTGTACACTCACAGGCCACTTTATCAGGTCCACCTTGCCCGTAGAAGGTTGGACCCCCTTTTTCCTTCAGAACTGCCTTAATTCTTCATGGCATGCTTTCAACACGGTGTGATGATGAGAATCTCCTGTTCCTCCACATCCTAAAGATGCTCTATTGGATTGAGATCTGGGAACTGTGGAGGCCACTGGAGTCCAGTGAACCCATTGTCATGTTCTAGAGTTTGAGGTGATCTGAGCTTTGTGACATGGTTCATGATCCTGCTGGAAGTAGCCATCAGAAGATGGTCCACTGAGGACATCAAGGGATGGACATGGTCAGCAGCAGTACTCAGGTAGGCTGTGGTGTGCCCAAAGTGTTCCAGGAAAATATCCCCCACACCAGTACACCACCATCAGCCTGAACCCTTGATACAAGGCAGGATGGATCCATGCTTTCATGTTCTTCACTCCAAATTCTGATCCTACCATCTGAATGTTGCAGCTGAAATCCAGACTCATCAGACCAGGAAATGTTTTTCCAGTCTTCCATGGTCCAGTTCTGGTGAGTCTGTGTGAATTAAAGTCTCAGTTTCCTGTTCTTAGCTGACAGCAGTGGCACCTGGTGTGTTCTTCTGCTGCTGTAGCCCATCTTCTTCAAGGTTCCATGTGTTGTGCGTTCAGAGATGGTGTTCTGCATTCCTTGGTTGGAAACAGTGGTTATTTGAGTTACTGTTGCCTTCCCATCATATCCAACCAGTCTGCCCATTCTCCTCTGACCCCTCACATCAATGAGGCATTTTTATCCACCCAACTGCTCCTGCTCACTGGATATTTTCTCTTTTTAGGACCATCTTCTGTAAACCCTAGAGATGGTTGTGCATGAAAATCCCAGTATGTCTGGCACCAACAACCATGCCACGTTCAAAGTCACTTAAATCCACTTTCTTCCCCATTCTGATGCTCGGTTTCTATGGGTGGGCGTATTGATCTAAATATCAATAGTATTGATACCAAGGTGATGGGTGCTTCTACTGCTATTTCTCTTCTATATGTCCAGCAAATGACTTAAATTTTCTCAGAGTTCATGCCAGTGCAGCTTCTATCCAACTGTGAGTGCAAACAGCACCCTGGCAGGTATAGTGTATTCAAAGAAAGTTGGTATATTGTACGGTACATGTGGTCAGCAGATATTACACATTAGTTAAATATTGCACTTTGGTTAAATATTTGCACAAGGTGTGAGTTTTAATTGCAGAGTAACTGATCACTGGTTTGCTGTCAATCTGACTGTAGCAGGGAAGAAGCTTCTGGTGAACCTGCTCCTGTGTGTAATAATGCTGCCTGCTCTACTTTCCTCCTGTTTTATGTTGTGTGTGTTTGTGTTTGAGGTGAAAATGAGGAGGGTTGTGATTTGTTTGGCTGGCTTTTTACAGCGCTGTGTCTATGGAGTTTATTGTGGAAGGTCAGCCGTTTTTATGACTCTGAAGAGTCTTCCTCTCTGCCCCTGTGGTGCTGATGTACCACACGGAGATGCCAGTGGTGAGGATGCTCTCCACCAGTCCTTTGTAGGCATGAAAGGGTACCGGCCCGACCCAGTCCTGAGCAGTCTGATGAGGTGCAGTCACTTCTGGGCTTTTCTCACTGTGACTGCAGATCTGATGACGCATCAAGGTCGAGGAACTTGTTGATGTCCACCCTTTCAACATCAGTCCACCTGATGGTGAGGGGGTGATGTTGTGGGGCCTTCTGGGCTGCTTTTCTGTTTGTTTTGAGACAGAGGTCTCTGACAGAGGCTTTTCAGTCAAATAAATCAGGAATATCCAGGTGATCGCCGGCATAAAGTTATGTTTTTCAGTGTAACTGGTGATCAGAGATGCCATTTTAGCAGACTGTTATCATATATTCAGGCAGTTAAAAAAATCTTGTTTTACTGAAACTCAAGAACACATGTACACATAAATAAAGATATAAACTTCAAATCTGAAACATGAATATGGCTGAATATTATAACCCTTTTGTGCTAACTGTTGAAGGAAAAAGAGTATCCCTATTTAGGCTACATAAAGATTACAGTTACAGACTTAATTATCTTAATCATTTTCTTTTCATGTAGATAATTCAACATCCATGGATATTACAAGGAGCATCGGTGAGATGATGAAGGACCTACAACCCCTGTCTGTGATTCAACAGGAGGGTTTTAAGAGTTTAATGAATACACTTGATCCCATATACAGGTTTCCAAGGACTTTTTTCGTGGGAGAGAAAATACCTTCACTGTATGAATAGTGTCACTAAAAAGTTAAAAAAAAAAAAAAAAAAAAGTGAGGCTTGTTTAACAGTCACTTGCCATATTATTGATGACAATTGGCAAATGCAAGCATATGTGGTTGAAATTCAGTCATCATGACATTTCAAGCTAAAGGTATTGGTATTGTTGATACTAACCCTGTATATTCTTGGTATCAAATTGATACCAAATTTCCCCGTATTACCCACCCCCAGTTTGAACTAGAGCAAGTTGTGTTGATCAGCTTTACATGAATAAATGTAATGTTTGTGTAAATAAAGCTTTTTTCTAAACGAGAAAAAAAAAATCACGGGATTGCCATCGAGTTATCGCGATAGTTGGTGCGTCACATCCCAGAACTTCCATCATGGCAGGTAATAAGTTGCTCCTGGAAGGCAGAGTGAGTGTGAAAGCTTTTCTTTTAGGGCTCAGCGTCGTTCTAATCCCGCTGGTCAGGACCTGGTTCGGACACCTGGACTGGGTCTTTGACTACCTGACGGAAACTCCCGGAAAAATAGCGATTTGTGTGCACATAGCAGCGATCAACGGCCTGCTGCTGCTCAAATACAGAGGACCTCTGTACAAGGTAAACAACTTCTGCTTTTACTGTCTATCAGAGGAGAACATCCTCTCTAAACGGTTAATTTCTGTCCAAATAGTGGTCAGTTGTCTTTGTTTTCCGTCTAAAGTTGAACGGGCTCAACAGAGCTCCGAGCTGCTGGTTAGTTGGTTTAATCTGATTAAGGAGCAAAGGCACTGACGTCGACGTCCTGAGGATTAAACAGCCCAGTCAGATAGAGATGACTGGTTCCTGGACACTAACAGTCCAGTCAGATAGAGATGACTGGTTCCTGCACACTAACAGTCCAGTCAGATAGAGATGACTGGTTCCTGCACACTAACAGTCCAGTCAGATAGAGATGACTGGATCTTGGACACTAACAGCCCAGTCAGATAGAGATGACTGGATCCTGGACACTAACAGCCCAGTCAGATAGAGATGACTGGTTCCTGCACACTAACAGTCTGGTCAGATAGAGATGACTGGGATAAATTAAACAGATTGTGTTATACTGTCTGGTAACTAAAGTATATTCTGTTGAGCCAACTTCATGTTTGATTACATGCCCTCTGTCATCAGTTTTATAAGCTCATGCAGTGTCACAAGGTATGCACTGGAAACGAGAGGAATGAAGATTAGACGTGTGAATGAGGGGAACCCAAGAGGAATGGTTGGGCTACAGAGCAGAGATGATGAAGGTGGAGGATTTGAAGGACTTTAGGGTCAACAGTCCAGAGCAGTGTAGAAAAGAGGTGAAGAAGTGTGTTGGAGCAGGTTGGAATGGGTGGAGAAGATCGTGATTAAAACAGTATCAGCAAGAATGAAAGCAAAGGCGTAGAAGATGGTGGTGAGACCAGAGATGGCGTGTGGTTCAGAGACTGTGGTACTGAGGAAGAAACAGGAGGAAAAGATGGGTAGGTCCAGGAATGAGGACATCAGATGGACTGAACATGTTAGATGTTTAAGAGAGAAAGAGAGGCCAGACTGAGGTGGTTTGCACATGTACAGAGGAGGGATAGAGAATAGAGAAGGAGAAGGTTGATGAGGTTGGAACTGCCAGGCAGGAGGTCTAGAAGAAGACTAAAGAGGAGATTTATGGATGTAGTCAGAGGATGCTGTGGCGACCCCTGAAGAGAACAGCTGGAAGAAGAAGATAGAAATGTGCATAATCTCATCTACATTCCCACCCTGATGCCCCCATCACTCTGGAACATGGTAAATCTGGACTCGGACCACATGCCTTTGCACTCGGCTGCAAATCACTCCGGCGAGTTGATGATGCTCAGGGACGCGATTAACCACAAACGGCAAAGATGAAATCCTTACACCATCAAACATTTCACTGTTATAAGAATAAATGCTCATCATACGGCTCTGCAGCTCTTTAGATAGGTAGATAGAACTCTATTAATCCCCAAATGGAAATTCAGTTTAATCCCAATAATTTGAGTTCTCTTCACGTTGTGCCTGGAAATACTCATGATGAAATACTAGTGTGTTGTTTTGTTTTGTTTGTTTGTTTGCTTGTTGCAGACCAATAATCTGACACCTCTGAAACAGAATAAACAGGAAGTTGAGAAAAAGACCTGCTTTGTGGTTGTAGAGCAGGGGTGTGTTTCAGAAAGAGGGTTATCTTGAAACTGAGGGAAACTGAGTTTTCTGTTTCAGAAAGTGAGGTTACTGAGCTCTGAGCCACAGGGTTCAGTCGAGCCGGTTTCAGAAACTGCGGTAACTGATACTCGGAGTCTGGTAACTGACTCTATGAGCTAAACCTGGTCTCTGTTGCCATGGTAACTGACTCTGTGAGCTAAACCTGGTCTCTGTTGCCATGGTAACTGACTCTATGAGCTAAACCTGGTCTCTGTTGCCATGGTAACTGACTGAACTAAAACTGGTCCAAGAGCAGCTTCAGCATACCAGAGTTACCTTCTCTACTATTTCACGACGCTGACATGTTTGAACATACTTTATTATTTTTATTAGAAAGTGAATGAAGCAGAAGTGAGAGAAAAGTGGACCGACTCATAAGCCCCCCTTTTTTCTCTCTTTCTAGACACCTGCGTGGCCTGTATATACATTTTTTTTCTTCTTTTTCCATTCACCACAAAGTCATCAGATAATCAATATAATTTAAAAGTTGATATCATGAATTGTTTGAAATAACTTTATTAGTATCCTGCTCCCTCTTCTGTGAGGAAAGGTTTTATCAGTGTGATTGGATGTATTGATCATCTATTCATCTAAGCTCCTTGAATGATTTTTAATTTTTCCATTTCTCTGAAATGTTTGTAAAGTGAATCGTTTACGTTTGAGTTATCTATCTGAAATTTCACCACAGGATTTCACCTACAACTAAATACTTGAAACACACATTCCTTCTGTCATTTCTCTTCATCAACTCTTTCTTTCATCGCTGCAGTCATCTTACTGCAGAAAGTCACATGACTGCAATAAAAACTGATTCAATGAAGAAGAGTAGGAGGATCTCTTCCCGTTTACTGCCGTTGCCATGGTGAATCATGTTATCAGAGCTCTATTGATGATGGCTTTTTATCATCACAGTAACTCAGAGTTAACTGAACCAACTCTGAACACCTGATCTGAAACCAGAAACTCAGAATTTCCTGACTCCAAGTTTGTTGAACCTCCTCTGAAACGGGCCTCAGTTCTTTCTGGGTCAACTGAAGCAGAGAAACACGCGACTAACTCTGATTGCATCAGTTGGAGTTAAATATTTTGTTAAAACTGAAACATTTATCACTGTAGTACTTTACTCACTCGGCTTATATTGACAGAAATCTGACGAGTCTTTCGTTGTCGGTGTGATAACCTGTGATAACCTGTGGTGACCCGTCGTAACCTGTGTGTCCTGGCTCGCAGGTTGCTGTGAGAGCCGGCTTTCTGGGAGTTACTTTTGGCTGTGGCTTAATCATAAGCTTCTCTGAAACCACCTGGACGCACTTTGGCTGGTATGTATATGTCTCTGCACGCTGAGTCCTGATGTATTTAATACATGGACTCTTGTAATTCAGTTATATCAAATAAGCAGTATCCCTTATTAAATGTTTTGTCACATTGCTTTTATGTGAAAACCATGACTTTTGAATATTTGGCATATATTGTAACTCGGGCTCCACGGTGGCTCTCTGCAGGTACATGTGCTCCCTGTCGTTCTTTCATTACTCGGAGTACCTGGTGACGGCCGTCATCAACCCCCGCAGCCTGACGCTGGACTCCTTCCTGCTCAACCACAGTATGGAGTACACTCTGGCCGCCGTGTCGTCGTGGGTGGAGTTCACTGTGGAGAAGCTGATGTTTCCAGGTGGGTGAGCCGTCACCTCGCCTGCATTCAGGCTGCAGGTGTTTGTGGTTCTTTAACTCGTTTATAAAACTGTTCTCGGTGCAGTTTGTCTCGATTGTTTACCGTGTGTCCTGTATCCTTCTCTTCACGGTAAAAAGCTCCGACGTGAGCTCAACCGTCGCTGCGTCTACAGCTGAGGGAACACAGCTGGAGCTCAGAGAGTCAGCAACAGAAGATCAGCATCAATATTTCCTAATCCTGGTCATCAGGATCCACTGCCCCACATGTAGTTGTAGTTTCCCAGCTCCAAAACACCTGACTCGAATTACTTCCTAATTAAGAGACTTGACTCCAAGCTGATGTGATGATGCAGTTGTTTCAGTTGGGTCTGCTGAAGCAGGGGAACATGTCCAAGATTAAAACCTCAGTACCTGCTGTAAATGACTCAAACGATATCCTCTTCATTCTAAATGTTTAAAATTTAAAGTGAATGATTTCTAGGAGGGAGGACTTGAATGAGGAAAAACTAGTCAGTCTTGGTTGCAAAACACTTCCCATGATTCCCAGAGCAGTGTGACATCATGAGCCTGTCCTCTCACAGAGCTGAAGCAGCTGAAGTGGCTGAGCTTGCTGGGTCTGCTGATGGTGCTGTGCGGCGAGGGCCTGAGGAAGGCGGCGATGCTGACGGCCGGTTCCAACTTCAACCACATTGTCCAGAACGAGAAGGCCCAGAGCCACGTGCTGGTCACCAGTGGAGTCTACGCTTTCTTCAGACACCCGTCTTACGTGGGCTGGTTCTACTGGAGCATAGGAACTCAGGTGAGAGGGTGAAACGCAGGTGTGACGTCGTGATGAGAGAAATGAGGGTTAAATCAGACCAGGCAGGGGTGTGAACTCTGGAGCTGACTGCTGGATTAAGCATGAAATCTTTTAGAATTCCCTGGACGGCAGCAATTTGAGCTCACGGCCAGAATCAGTGACATCATGGCTTCATGAGGGATGCTAATGAAGTGTCCAAGTAGCCAATCAGCCATCACCCCACCACCAAAACCACAACCACCAGCACATCCACCATGCAGGTCGATTTATTTTTCAGTTGCTTGTGTTTTTAGATTTCACCATCACAGTTCATTCCAGTCTAAAACTGTAAACCAGTGCGCTCAGACGTGAAGCAGAAGCAGTGTCTGCTGTAAGTGGCCACTGGACTGACATTTACGTTGTTGCAGTCAGTTGTTAAAGAGAGGAGAAACTGCTCTGTTTTCCCCAATTAAAATGGAACAAATGTTCTTCTAAGAAAAAAAAAAGTTATAGCTTCCTGTCGTTAAAGGGCAAAAACTAAGTTCTTTTTTGTTTTTTTGTTTTTTTACATTACTGAGATGCTTTCAAACAAAAAGTTTCTATGAGGTAAGAGCAACCTTTAGAGGAATAATGAGGGATATAATGGGAGGATGATGCTGGACTGCTCCCCCCGCCTGGGGGCAGGCGGGTTGGCTGGGCTGGCGTCCCCCTTCCGATGCAGACGGCTCCAGAAGGTGGTGTTTCCTTATTTTATTTTATTTTATTTTATTATGATGTTTGTTTTTAATAGAAAACCATTAAATGAGTTGTTCCCATTGGTTGTTCCAGATGAGGCCAGATTGCTTCCAGCCAACTTCAGCAGGTTGTCAGCGTGATGAGATGAGTTTTGGTGGAACGCTGCTTGCTAACGCTCTCCGCTGCATGTTCTGTGTCTGCAGGTCCTGCTGTGTAATCCCGTTTGTATAGTCGGCTACACGATAGCCAGCTGGCGGTTCTTCCGGGAGCGAATAGAGGAGGAGGAGCTCTCCCTCATTCACTTTTTTGCTGAGGACTATGTGGAGTACAAGAAGAGGGTCCCCACTGGGCTGCCCTTCATCTCTGGCATCCGAGTCAACTAGTCCCAGGAGCTGGATGCTGGAATTAATGGATTTAAAGCACCAAAGCAGGTCAGACCTGCCGGGTGTGTGTCGTCTGCCGTGGCAGCTACCCTCCGGAGGTAAAAACCTTGCAGCTGGCTGAGAACCTGCAGCTCAGACACACCGTGGCAGCTGTGAGGGAGGCGGGCAGTTTTGACCAACCTCCAGTCCAACTACAGACAACCTCTGCTGCACATGTATTCCTTTCTCCTCGTCTTTCACTCATTTCTATCTGCATGCTCTGACCATCCTTCCTGTTTCACTGATCAGCTGTTGTTATAAATGGTTCTGCACTCCTCACTTTTGATATCAGCCACCAGACTGAAATGATTATCTGAAGTCTCAGCTGCAAATCTCTGGACAGTTTTGAATTTCATAGAAAGCCACGAGGATTGAGGCTAAATTTAGCATAGTCTTCACTGTCCACGATCCATAAAGCTGAATTTGATAATTTCTAAAGTTCCAGGATGTAAAACAACTCTTATTCGTATAAAATTGTATGACAAGTAAGGATTATTATCTTAAAACAATCAGATGGTGTTCAAAGAAGCCAAGACGGAGCAAACCAAACACCGGCTGCTGGTTGGAATTTTCGCTCCTCCATCCAGCACACTGGACCTTTCTAAAAGGACTTTTGATTTAAAAAGAAATAACAATAAACACTTCTTCTGTGTCTCACAGCACATATTTTGGAGTTTGATTCAAAAACACAACTAAAGACATTTAGGTCTCAAAAAGGTGACTTTCATGGAGCTGCTTTTGCTCGTGCGGTTCTCTGAGATCACAGACCTGGATCAGCTCCCTCCTCCTCCTCCTCCTCCTCCCTCTCCACCTGTGTTCCTCCTCCCATCCAGCTTCATGTCTTCATGCTGTATTCGCCTCCTCAGAGTTTCCGTGTTAACAAGAAAGTTTTCATCCGCGTCACATGGTCCTCAGAACGTCAGAAACAAACACCTTAAAATGCTTTGATGGAAACTTTTCTGGTGCTTTTCATTTCTGAGGAGGAAGTCAGATTTCTTCTTTCATATTCTGTTTAATTTTCAGTGTTAATTTAGTTTCCTTTTGCTGTTGAATGAAACGTCTCCACGTGATCCACCACAACAAAAACAGAAATCATTTTGGTAAAACTGCCCACGTAGGTTAAAACCAGAAACTCAAAACATCAAGCTGATGCGGATCAGGGTGTAATACATGTATGTTTTAAACTTTAGATCCACCTGTCAGGTTGTGTTTTAATGACCTGAATCAAAAACAGAGATCGGAACCAGCTCTCATTCTGCACCCAAAGGAAATAAGTCTTTGAAGACGTTGGAAAAGCGTGTTATCCTGTATCCCTGTGTATATGTCAGAGAAATGCATTAATAGTTGAAGGGAAAAAGGGGCAGAACATGACCCAGAACAAGCTGATTCAGGTCTCTGCAGGAAGCTCATGAGTAGGACATCAGCGCCGCCCGTCAGGATCCCGTGGACTGGTTTATGAGATTAATACTGGCTTCCAGTGTTTCCCACAGATCAGTCAGTCAGCAGGTCGAGCCTGTAACCTGAGGGCTGATGATGTCACGCTCCTGAAACGTGAGGGCTCCTTGAACTTTGACCCGCTGATGTTAACTTTCTCCTCACCATAACCAAACCCAGCATGTGGCAGCGCAGTTACGTCCCCGTAGCCTTCAGAGCTCCACAGGTGTTCGAGCAACAGCTGAGCAGGTGAATGCAGCAACTTCTCATTAATGTAAACGTGTTTGAGCTGAATGGACCAAAAATATTCAAAACAGAGGTAGTGGAGTTCCTCTCAAGTCATAGCCACACAGTATGGTGCATTTTTGTTTGTTTTGTTTTTTAGGTTGTTTATTGAATTCCAGAATCAGGCTTCATCAGTTGGTTTTAAAATAGATGCATCATAAAATCATGTCTCTGGTATTTAATAAAACATTCATGTACACTGAACTTTTGGCAGATTAACAGTAACTGAGAATAGTGATGCAGAATTCAGCTCTTTTTATATATATAAGTGTGTGTGTGTGTATGTATACACACACACACACACACTTATATAGATATATATACAAACACACACACACACACATCACTTATACATATTTCCATTCCAACTGGTGTGAGTGAAGAGCGTCAGGATGGCGTACGAAACGCTCAGGGTTGTATCTGAAAAAAACGAGTAACCTCAGCACCATCCATGTGGAACAGCTCTCACTTCCTGTGATGTAGCCTCTTGTTTATTTGTTTTTTATTTCTAAACCACTCTGGACAGCGGCGTGCCCCGTCAGTACCCTTCATCAGCTCGCTCTGTCCCAGAAAGCAGCCAGACGAGAGTGACAGATGTGTCAGCTGGCTCCGTTTGCTGCCTGTGAGCGCTCTCGTCAGGCTGCTGCTCCACAAACTCGTCTGGTCGTTTGTGGTAGACTGAAGACTTCTAGGTGGTGTGTTTTTGTTTTGTTTTGTTGTCTGTAAAGAAACTTCAGAGAACCCTGTGGATGTCTTAATGTTTGTTAACAGCAAGAGCTCCACAAGCTAAGAATAAATCTTATTTTGAGCAAATATTTATTTGATTTGGAAAGATTGTGCCATTGGTCAACTATTATTCACTACTGTAGCATAATGGCGGATGTCTGTCTGCTGAAACTGGGAGCAGGTTGACGTAAGCTGCAAAATCCTGGAGGACGAAGTCATTTCTGGACTCATGATTCAAGCTTTCAAAGTGTGCAAACTGAGTAGAAGCGTTTTGTAGTTAACATTTAACAGCTCTGTGGCTCAGAGTCATAAGATGCATGGGACTTTATCACACACGGCACCTGTTAGGAGACGTCTGCCGCTGGTTTTGGCCCTCCGCTGCAACTCCAAAAGACTTCAAATGCCATTTTAATACCAAACTAAATTCAGGTTCATGGAGACACCGAAGCTTTTTACCTCCACGCTGTTGCTGCTAGGCTCAAAGGACAGAGTTCCCTCTAATTTCAACGCTCAGGACAAGTGTAGCACACTCCACACTTCAGTTTAAAACTGACCAATGGCATAATCTATGAAACGTGACCACTCAGTGTTTGTGTCATGGGGTGAAGAGACACACGTAGCATATCTACAAAGTGCACTGTAAGGGATGTGTAATGATGAAACTGGTGTATTCAAAGTGTTGCCGCACGAGACACACAAGAAGAGTTCTGGATCTGCTGCATTTTCACTGTGTAGAATATTTCTGGCAGATTTTTCACTGACTCAGAACTGTTCTCATTACTGCATTTATCCAGACTTTCTCAGCACCACTTGTACGAAATAAAGTTGAGTCTTATTTAAAAGTTTCTGTTTCATTGCTCTTGATATTCAAAATGTGTTTTTGGTGATGTTAATGGTTGTTTGGTGCATGTAGTCTGGTATAGTGAGCCTTGGAGCTGCCAGCTGTACCTGTCAGTCACATGACACTTGTAACTTAAAATGAGATCCATTGTTGTTTTTGTGGTGTTTTTTTTTTCTGCATGGTTAAAAATGCATCAGTGTAGAACTCCTCCAATATGGCTTTTATGGTGGAATGGTCAACAACAACAAAAATCTCTACAAAAACTGGAATAATTCAGTTTTATTTGTATAACGCATATTTAAAACAAAGTTGTCTCAAAGTGACTAATGCCAGATTCAAATCTCCAGACTTGGAAACAGAAGATACAAGTGTCTTCATCTGCTTTGTCCTCAAACTGATAATCTATTATCTATACCAGCTTGTTCCTATTTTTAGTCCCACTGATCTGCTCGAGTCTATCCCAGCTCGCTGCAGGTGAAAGGCTCTCAGATGATCTTGTGCCTTTTTCTTTCTTCCATCTCTTAGTTTGTAATTTAAGAGAGGTGAAGGACTTCCTTGTAGTTTTACATACAGGGCAGCACAGCAGCTTGGTGGTGCTCCTGGCTGGGGCCTTTCTGCAGGAGTTTGCATGGTTTCCTCCCACAGTCCAAAAACATGCATCAGGTTAATTAGTGATTTTTTTTTTTTAATTGTCCATAGGAGTCAGTGCAAGCATGTGGTTGTTCAGCGACCTGTCCATGGTGCACCCCCACCTTTCTCCTGAAAAGTGCCTCTGATTAAGTGACAACATTTGAGTTAATTGGAGGCACATCTTCTGCTGCTCCCTTATGTCACATCATGGGAAAAATCAAAAGAAATCAGCCAAGATATCAGGAAGAGAGTTGTGGACCTCCACCAATCTGCTTCATTCTTGGTTCCAGATGTCTGAAGGTTCCATGTTCATCTGTTAAAACTATTCTACTCCAGTAGAAACGAATGTCCACCATCATAGATCTCAGGAAGAAGACGGTTCTGTGTCCCAGAGAGGAACCTGCTTTGGTGTGAAATGTTCATATCAACTAGAACAAAAGAAGATGCTGCTGAAGCTGGTGAGGCTGACTTGTTACAAATGCCAGATCACAGCAGCATGTGACCAGCATGAGGAGGAGGAGCCAGGCGGTTGGAGCTGTGTATGGTTCTTCCACAAGCTACTGAGGCCTCTGTGAAATTAATACATTTAAACTGTTAGATTGTCAATATGTCTTGTTTCATCAGACTTCATCCAATACACCAAACAAGAATCAACAGATGTTTGGCTATGGCAGAAAAGATTCGGCAAATCTTTCTTGGGTGTAACACACACATTCAGCTCTGTTCCTGAAAAATGTGACTCCATTTAAAAGAAATAATCAGGATCAGAAATAACCTACCACATAGTGCTTTACAATTCGTGTAAAATATATGTATATATATATATGTGTATATATATGGTGATGAGTCAGATAATGTAGTTAAGGAGCTCAAGCAAAATTTAAAAATATGCAACACACACAAAAGATATATACACACAGTTGCGGGGGGGTGTATCCATTGATCGATAGATCCGATCAGTGAGTCTGACTTCGACTTTTGAGCGCATGCGCAGCCTGGGTCCTTCCTCTCTGCGGTCTTCTCCGTCATGGCGCCTATTGTAAGTAAAATCGCGTGTGAATAAATCTGATAAAAAACCGTATCTGGTGCCGCGTTGAAGCAACTGAACGCGAGCGCTGTGACAGTGAATCATTGTTGGGGCAGCTGTGTTAAAAGACGGGGCTTTAAGCTTCATGTTGTGTTTTTCTCGTTTTTTTTTTCCCTGAGAGTGAGCGGTTAGCCGCTGCGGCCTGTTAGCTCCGTTAGCTCCCCTGACCATTTCAACACGTGTTTAGGTCCGTTTTCTTACCACCGCAGGACAACGTTTCCTTTAATTCACCAGGTGTACGCCTGATCAACAGCTGCTCACATTATTCAGTCGGCGTGCGTATTTTTCTTCGGTGCAGTTGAAGGTTTATGTCCGTGAACAGCTGCGTTGAAGTTGGTGTTATTTCTGGAAGATGTCAGCTCACGTGTTTGCTAATATTTACTGCAGAAAGTTTAATTTAATCATTCTCTTATTTTAAAAAGAGCGACTCCGATCAGAAACTCAAACTAAAGGTTGTGACGTCACAGATTAAAGTCCGGATGTGAGTTGTCTTGTGTTGTTTCATCAGCAGAAGAAGCAGAACACCGGTAAAGGTGGGAAGAAGAAGAAGCAGCTCCTCAAGTTCACCCTGGACTGCACCCATCCTGTCGAAGATGGGATCATGGACGCTGCCAACTTTGTAAGTTCCTGATAACCCACCATCTGGCCTCATGGGGGGGCGCTGTGCTCCTGGGGGGCGGGAGGGGGGCTGCTGTCCTGCATGTCTGAGAAGCTTCAACACACCATGCTCAGAAGCCCTGAAGCAGAAAAACATGAGATGCAGACAATGGTCGTCCAGGACAGTGGTCGTCCAGAGACGCTGACATACTGACTATATGTAACATTTACATAAAGTTGTGCCTTCAGTTTTACACCTTAATGACCGTAAGTGTTTTTGTTTTGTTTTTTCATACTGGCCCAAGCAAGGAAGAAAAGCATCCGACAAACTCATGTCCTTACATCAGGGCTGGCCAATATGACAAAAACATTGATCATGATATATTTTCTCATAGTGATATAGATTTTTCTTTTTTTTTTCTTTTTTTTCTTTTTTTTTCCCAGTCATGATTTAGTTTTGGTAATACTGCCAGTTTGAAACCATCTGGACTGAAAACACAAGAACTAGTAATAAGCTCAGCGTTTTACAAACATAACACACCTTTAAAGTATTCAGTTTGTCCATTACACATTCTTGAGTTGGCCAGAATATTCTTCCCAAGCAAACGGCTCAAATGTTTGTAGATGGAGCACAAAACCCAAGTAAACCAGTGAGTCGTTTATTCAGGTATCACTTATTAGGTAAGACAAGTTTAGAAAAATATTTTTAAAAAGTGATTTCGTACCTCTGATCTATCACTTTCATTGAGTGCCTGAGTCCAAGTTTCTCCATGGTGTTCAGAGGCATCATGTCTTTCACTAAACCAAAAGAAATGGCATGTGTAATGCATGTTTACTCCCTTCAGAACTCTTCTACAGCGCAAAGGATGACATTGATATTGGTGCTGCTTTGATGGTGCAGCTCCACCGCTGGTGGCAGGACTGCTCCAACTACTTTTTGCCAAACTTATCTGCTGTTCAGACTGAGCTCGCATTTTCATTATTTCTGTGTAGTCACTTGGGTTGTTTTTTTCTTCTTTTTTTTCTATTAAAGTGATTAAAAAGGTTCATCATATCACCTGTTGTTGAAGGCACTGACTGCCAACATGTAACACTGGCTTAATTTGCTCTGTGTGGCTTAAACCAATGCAACACAACTGGCGCCGTGTAACCCTTTTTGTCAAAAATGACATCTGGTACATGGATAACTCCAGTCATGTCCACCTTTACCTTCCCTAAAAACTCGCAGGTTGACGTGGTGCAATCGTAGAGTCTGATTGGCAGTTGTCGTTGCAGTTTCTGCCATGTATGATCGAAAAAAAATCTCCAGAGCTGGTGAGCATAATCAACCTGAATTTTAGCCTCACCTTACATACACGAAACCGGTTCTGGAAACAGAGGTGCGACTCAGCTACGTCTGTGTGTTAAATGGTCATGTGACACGCGGCACACATGGTACACCAGTAAATCAAAACAACGTTGGTTACATATGCACACCAAACACCGGCAAAAGATGGAGAAGGCTGAGGACTGGGTCTGAACACCCTTGCTGTTGATGCATCAAAGAGCAAAAAAAAAAAAAAAAGAAAGTGGATGTAACGTTGTCCAACCCTGGTCCCCACTGTCCTGCATCTTTGACGTTTCCCTGGGACAACACAACTGAATAAAATAAATGGATCATTAACAGACTTACTACAGTTAGGACTTTTTTCTTATTTTAAAATAAGTCCCTTACTGAAGAATTAAAGTAATTGACATGTACAAGATTGTGTCAGTTCTTTTAGGTTCTGTCAGTTATGAAGTGGTTTAAAAAGAAAAAAGAAAACCCCTCTGCCAGTGCCAGCAGGGCTGAACGATGTGGCCACATTTTATATCACAGTGTGTTAAATCATGTTGGTCAGTTCAAGTATTGACATGACTAATATGGAAACCACAGAGAAACTGCCAGAAATGTCAAAAAAAGATAAATGTGCCCACAAACCTGGAAAATCAAATGGCCAAACCCATGAAAACCCGTCCTA
Organism: Arrhamphus sclerolepis; assembly: GCA_037176975.1. Taxonomy (NCBI): domain Eukaryota; kingdom Metazoa; phylum Chordata; class Actinopteri; order Beloniformes; family Hemiramphidae; genus Arrhamphus; species Arrhamphus sclerolepis. The sequence goes on along the minus strand of JBAMYA010000022.1, from coordinate 17,806,961 downwards.
AAAATGTTTCAAATAAAAATGTATTCCTACCTTTTTTTTTCCTTCTTTTCATTAAAATTCATAACCAAGAAATGGGACATGAGACAATCAAACTAGGTGTTGTTGTGATGATGGTAATCAAAATATTTAAATTGTGTTTAAAATTCACATTATTGAAACACCTTATATTGTAGTACATGTTATTAAATGATTGTCCAGCCCTGAGTCGACTGTCAGGCTTTTAAATGTGCAGCTGAATCATCAGTAGATTTTTAAAAATTTTTTAAATTTAATTTAATTTTTTAAATGTTTCTACTAACAGGAGCAGTTCCTTCAGGAGCGCATCAAGGTGAACGGGAAAGCCGGCAACCTGGGTGGGGGAGTGGTGTCGATCGAAAGGAGCAAGAGCAAGATCACAGTTTCCTCCGAGGTGCCCTTCTCTAAAAGGTGAGGAAACGTTGTTTGGTCGTGTGCTGGATGTTCTTTTGAGCGTGTGAAGTTGTCCCGGTCTGGACCCTCCTCCTCGCTCTTCATTTTAAAACGTCAACCTTCCTGCAGGTACTCCTGACATCCAGCTGCTACTGCAGCAGGTTCCACACATTTATGTTTTAATTTGCTGCAGATATTCTTTGTGCCTTTTTAAAACTTTAAAACTACCTTTTTTTCCATTTTTTTTTAAGGTGGTTGGACAAAATCTAAAGTTGGACTTCACAATATATAAAAAAAAAAAATTCTTATATCAACATGCATATAATCAATATTGCAAAGACATGCTAATTACATGCTAATTACATGAAGAATGTGGTTATTGGAGAATGGACTTTAAAAAAATCCATAAAACGATGCTGCTGGTATGGAGATGGGTCAGGAGGAAAGTATTACTTTATATATCACAAGTCACATCGTCATTGCAGTCTTAAATGATAATATCATGTCATGTATTATATAATATAATTACTCTGGTGCAGCCCTGACCTGAACCACCTGGAAGCAGTGACCTGTGTGTACAGATTTGCTTCATTATTTACTCCTCTGCGTCACCAGCGATCCTCTATCATATGACCATTACAAAAGTGATAGAAAATAACAGACACACCTTAATGACCGTAAACAATATGGAGTTAGAACAGTCCCTGTAGTCACAAATGCGCAGGACAAGTTCCATCCATCCATCCTTCCATTGACTCCCGCTTATCCTGTCAGATTGTGGGGGCAGCAGCTCGAGCAGGGAAGCCCAGACCCCCCGATCCTAGGCCACCTCCTTCAGCTCTTATAATCTTCCCAGAGTGTCCTGAGTTTGCCCTGGGACCTCCTTCTGGTCTTAATGCCCAAAACACCTCTCGAGGGAGGCCTCCAGGGGGCATCCTGCAGCCATCCTAGATGCCCGTACCACCTCAACTGGCTCCCCTCGATGTGAAGGAGCAACGGCCCGACCTTGAGTCCCTCCTGGATGACTGAACTTCTCATCTTATCTTGAAGGGAGAGTCCAGCCAGCCTACGGAGGAAACTCATTTCTACTTGTTGTATCCACGATCTCATTCGTTTGGTCACCACCCACGTGACCATAGTTGAGGGTGGGAACGAAGAGGGAGTCTTGCCTTTTGGCTCAACTCCCTCTTCACCACACCGGACCAGTAGAAAACCCACATTACTGCAGATGCTGCACCAATCCGTCTGTCAATCTCCCGCTCCAGGACACGATTCACGTGTATTTCTGCACACATGTAGCTTGATTTACAAACAGCTTCTGGTCTGTGGACTTTGCTGCATTTCTGTGTGAATTTTGAGACTCCCCTGTTATGCCTCAACTCACATTCTTGCTCTTTTTTTTTTCTTTTTTTTTTTGCGAGAATACTACAGGAATACCATGGACTGATGTTTATAAACTTGCATAAAAAAAAAATGAACAAAGGCAAAGCTGGAATGGGACCCACTACTTGCTGATGGACAGACTGGTACTCAGCCTGTTGAGCTAAAACTGCCCCAGTGAGAGTGCTGCGCTAGTAAAACATGGTTGAAACATCAGCCCATGGTATTATTGTGTTTTGGACCAACATGTGGGTGATAACTTGCCAATGAGCAAACGCTCTCCATGTTCCGTTTGGCCAATAAAACTTTTTTATCTGGCCGACATCAGCAAAATGTACGTGTGCTGTCTGGGGTAGCGCTGTTTGAATGGTGGAAAGTGATTGGCTTATGAATAAATTATTTCCCACGTGGGGTGCGTTCTTATGATTGACTAAAATAAGGAATCTGGTTGCAGATGATTAAGTGTTTTAAAAAAAAAAAAAAAAAAAAAAAAGCATTTGTGAGTTGAGGGAAGTCTCAAAATTCACACACAAATGCAGCCAGTCCACAGACCAGAAACCGTCTGTAAATCAAGTTACATGTGTGTGTGCATCAGAAATACACGTGTGAATCTTGTCCTGCGCATTTTTAAATCATCGTGCACATTTGTGACTGTTGAGACTGTCCATGAAACAACAACGTGGAGACGGAGCCACGGCTGCTGACGACTTGTTGTAAAGCTGTTGTGATTTAAAAGTTCTGTAAAGACTCAGCAGGAGAGCCGTTATTAGAGAAACCTGCACTGAAGCTTATTTACAGCAGTTCAGTCATGGGAGATGTTTGCAGCAGTGAAATGTGGATGGAAATATTCTCCTACACGTGCTGAATGAGATATCTACTAATGTGGTTGCAGCCAGAGCAAAGCTGCCTTCATGTGAGCGGTATGGAGGAGGGGACGCCTGATGTTAGCCCTGAAATGACCACGTGAAGCCCGTCTGTAAACCACCAAAGTCAAACGTGGTAAAAATGCAGGGCAGCAATGAGACGATCAAGAACAACTACATGAATGTGTGATATCAGTCACATTGATGTCCACATCTGTGATGAAGATGAAGCTGTAGTCCAGTTAGTCATCAACTGATGAGCAGAGCAGTAGCTCCATATGATGCTTGATGACCTGAAAAAAACCAAACTGCTGCTGAAATATCCAGAAAGAGGAATTATGTTGAGCAGCTAACTGCTCGTAGCCAGTGAGCTGAATGAAAGGAAAAGAGAGGAGAGCAGGCTCTCGCTGGGCGGGAGTCGGCTCTGATGATTCCCCGCATCATATCGATGTAGTGTCGGCTATGTTTAAGAGCATCGTCTCGAGCTGTGGTCAGCTGTTGCAAGTTCGATTCCCAGCCTCAACTCTTTGCTGTGCCCCCCCGCCCCACTCCCCCCCCACTTTCCTGTCAGCTTACTGACAAGGAGGAGAGAAATATCTGAAGGTAAAACGGTTGGGAGCTCCAGTTCTTTGCAGCAGCAGTTGTGCTTGTGCTTTGGTGATAAATGACAGCTTCTCTAACACAAGCTGCTAGTACTTGATAAAACAGACGGCTGAAGTAACAGCCGAACTTGTCAGAATGACTCCACTGAATGTAGAGACAATTAAAGCCACAGCGACTTGGTTTCACCTGAAATAATCAGCTTGTTCGGGTCTCTGGAGAGCTCAGTGGTTTCAGGAGGCGGCCCTGGTACCGGGCTGCAGTACCGCTTCAGCCTGTTCCACGTCTGCTCCATTCTCTCTCACTTTCCCACTTTCATCTCTTTCTGCACTTTAAATAAACAGTGCTATTATAAAAGCACAAAACCTTTAAAAAAAAAAAAAAAAGTCTTTCCTTTTTCCCTTCATCATCTGAGTTAAATTAAAAAAATTTAAACAGCATTTGAGCTGCTGATTATCAACATATTCAACTATTGACATCTGCAAATGTTTTAACACCATCTTCAGGGGTCTCCCCAGCTTTTGAGACCACGGTGTAGTTTGGGAATTGTGCAACACAGACGTATAATTTATACAATATATACATGCAGGGTTCCCCCATTTCTGACCAACAGCTACTTTTCATTAAAAGACTTGGGTACTGGCCCACCGTTTCTGGCATCGGGCTGGTGGGGCAAAGATGTTTGGAACCCTGCCTCCCCATAAATCAAGTGAACAAGTACTCCAAGTACTCGGTCACAAGTGACACAACACGGTAAACAGAGAAAACAAGACGCTCTTATTACAGCTACCATGAAATTCATACTCATCAGATTCTTAAAAAAGTTATCGCTCTTTTAGGTCTTCAAAACCAAGCAGGCTCCTTGCAGAAAAAGTTTGTGATCCATTTACGATGAGCTGATGCTCCTGTGGAGCAACACTAGGCTGCACAGAGGTGTAAAACACAAAACAAGATTTGGTTTGTCCTTTATTAGAAAAATGTTTTATATGTGCAGCAAAAGCCTCGTCAGTGATCTATGGGGCTTATTAAGCATCATGATTTGAGGTCATATCGCCCAGCTTTCCCCTAAATGAGATGCTTTTCTTGAGAAGGATGTTTACTGCAGGGCCACAGATGCCTCCGCAGCTCCAACACGTGCAGCTCATTGTAGCGCTGCTCTGACAGAGATGTTCCTTCTGCAGGTACCTGAAGTATCTGACCAAGAAGTACCTGAAGAAGAACAATCTTCGTGACTGGCTGCGCGTCGTCGCCAACACAAAGGAGAGCTACGAGCTGCGCTACTTCCAGATTAACCAAGATGAAGAGGAGGAGGAAGATGAAGATTAAATTGGCAATTAATCTGATTTTGTACATTTAAATAAATTTGTTTACAGTACACCACTTCGTCTTTGTTTGTTTCTGTTGGTAGCATCCATGCACAACGGGGTTCAAAATAAGCAAGTAAAGTTTTTTTTTGTTTTGTTTTTTTTATTCCTTCTACTTCTTGTACCCTATGATAGCTGTTTATTTTTAATCCTCAGTATTTGGACCAAAACAAAAATGATCAAATTTATTGCTTCAAGGCAGTTAAGCATGCTGCAGCAAGCAGCATGACCATTTCATCCTGGGCCACATCATCATCATGGTTACTGTTGAAAGGGCCACCGCATCATCACCATGGTTACTGTCAAAGGGCCACATCATCACCATGGTTACTGTTGAAAGGGCCACCGCATCATCATCATGGTTACTGTCAAAGGGCCACATCATCACCATGGTTACTGTTGAAAGGGCCACCGCATCATCACCATGGTTACTGTTGAAAGGGCCACCACATAAACCATCATGGTTACTGTCAAAGGGCCACATCATCGCCATGGTTACTGTCAAAGGGCGAGTTAATCTTTTATTTTAACCAGCTTTAAGAGTTCCTGCTAGTTCCTGGACTTGTAAAATAAAAAAGAATTTTTGTCACAAAATTTGCTTCTTTTATCATAAAACGTTTAGCTTTACTAAAAATGATTTCTTGTATACTCGCAAATTAAAGAGTAAATGTTTTTGTAAAACCCTAATTTTGTTGTAAAATGGTAACTTATGCAACATAACTTTTTTTTTTTTTAATTGCCATAAAGTCTGAAATTTCACCAACATTGTGACCTTTATCATGAAATTGGGACTTTTGTATTAAAAATCACATTTTTTTTCTTGTTAAATTAAAAGTATAAAGGAATATTGACTTTTAACAAAAGTTTGCTGTAAAATTGCAACTTTTAAGTTTGACATTTCTATATCAATCACAAATGTCCTTTTTGCAACATTTTGACAAAATTACATGTCGTAAAAGTGCCAATTGTCTCCGTTATCATATACATTTTATATATATACATATATATATATATATATATACACATTTTTCTTCATGCTTTAATTTAGAATAGAATGTACAGTGTTCCTGATGCTTTTGAATGGAAATATAAGGATTTGGATCTTCTCACTGAGGGCCACAACAGCATGATAGTGGCCCTCCAGGGGCCAGTTGTTACTGTACAGGACTATATATGTAACTTAAACACATTTTGAAATAAGTCTCAGTACTGATCCATGCACACATTTGTTTTGATTCAAGCCCGGAATAAAGGGTACTTACAACTAAAATTCTGTGGCAAAGTTGAGACTTTAAGAAACTTTGGAATTTTTCTGTAGTAAAATATTGACAAAATCACTTCAAATTTGATGTAAACTGGTGTTTTGCATTTTTAAGAATTTGCTGTAAAATCTAATTTTTGGTAGTTAACAAAAATCAAGTCAACTCTTTGTACTAAAATCACAAATTTAGCTAATTAAACTTTTTGTTGTAAAAATATCAACTTTCACAAAACTGAACCTTTTTCCATTTAAAAATCATGACGATGTCCTAAATTCATTTTCTTAGTAAAATTGCAGATTTGTAAATTTCACTTTATTCAAAAATACACTTTTTGGAATAAATTTCCCAACTTTATGTTGTAAATCAAAATCTTTGTAGAATTGCATGTCATGATTGTAAAAAGCAAACTTTTTGTAAAAATGTCTTTTGTTAAATTGTAAATATTTCAGATTCTTTTGTGTTGTTTGGTGCAAAGTTGTAACTTTTTTGTCACAGAATGAAAACGGCTCAGTCGAGACCTGAAGGCTACAAAGATGAAACAAAATATTCTTCAGTATCAATTTACATGAATCTTTATTTAATCATTGCAATGGAAAAAACCCAAAAACAAAACAAGAATTTATCCATAAAAAAACAAAGCAATAAAGACAGAACTCCCCTGTTTTTGAAACGAGGACGCGCCTTCTTTACCAGCAGACTGTGGCAACATCAAACCAGTCTGAACGTGTTGGTGGTTCCAGGAGCTCTGGCCCCGCTCGTGAAACCGCTTCAAACGTTGGAGTTGTTTGAACTGATCAAACCGACAAGATGAGAGCTGGCAGACGCTGGTCTTTGGAAGGACTGAGACGAGCATCCTTGATGCAGAACCGAACAACAAAGAGGAATGTAACATCAGGTGAGTGCACTAATGCAGAACATCACGTTCCAAAAATCCTGACTGTAACCTGCAGCGGCGGCGTGAGCATGCTCGTACCGCCGCACGAATACCAGAATAATCCTGAATAACACAAAACTTCCATAACCTGAACAAAGACGTAGAAAAAGGCACAGGTATGGAGTGTTGGTCTCTGAAAACCTCTCAGTGGGAAAAGGCTGAGGGTCCTGCTATAGCACCAGAAAACACGACAACTAGAATTTCAAATAAAGCAACAAAGAGAACAAAAGAACTAGAGACGAGAATGTTTGGATAATCACATGAAAAACTGGATTTTTTTTCTTTTTTTTTCTTCCTTTTTCTCTTTCGTTTTTTTTTCTTTTCTTTTTTTCTCGTTTGGGAAGCACAACTGCTGGGTGTGAAGTGCTCGGAGTGAACGTCTGCAGGTCCACTCGAGGTGGGAGGTGAAGTTATCGTGACCTGTGAGAACTGGACCGGCCCCAGACCTCCTGTCTGTCTCCGGTCCCATCTTCTCTGATTTTAGTGTCCAAATCGGTGTGGAGCCAGTTTGCTGGTAGTTGAGATGTCTTGTGCGCACCTCCCCCTCGCCTCCCCCCGAACCCAACCGTTCCACTGGTCAGCAGGCTGGAGCTTCCTGCCAGGCAGCGCCGGTCTCTGCTCCAGTGAAACGGGTTGAGGTGGTGGCTGCTGGACGGCCAATCAGATTGTTCGGGGGTTGTACTCGGGCAGCTTCTTCAGCTTCTCCTGCTCCTGCTCGGTGTCCTGTCTGGCGATGATCATCGAGTGGGAGTAGCCCATCACCACCTGCAGAAACACGGACCGGGACAGTTTACTGCTTCGGTTCTGGACCGACGGGAAAGGGTTCATTTTCATTCTTTGGATCAGGCGCCACGAAGGAAACGACCAGGAAAAAGACATCTCCTTACACACAGATAAAATGACCAGGAGACATGAATGTACTCCAATCTTTCTGATTATTGCAAATTTCTTTTGTCAAAATTTGAGGACAGAGTTCTAGTTTTATCACTTGCAACTTTATATGGTATTTTCAACAAAAACAATTGCAATTTTAAGTTAAAAAGTAAAAATTTTGTGATTGTACAATAATTAAAAAAAAATCGATGTCTCAATTTCATAAAGGTGCTATTTTTGCAAAAGTTTTGATTTTATGACAAAAATTTATTTTATGGGGGGAAAAAGTGATTTGTGAAATTTGCCAATTTACAAGACAATTAACTTTTTTTTAACTATACAAGAAAAAAATGTGATTTTAGTACAAAAGCCTCAATTTTATGAAAAAAAAAGTTGTGAACTTTGAGGGGTTTTCTTTTTAACTGCCGAGTCCAGGAACCAGCGGGAAAACTGACAACATAGCTGGCTGACAAAGTAAAGAATAACTGGCACTTTAACAGTAACCATGGTGATGATGTGGCCCTTTAACAGTAACCATAGTGATGATGAGGCCCTTTAACAGTAACCATGGTGATGATGAGGCCCTTTAACAGTAACCATGGTGATGATGCGAGTTTGACACCTCGGGTCTATAAGGAACCTTACAGATGACCACTTATGGCTGTAATATGTGCTAAACTAGACTTCAAAGTGAGGTTAATCAGGATTTTCAACACTATTCCTGCTATAGCCGCATTCATTTTTACTTTTACACGAAATTCAAAGCTCAAAGTAATACAAAGCATTGTCTTTTTCGTACTGCCAACATTTATGTGAAATGAGTGTAGCTTAGGTACCTGCTCGATGTAGATGCCATCCAAGGTTTTCACCTCCTGAGCAGTTGTGGAGGATTTGGGTTTGTTGTCTCCGTATCCCTGGAAACCAAGCAACAGACTTTAATTTGGGCTTTTCTCCTCACTAATAACAGAACAGCTGGCATAAGTAGTGATTTTACCAGCTCTCCAAATGTGGGCGAGGGGCCCCAGCTGATTGTGCTCTCATCCGCTGCAATGATGATGCTGCTCTTTCTGTGAAACGAACAGAGACATCACTTCAACAGGAAGTCAGACTCAAATGACCCGTACGGGTGTTGTTAGAGGTTAAAGGTGATGTGACATTTCAAAGGCTTAAGATGTATGGCATCAATTCAGATCTTAATGTACGCCCACTCAACCCCATCCATAAGTGTCGCTCTGACTCCCTTCTACTACTACCTGGGAATGTTTTTCAACCCAACAGAGATCCCTGAAAGCCTTTTTAGTGAGGTTGTTTCCTGGTAACATCAAAAACTACCTGGAAGCCCCGCTAGTGGAAATGCACCTCCAAATAAGAACAGGTGAAAGAGAGGATGCACTAGACTATCCAGCAGCCAGTGAGCTACTAGATCTCAGCTATGCCCCACCTCCTCTTCTGCTGATTGACATGGCACTGATTTGACACCGATTTCAGAATTGAAACCATAAAAGCGAAAAAAACAGATGAATGGTTCGGATGGTTCCAGAACTGATGAAGAGAAGAAGAGTCTAACTGAGAAAGATGAGTGAGTTTTAGATTTCTATTTCTTGGTTTCAGATTCTGGGTTTTTATTTGCAACACATTAGCTCTGAATTTATGCCATAAAATGTCTTTATTTGTGTCATTTGTGATGTCACCAAGCTCCAGGCTCTGGACTCTACTAGGAAACAAATGCATCTTAAGTTTGAACCTGAATGCAGCACAAGTGATGGAGAGAACGCTGAAGATAACAGAAATAAACCAGAAGAAGGTCGCAGAGGCATATTTTTAAATGGGAGAAGAATCATGGAGGCAGTAAAATAATCAGAATGACCTTAACAAATTCAATCAGGCCACGTCCCCCTGATCTCTGGAGAAGCAAAACTGGAACCAAAGTATGACCCCAAGAAGTTGTGTGTGTCCGAGAAACCATGTTACTTTTGGACTTTTTTAAAATTTATTTTAGAAATACTGAAAACCTAACAACATCCCATACACGATGTCATATCCTAATTTGAAAGTTCATGTCATGTCTTCGCATCGGAAAACTATTGTTCAAATCAAAATAACTAATAATAAAAGTTTTGCACTAGCATGAATAGTTCTGGGCTTGACTTTGCAGACTATCAACTATGTGACAGAATTTCCTCATCTCTTCCATATTTGGGGATTATAATCCTGAAGAGTCTGAACTCACCCGCAGGCCAGACTGCGGATCTTCCAGCCACACAGATCCTGCACAGCTTTGGGGTACATGGTGGACTCTCTGGACGTGTTTGTCACCCCCCAGAAAAATAGCCCCCCTGCAAAACAACATCAGCCAATCTAACGTCAGCAAGCAATCAGTCTGTAAGGATTAAAATCTGAGTTCCAGTGTGAGGCGCTCTGTTCTCACCCATCTCACTGACGGCAAACGAACACTGGTAACCAGTATAAATCTGGGAGGCGCCGCGTCCAGGAAAGTCAAACAGCTTGACGAGACGGGGCACCATCTCGTCTTTCTGCTCTGTGTGTCCGAGGCGCCCGTAACCGCCGAAACCCCAGCTGAAGACCCGCTTCTGAGAGTCCAACACCAGCTGCACACAGAGACACGATCCTCAGCACCAAGACCACTTCACGGCTCTGTAAAGTCCGTCAGAACCGCCACTGGTCGTTGCGACTGCGGTGCATTTTCTTACCGTGTGGTTGGCCCCGCAGGCCACATCTCTGACCACCACGTTTGGGACAGGCATAATCTGGCCATCCTTGGACTTCTCGATGAAGATGGCGACACGTCGAGGGATGAGCTCACAGTCAAACTCGATCCGCTGGGCACGAGCTATGAACTTCCCATCGCTGTTGTGGCCTGGAAAAACACAGACGAGGTGTTAAAAAAAACAAAAATCTACAATATTATATTTATTTTTTATGTCTCTGCCACCACCAAAGGAAGTTTACCAGTTCTGATATTTGCATTTGAATACTCAACAAGTGAGATTTACATAATGGAGCCGCAGTTTCTTGATGACATCACACTCATTTTTATCAGGACACTTCTGTATCTGTGAAAACCCACAACCACCGACGCCCGTCAGTCGTGCTGATGATGTTTTATTGGAGTTGTTTTTCTTTTCTTTTAAAAAAAAAAAAAAAAAACACATTCCAGAACCTGAGGTCAGGGTCACCTGGCAGATGAGCTAATTATAAGCCCTAAACTTGTTATGTACACAGATGTGATAATGTATGGCTATAAACGGATGACAATGGCAGAAGGGGGGGTTGTGTTTGGCCTTTTTCTTCTTTAGTCTGTTTTTTTGTGTGTTTAACCATTTCTATTTTTTTCTTGTAAATGACTTTCTTTTCTATTCTTACCATTATCTCTGTGTATGTGCACATATGTACGGACCTTTCAAATAAAAGACCCCCCCACCCCAAATACCTTCACAAGCATATTCTGAACAGAGCATGTGATGAGCGTACCTAGCTGACCGTACTCTGGACATCCAAAGGAGTACAGGTTCCCTTTGCAGTCCACCACCATGGAGAACTCGGCACCGCAGGCCACCTTCACCAGGGGCTGCCCGTTGTAGGAAATCTAAAGAGAAAGAGGCAAAATAATCTTTCAATCTAACAAACATTTAGCAATAAAAACCTGTGAAAGCTGAGCCTGGTCCCCTGAAGACCACAGTTCCACTGTGATGATCCGTGGCCACTGAAAGGTCAGACTTCAGGGTCAACGGTGGTCCAGCTGAAGGCTTACCGGTGCTGGGCTCAGGACTGCATCGGTCTGGTTTCCTTGGCCAAGCTGGCCCAGCTTGTTCTCACCAAAAGAATATGCGGAACCATCCTCTGAGAAGACACACAGAACATCAGACACCATTTGTTTTCACTGATGATGACCAGAACAATTTAACCGGTTTTACCCTGAACTCTCATGCTGACATTTTAACGTCTCATTTTATTGAAAGGAAGCAGCTTAGTTTTAAAAAGTAAAATCACTGAAATCTGCTCATGTTTCACAAGAATGTAGGGAGACACAAGTCACTGCAACATAAAATGCACAAATATCTGGAGACACTACTATAATTTTGTCTACCAATACATGAGGAGAGTGCACATCTCCCTGATGAGATAATCTGATCCATATCTAACATCCAGAAGATGGAACCTCACCTGGTCACATTAAAGCGACCACAGCTGAAGACAAAGTTGAGTGTTTAGCATGTTTATTTTATATAATAAAAGTGGTTGTGAGACATGTCACATACAATCACCATAATTCATAAATGCTTTCATTTAGGAAAATGACAAACTTGGACAGAGATGCAGATATCTGAAAAACAACCAAATCAAAGAGCTCCTGGCTGCTCATGATGCCAACTTATTCAGAGATTAGTTATGTTGATGCAGTCGTCTACTACAAAGTGCTTAAACACTGCAATAATGTCTACACAAGTAAATCCCACATGACTAACACATTTACACAAACATATGGTAGAATCACTGGCATAATATTGTTCAGCTTTTCTATCATTATGTGTTAGCATGATCGGCATTAAACATGTCGAGTCTGAATCACAGCTGGACTTTACAGCAAGTTGTGCCTACATGCAACTTAAATAAATAATTAAAACTCACTGTGCAACATATCACAGATATTCAAAATTCACCAGAGCACTCATTCAGTAACAACTACTTTAGAAAGAGAGACTAAATCAAATAGCTGTCTGCTTGTGCCAAGGAAGACATGTCTCTGCAGATTAGTAGCACTAATGATGTCTGATTTAATACTGCTGAAACACACTGGTGGTGTCTACAGAAGACAATCGCAAATGACTAATTAATTAACATACAACACCAGCGATCATCAGTGCTTTAATAGCAGCTCCTGATTCAAACTGTCTTACAGAATTAGGACACGAGACAGGAGAGGTCAGCCAGTTTCAAAATGAAGAAGAGGGTTGCTGTCGTAAAATACCCCGTTAACACAAATGAGTCTGACTAATGGCTGAAAAATGTAAGGGTGTCCGTCCAGAGGCCTGACCTGTCTGTCTCTAAACACTTTTATCAGTGTTGCAAACCCTTAAATAAGCAGGTTGTGAGTCAGAAAGCAACACAAGTGAGGAACACATTCAGGATGAGAAAACTTATGAAAAGAAAACTTTACAGAAAGTTCACCACAAGCTGAAAACCCTTCAGGAGCTTTAACAATAGATAGACCACAAGAGGTCCTTTAAAGCTCTTCTGAAATGTACTTTATGGCTTACAGCATCAAGCATCTGCTGGCTGACTTACTTTTGCAGTCAGTGTGTTATCTCAACGTTAATCTCTGCCTCAGCTCATGAAATCTGTTAAATTAGTTCTGTAGCAAAGGAACCGCTTTTTATTTGTAAGTTAACAGACAAACGTGGCCACTTGTGCCTGATTCAGTCAGAGTTTTGAAAGTAAAGAAGTGAAGTATTATTTTGAAATGGCTCATAACCATTTGTTAGACACAAACTTAAACAGAAAAAACACCAACAAACAAACCACTAAAGACAGACAGGAAGCAAAGCATTATAGGGGAAGAAACCCCTTCTTTGGTGGTGTCCATAGGTTACAGAGAATCGTACATTTGAATTTGAGGAAAAAAAACATTTACATGCTAATATGTTGTGAATATGAACTCCCTCCCAGTAATCAGGATGTGAATATGCTCAAATTAAAATGATGCTAATCTACCTAGACACATCTAAAACCTTCGATGTACTTCACGGCTCAGCCTACCTGTGAGCGCCAGTGTGTGATTGCGGCCGCAGGCTGCAGAAACAATCACTTGATCTGCCAGGCCCTCGATTAACTTGGGAGCCTCCAGACGTTTTGTGTCTCCGTGACCCAGCTGACCCTTGTCATTACGGCCTGAGGACGCAGGAAGCACAAAGAGCTCAGAGGTGGATTAAACTCACTCTGGATTAAAACCAAGACAGAGGACAAAAGATGAACAACTGACTCAAGAAAATGTAAATAAAGTCTTTGTTAACTATTGCATAAATTATCCACTGTTTCTAATTTAATGACACATGTTAAGTATAATTTATTCATTTTTAGTTCACAACTTTAATGTTTCTCACACACTCAGAGGGGAGCAAACAGAGCTCAATGTAAACGATGCAAACAGAAACATGTGATGGTATATAACACCCGCAGCGCCACTGTTGCGTAACTCACCCCAGCTCCAGAGCTTGCCTTCAGCGGTCATGAGGAGACTGTGTGCAGCACAGGGACCAGACACAACGCAGCTCACCTGGACGTCATTCAGACACCCGTAACGGTGAGGACCCCACAGATTCTGGCCCAGGTTGCGGAAAGCAGCTGAAAATACGTGGAGACATTGTATCAAAACCCAGGATGCCCATGCAATCTGTCCGTAGCAGCTATATGCTAATTTTTCCTCTGAAGCTCAGCATCTGCTGATTGTACTCCAGTTAGAAGGCAGTCGGCCCTCTTCTTCCATCGTCTTGGATTTTATTCCAACTGAGCTGCACAACAGAGATACACAAACTGATTGGCTAGTGACATTAATCACTATACATGAGTGGAAGTAGAATAGATCTCAAATGTTGTAGATTTCTGTCTAATTATGATAAAAACAGATCAACTGACACTAATAGGAAGTTAAGTCTGTTCACCACATTTCGTCACTGCATATATTTACATATCATGTCTTTGTTTTGCTTTACATGTTTTGCCAAACATTTAATATTGTAAAGAATGATCTGTATTAATACTGGCATTGATAAAGTCCTACCAGTATCCAACCCTGGCTCTGCACATTGGACAATGAGAATTACTCTTGTGAATAAAGTGAATGTGTTTTTGATGCTCTGGTAGGCACCAACATCTCAGCCATCTGCAGATGATCTTTGTCTACGCAGCTGCTCCTTGCTGACAACCCCAACTCCCCCTCCCCAATCCAGTTTCAACAAAGCAGGTTTATCAGCATGTACCAGAGGATGCAGGAAGGCGATGTGCAGCCTCGAGCATCAGAGGGCCTGCTGCAGGCAGAGCATGCATGCATATGAAAGCACATTACTGTCACAATCGATTAAAGAGATCCCAGTGGCTTTGAAACATATGTGGCTGGTGCCAAACAAAGAGACACGCATACGAAGCATGTGGTCGTCCTCAGTCTTTTTTTGTCCTCTTTTTCAGAGACAATGTAAAACCTGATCAATCCTCTATTGATCCCGTCTGGCTCTTCACACACTCTGGACCCTACATGTCTACGACAGTGAGGTCAGACGAGACTGTAGTCTTCAAGTTACAACAACTGATCTCAACAGTCTATGTCCCTAAAGCTTCATCACAGCGACCACCAACCAGTTTAATAGTAAATCAAATTCTCCCCTGGGTGTTTCTGTCTTCTTAAGGTGCTTGCATACAGGCATTTTGTAATATCTGCTGAAAGCTGAGCCCAGAAGAGTCAGCTCAGTCGTAAAAAAAACAGTTTTTATCGTTTAAGGATTTTATCAAAAGTAAATGGATACCAGCCACGTAGAGATCTGGAGACTGTGATCCATGCTTTTATCAACACCAGATTGGGTTACTGCAACTCTCTCTATGTTGGCCTGGACCGGTCACTCCTGCACCGCCTACAGCTGGTCCAAAACGCAGCTGCCCGCCTCCTTACTGGCAA
Source organism: Arrhamphus sclerolepis (assembly GCA_037176975.1). NCBI lineage: Eukaryota > Metazoa > Chordata > Actinopteri > Beloniformes > Hemiramphidae > Arrhamphus > Arrhamphus sclerolepis. The sequence continues at coordinate 17,791,590 of JBAMYA010000022.1, read as the reverse complement.
GCGTAAGCGTGACCACATATCCCCTGTCCTGGCTGCACTTCACTGGCTCCCTGTTGCTTTTAGAATAGATTTAAAAATGTTATTGTTTGTTTTTAAGGCTCTTAATGGTCTAGAACCCCAATATCTGACTGAGCTCCTCAATACCCACAATCCTGCCAGGTCATTGAGATCCTCCAATCAGCTGCTAGTGGCCGCCCCTAAAACACGACTGAAGACCAAAATGTTATTGTTTTTGAAACTATTTTATTCCTATTTTTATTTCATTGCATTCTTGTATTTATCTTATCTTTTTTTTAAATCATTCTTTTAATCTGTACAGCACTTTGGTCAACCTTGGTTGTTTTAAACTGTGCTCTATAAATAAAACTTGAGTTGAGTACTTCACAGTTAGTTCTAATCAAAACACTTTGAAACACAAAATCATCAACTCATCATGAATGGGTTACATTTTTTCCCACAGGAAGGACATTCTTTTTCTCTTTTTTCTCAATCAAGTGTTAAACTCATCATCTGATTGTTAGTCAGGGTTCAGGATTAAACTGGGACAGTCAGCCAGAGCAGTGACAGGAAGCAGCCAGCAGGTGGCAGCAGCTCCTGATGGAAGGACAGTCAGCTTCAGCATACAGCCAAAAGAAAGATGCTACAACAAACAGCCAAAGCAGTGAACCTGCTAATCTGCAAAAATAACATTTTAGAATAAAAATAAATGAATAACCAAACAGCTAAACCAGTTACTGTTGTTCTGTGCATGGAGGACTGCGACCAGGTGTAGCGCTGTTGAGCAACAGTCTGAGAACTGACCTTCGCAACATGCAAATATTATACATATGCAAAATAAACACAAACTTCATCTTTAGATTAAAATATAATACAATCCAAAACCACTAGAGCTGGAACAACCATGAAGAGAATGTTGATTTCAGTCAGCGGACTGAAGGTTTACAGCCATTTGTTGACATGCCTCATCATTGAAATTAAAATAAATAGACCATCAAAACACTACATCTCACAACTGGAAAAAAACAAGATCTATGAAGATGAGTCCAATTTTAGGAACTTAATAAAATATGTAAAGTTGTACTATGAAGTGTTTACAGTAAGTATGTGGTATTACAGTACAGAGTACGTAGAATTACACACCTGTTCTCTCTACCAAACGTTTGAATTATTGAGAACACAGTTGATCTCCCAACATTCAGCTGCAGAATTAGTTGATCATTCGCTGATCTAGAGCTTATAGAGCTTAGCTGAGCACTAAGAGAATCGAGGAAACTGAGAAGCTGCTTGGATGAGCAGCGAAACGTCTTCAAGAAAATTCTGCAAGTCCAGTTGCCTTGCTTCAACCTTTTGAATAGTAATAAGAGAACCACAAATACTTGGAAAGTTCCCCAATAAATGAAGTCCGGGATCCGCTGGAACATGAACTCCTGTTTTTCTACATAAAGGAGAGCAGATATCAGGTCCAGGGCTTAAAGGAAGCAACTTTAATATCTCACCTGAAGCACATTTAGGTCAGATTGAAATAAATGCTAATTTTCTGCTATGACATGAATCTGCCCACAGTTGCACATCACTTGACACTGAGACCCATTCCCAGTTTATTCTAGACCTGGGCTCATTCAACCACAGATGATGCATTTTAGATATAAGTTTATGAACATTTCTTTCATAAAGTGAAGTGTGGAGAGAGCCTTCAGGGTTTTCCTGGGTGTTTTTCAAAGATATCCTCATGTTCATTTACTAAATGAAGACAATACATCTCCTGTAGTCATTTTCTGAGGTCAACGATGTCCATTTTGTGGCAGGAAAATCTCTGCAAAGATGTTTGGAAGACACTGATGCAGTTCATCTAACTTCCAGCAGAGGGCAGTCTACAATAACGTCTGGTGACGCCATGTTGGAGAAGACAGAACAAAACCAATTAAAAGTAGCTCTTTTAAAGAACACTAACAGCAGAAAGCAGACAAACCCAAAGAAATGAAAGTAGACAAAAAAGATGAATAAAAAACAAAGTCTTACAGGAAGGATGATATGAATATCAGAGGAGGGAGCAGTGAGGGGAGCCGAGACGGATACCATCCTGAACCCCTCCTCCCCCCAGAGAGGATTTGTACAGTCTGATAGCGTGAGGGACACAGTAGTTGGGAAGGGGCAGTCTGTCGCTGAACAGGCTCCTCTGTCTGCTGATGATGGTGTGCAGAGGGTGACTGGTCTTGTCCATAATGTCCAGAAGTTTGTCCATAGTCCTCTTCTCTGCCACCGTCACCAGAGTCCAGCTTCAGCCCACCACAGAGCCAGCCTGCCTGATCAGTTTGTCCAGCCTGGATGAGTCCTTCTTGGATATGCTGCCCCTGCAGCACACCACGGTGTACAACGGGACACTGGTGACCACTGACTGGTAGAACATCCACAGAAGTTTCCTGCAGATGTTAAAGGACCACAGCCTCCTCAGAAAGTCCAGCCTGCTCTGTCCTTTCCTGTACAGGTGGTCAGTGTTGCAGGTCCAGTCCAGTTTGCTCTCCAGCCACAGTCTGAAGTACTTGTAGGATTCCACAGCCTCCTCCTCGACGACAACTGGTTTTGAGTTTGGTCTGGACCTCCCAAAATTGATGACCAGCTCTTTGGTCTTCGAGGTGTTGAACTTTAGATTGTTCCTGTGGCTGAAGATGTGGAACGAGTGGATGAGGAGAGCAATGAAAATATGCTGTGCTGAAATGTTTCTCGTGAACTGATTTATGGTAGTGTGGAAGAGGGAGGTGGAATGAGTTATCAGCAAACATCTCAGGTAGTGGTTCAATGAGAGACAACAGCAACAAGAAGTCAGATTTATTTGTCATTGTGAAAGGTTCGTCAAAGCCTGTCTTTGGCAGCTTCCCCGAAAGCGCCAGCCATGTCCGGGGGTCCGCCTGTGACGGAGGTTGACCAGGTATTGAAACAACGGACCCCGAACTTGGGGTGATCGCCCAATTAAAAAGGAAAAAAATAGGAAAAAATAGAAAAAAAGGGGATTATATCAAAAATCTATAAAGCATTTCAGCATGGTTTAACAATATGGATATCAAAGAAAAATGGGAACATCATTTTATCAGAGGATGCTCATCTTCTCCCAGCAAAACACAATAGAGACAAGATAAGAAATCAGTTTATCATGGAGAAAACTACAGCTGAAACCACTTGTTTGTTAAAAGATAGTCTTTATTAACCCTGACACCCATTTTTAGATGTTTTTTTTTTAAACCTGCTTTTGGTAAGCCTGTAATCCAGAAAATAATGTTTTTTACTTTTCTTTTTTTTGAGGACTCTGCAAACATTGAAAAAATTGCAACAGCTGGTTACAAATGTCACCACTTCAGTTTGAACCAAGACCTATTATTATTTTAGTTATTGTTCACTCAACAAAATCAAAACATATCATCTTAAAAATGAATTTGACATAAAATGTTTTTTTTTTCTCTGCTTCCAAAGTATAAATTTCACAGATCAGTCCTGTATGTGAACATGATAATGATGTTGCAGGACTCTCACATGGATCGTCTTCCACCTCTGGTGTTTTTCTCATCTTTGAAGCACAAACCAACATCACACCTCACGTTTACAGTGGATGCAGATCCATTAAGCGCAAGTTTAACTGCATGTATGTCTTGTTTGTTAAATAAAAAGGTGGTTTTTTTGTAGACTCATTTATTTTAACACCATGCCCTTTGTGCAACCATGGCAACAGTGATCACGGAAGGTCTAGTAAACAGATGTGAGAGTCCCCCGTCAAGACGGCGTGGAGAAAGTGGATGGCTTCTGCGGCGATGACAGGGTTAATGACGAGGGCTGACCCTCCACAGACTCCAGCTCAGCTTTTAAATTTACGACGGCAGGAGCAGAGTTAAATAACAGGTTTCACCTTCCACTCTGCAGCTGAGCATCTATAAACTGAGGAATCCATCCAGCTGTCAGGAAACCACCAATCAGAGCTTGGCTGCCCCGCCCAGCTGTGTGTCCTCTGAAGCAGATGTCCAACACACAAATCATCCGGCTCGTCAACACTTTCACAGAGAAACCGTGGACATTTGAGGAAATGACTGAGTCAAAGACTTGTAGGTGAAAACTCAGAACACTGTCAAATGTCAGAGGAAAAAAAAAAATCAAAATTTATGACTTTATAAACTTCGAAATATGTTAGAAACCCCTTTGGGAGATGCGTTGCAAAAGCATAAGGAGGTGGGGGGCGGGGTCTATCTAGCTAACAAAGAGCATGATACAGGAAAATAAGTGGTTAATCCTCCTTGAATACTTTTAATAATTCATTAAAGCTAATGTAATGAAAAGTACAACACATTACCAACGTAAGTTATACAAAAAAGCCTTTTTGACTGATGAACTGATAACCAGTAATGGAGGCTGTAACTCCCCCTTAGGCTCTTATCTGTCTGTTCGTGGCGTCCTGCAGCAGTGCTGACGTGTTGGAGATGGTGTTAAGTGTGACTTCCAGAAAACACAAACGTTGCTGGAGTCTGAACATCGATAAACGAAAGGCAGCATTTCGCTAATCTGGAGGTGCTCACGTTAAGCGTCCACTTGATCTCTCCACGTTGCAGTGATGTCATCGACACGCCCCCTGTCTCAGTATGACATCATCAACTGCGATTTGTCCTCTTCGTCCCTTCCTTCGCTCTGCCTTCAACAACACCTGTACACATGACGACCACAAACAAACAACTGTAGACTGTAAAGCAGGATAAAACCATCAGCTGAAGACCAGGTGTTGGACCTCTGTTGTCTCTATTATCAGCCCAGTTACCATAAAACAGCTATTAGCATCAACTAGCTATAGGTTAGCTCTTCTAGCTTTTATTCATGGTATCCTTAATGCTCGAGTTAGCTTACACAATTCGGTAAAAGTCAATCATTAAGCTGAACATCAGAAAAATGACAGAAGAAAATTTTTTTGAAACATCAGAAAAGAGCGATAGCCTCAATTGGTATGTCAAGATTCACCACCACAAAGTTCTACAGGGTTAAATCCAACTACAGAGACCAAAGAACCTTCACCAACGAACCCAAAGACTAACTTCTGGGCCCCCAGTAGTCATTACAGGAGGCTGAGGCACCTTAGTGGTCTTTACAGGAGACTTGCTTCTGGGGGCCCTAGTAGTCGTAACAAGAAGCTCGGATTGGAACTCCTAGTGGTCGTTATGGGAGACTTGATTCTGGGGTCCCTAGTAGTTATTTCAAGAAACTTGTTTCTGGGACTCCTAGTCGTTGTTACAGGAAACTCATTTCTGGAGCCCCTAGTAGTCATTACAAGAGACCCTCTTCTGAGGCCCCTAGTTGTTATTACCAGACTCACTTCTGGAGCCCCTAGCGGTTGTTACAGGAGACTTGATTCTGGGGCCCCTAGTGGTTGTTAGAAGAGACTTGCTTCTGGGGTCCCTAGTAGTCGTTACAGGAAACTCACTTTTGGAGCCCCTAGTGGTCATTACAAAAGACCCGATTCTAGGGCCCCTAGTGGTCGTTACAAGAGATTCACTTCTGGGGTCCCTAGTGGTTGTTACAGGAGACTCACTTTTGGAGCCCCAAGTGGTCATTACAAAAGACCCGATTATGGGACCCCTCGTGGTCACTAAGGAGACTCACCCCATCCACAGAGTCAATCGTCATTGTAAGCTGCATCTGTCTCCAGCCGTGTCCACTCGTCCTGGTCCACATGGCAGTGCCGTACCTGCAACAGCCAATCAGTAACCACCAGTTATTGAGCCGTCACTCTATCTGTTAGTCATAAAACTGGGCTCCTCGTACCGTTGGCCCCGCCCCTTTTCCCTGAGAAAGAGCTGAAGCACGCCCACATGATGCCCCGGCAGCCAATAGGAGAAGGAGAAGCACAGGTCACCTCGGCTCCAGCGAGAGTCTATCTGGACAGCCAATCGAGCGCCTCGGATGCTCTGTTGTCCCTCCTTCAGCTCAGGGACTGACAAGTATGCCCCACCTGAGACACAGAATCGCGTCAATCAACAGCAGAGGAGGCGGGACTTAGCTGAGATCTAGTGACTCTTCGTTGGTTATTTCATTTTGATGAAAATACCGGTTACCAAGGCTGAGCTTGTAGCCTGAGGGCCCCCTAGTGGCTAGGGGAGGGGTCTATACGTCTACAAAAACAGAGTCAAACTTTTTCATCCTGGGCCACATTGTCACCACAGTTACAGTTAAAGAGCTCATTATTCTTCCATTTTCTAAGACCAGCTATGTTGTCAGATTTCCTGCGAGTTCCTGGGCTCAGTCAGAAAATAAAAAAGGAAAAACAACTGAAGCTTTAGTACTAAAATCACACTTTTTTCTATCATAATTGCAAATAAAAAAATTGACTTTTTCCCATTAAAAAAGCTAAATTTTTTTAAAATAGCGAATCACGTTTTGTTTGTAAAAATAACCAATTTTTTTTGTAAAATCTTAAAATTTCACAGAAATCCTGATCTTCATCGTAAAATATTTTTTAATAAAAATCACAAAACTTAAGTTTTGTCATAAATTTACAGCTATTGAAAGATCAAGACTTTTTATTGTAGATGTCACAAAATTCTGTTTAACTTGAAATTACAATTTTAGAGTTGAAAAGAAAATCTACTTTTTGCAACATTTTAAAATAAAATAACAGTGGCAGAATTTCAAATAGATGCCTGTTGACATAAACCGGCCGCTCTCCAACTCCGTTGTTCCTCTTTCTGATGTCAGAACTGAATCAGATGGACAAATGGAGGCTGCTGGAGCCTCAGATGAAAGAATGAATCGTGGCAGCTGTTAAATGATGTTTGTTTGTTTGTTTGTTTCAGACCTGCAGGACTGCGTTGGACCTCCCAGTGAAGATCTCCTTCTCTGTCGGACATCCAGTCACAAACTCCATGATCGAAGGAGCAGTGGACCACACCCGCCTCTGCAACCATAAAACTTCTTTCACTCAACACAAACATCAGAGCTCTCTGCCTCCCGCTGATCAGAAGTTTGAGCAGTGATTTGTTGGTTTGGTATTTTCAGTTTCCATGGTTACTAGCCGTCAAAGGTTTAAATCTAAATCGACTGGACCTCTGATTTTACCCTCCATGCAGGATCACCATGACCTGGATGAAGAAATGCTGTATGTTTTCTGATTCAAAGTTTGTGGTCACACACACATCTAATCTGTCAGAGACAACTGTACACGTGTAACGCTAAATAAATCTGATGCATTTGTCGATAAAAGCCTCTGGAATCAATTAAAGTTTCTTCAGTAACCATGGAAAGGTAAAAAAAAGACTAAGAAAACTGAACCAGGAAAATTTATAAAAACACACACTTCCAAAACCTGTCAATTACTGCACTTTTTTCCAGTACAATTATACATATAAATACATTTTATGTATAATTGTAACATTTAACATTTATTGCTTTTTAATCTATTGTATCAATAAATTTGACTTGATTAGCATGAACATCTGATTGTTTTAATGTCGGGTTCGCACTGTACGATCTTTACAGTCTTATCAGATCAGTATGAAATTGGTAGGTAATAATGTGCTGTGTAGATGCACTGATATTTCCGTTATCCCATGGTGCGTTCCTGTTGATCGCATAGCTGAAAGAGATCATAAAAGGCCTCAACAGGCTGTCACACTCTGAGACGAATGCTGCTGATATCTCTTGTTCATCTTTGTCAGATCTACCACCACCATTTCTGAGCTACAATGGAACATTTTTCAGGGTTCCCACTTTTCCTGAAATGATTTTCCAGGACTTTTCAGGACATTTTCAGCAGCTAAAGAAACCACTTACTCCTGTCCCCTCTATTTCTTGTTTTGTTATAATACATATTATATATATATTATTATGATTGCTATTATTGCTACACTATACAACAGGCAGATATTATTGTCATTTAGCAATATTTGCACATTCTGTTTCTGACCATATTTGCATTATAGCCTCTCTCATTTTCAGGGTGCCTTTCTTCCTTGTGGTCTCTGTATCTCACTCTGTTGACAACTGCTTTCACTGAAAATTAACGGGTTTTAAGTCTACATGAAAAGTCGTTAATCTCACTCATTTCTTTTCCCCGTATATCTCTGCACATTGTGGTGAACCTGGAGTGAGACAGGCGGAGGATCCACCACCATGGACAGCTAAAGGCCCTCAGCAGCAGCAGGGCACAGAGACACACCTGGTTCAAACCCTGCCATCAGGACAGAAAAGGCACTCCCGCCCAGCTGCAGGGAATCAAGGCCTGATCAGCTGGAGGAGATGAAGGGAGCCAGAAGAGACAGACAGGCCTGTCTTTGTTCATAATGTGGTGAGAACTGAGGTAGACCTGTTGTAGTGACTGTAGAAGTAGTCCCCCCCCCAAAAGATAAACCACTAATTTTTGAACACAGACGCAGTGTTTGCTCTTGTGTAGTCAGGGGTTCCTATCGTATACCTCCAGGTGACCCAGGAGGTATGCGATAGGCACCCCTGGGTCACAACATATACAGTATTTTAATGCAACAGAATTCCTGAGGTTGTTTTCATTCACTTATTTTCTCTTTCTATTGTCAGACAATTAAACAAGTGTGAAATAGAGGTCAGGGAGGAGTCTGTTGCCATGGTAGAGAAAGACTTCACACTTGTGGACCAATACTAGCAACTTTTCAGCTTACAGTCGCTAGTTTTCTCTCTAGGCGCTGAGTCCTTAACGGGGTCTGAAAAGTCTCTAAACCTGGTGACAAAGTCAATGGGAAGCACTGGTTTGGAGAACTGCTCTGAGTGGAAATGCAAATTTCATTGGCTGGTAGCATCACATGGGGTCCTGAGCTGGCTAGAAGCAGAGAAGCAATGTGCCTTAATGTTAATTAATGTTGCCCAGAAGATCAGGTGACAACAGACATTATGTGCAGAACTTTTAACTGTTTGAATTCGCTCACAAGGCAGGGGATGATAATTTTCCAAAATAACTGTTTCCAGGACATTTGGTCTTTTTCCTCATTTTCCAGGACTGGAAAATCAGTTAATCATTTTCCAGGTTTTTCATGATGCGTAGGAACCCTACTGTTTACCTCTGTTGACCATCTTTAGTCTGAGATGATCGTACAGTGTGAACGTGACAAAATCACTTTCTCGTCCAGATGCTCTCTCTCTCAGCCTGTTTTTTGTTTATGTTGCATGTTAATACCAGGATCGTCTCTGGCGTCCTCGGCCGTGTTTCCCAGCTCAATGTCGAAATCCCAAACCTGGTTTTGGCCATGCTGCCGCGGTACTGAAATGAATACAACCAAAAAACAGAAGCGGTCACTGTCAGGCTGTTATCTTAACGACTCAATCACCAATTTAGTTTAAAATTATCTTCTTTAATCAATATTGAAGGATTATTAGAACTATAACACAGTTATTTGTGTGTTTGTGTTTCCTCACTGTGAACGTCTCCTCTTTGTTTTTGTGTCACGTCCTTGTTGATCTTGTTGTTCAGGGTGGTTGTGACCAGAGTCCTGGTTGTCATGGCAGTAGTAGGCACTGTGGTAGTAGTAGTAGTTGGAGGAGGTGGTGTGGGTGGAGCTGTAGTTTCTACAGTTTCAGTTGTAGTAGCAGCAGTGGTAGTAGTTGGAGGAGGTGGTGTGGGTGGAGCTGTAGTTTCTACAGTTTCAGTTGTAGTAGCAGGAGTGGTAGTACTCATCATGGTGGTGGTAACACTTGTAGTAGTTGGAACAGCAGTGTTTATTGCAGTAGTTGTAGGTTCTGGACTGGTTTTAGTTGTGGCACTGGTGGAGGATGGTGGGGCAGTGGTTGCCATGGCAGTGGTGAAGGTTGTGGTTGGCAGAGCTGTGGTTGCACTGGTAGCAGTTGTGTTACCAGCAGTGGTAGCAGGAGTAGTAGGACTGGTGATGGTGGAGGCTGCAGTTGTAGCTGTGATAGTGATGGGAGCTGTGGTTCTTGGTCTATGAGGCTCTATGGTCACTCTGGGGATGACTGTAGGCAAAGAAAGAAAGAAACTAGTAACACAAAACAAGAACATCTTTGCTGTCAAACAGTCTAAAGTGTCTCCTAAAAAGGAGACCAAATGGTGAATGGTCTCACAGTTTGCACCTTTTCTACACCTCTTGAGCTGTACAGTTAATTTTAGGTCACATCACCTTAGCCTCTACCTCTACTGTGAGGAACCTTGGTGTCATACTTGATGAAGATTTGTCTTTTAACTCTTGTATCAAACAGGCCACAAAGTCAGCCTTCTTTTATCTACATAATATCAGGAAAATCAGAAACATCCTGACTCAAGAAGATGCAGAGAAATTAATCCATGCCTTTGTCACTTCTAGGCTGGATTATTGGGATGCATTATTTTCTTGCTGTATAAACAGCCTTGTTAAAAACCTTCAACTGTTTCAGAATGCTGCTGCACCAGTACTACCAGAACTGGGTACAGAGACCACATCTCACCAGTTCTAGCTTCATTACATTGGCTCCCTGTTAAATCTTGAATACTAAAAATTACTTCTTATATCAAAGCTCTCCTATATATGTGAAAAATCTCATAGTTCCTTAATGTCCTAATAGAACACTCTGCTTCCTGAATACAGGTTTACTTGCTGTTCCAAGAATCAACTCCCAACCTCGATCCAGGAGGAAGACTCCCTTTCTACAATTAAGGTTAGGCTGAAGATCTTTTCATTTTGATAAAGCGCTTAACTCTGTAGTCTCTTAGACCACGTCCTAGTTCTGCTGCTATAGGCCTAGGCTGCTGGGGGAAGTCTCTTAGACCACCTCCTAGTTCTGCTGCTATAGGCCTAGGCTGCTGGGAGGAGTCCTGTTGTCCACTAAGCATTTTCACCGTCTGATCTCAGTCTCAGATTGTCCTGAATCATTTCATAGAATCAACGTTGTCTATTCTCTCTTCTGCTTTTTCAGCTGATGTTGTGGTCATGTTGCGCTCCCCCCTCTTTCAAAACCTTCCATCTTCTGACCATCCTGGCATTTACCTGCACCTGTCAACTGTGGGATGCCTGTTGGTGTAGGCGACGTGCAGTCCGACGCTCGGACCACCTCAGATTTCTAGGTTTATACCAGATATTTGGATATTTTTGTACCACGTTATATATTGTTGTTCCTCTCCTCTCTCTGTCCTTCATCCTTCCTGTCCTGCCTCCCTCCTCATGTCTTCCTCTACCCTCTACCCATCCTAGAACTGATCCAGGTCCTGGTCCAGGTTTCCTCCCAAGAGGGAGTTTTTTCTGTCCACTGTTAAGCTTTGCCGTGTGCTTGGGTCTCATGATCTGGGTTTCTCAGAAGTGGCCAGAGATGACTTTGTTGTAAATAGATAATACCGTATATGGAAATAAAACTGAACTGAAATCCACTGCCACCAATTAAACAAAACAGTGCACAACTGAAGGAGGATGGACATCTATCTCACTGGCGTTTCACCGTTTCACCTTGTTGGTGGATGAAGCTACCGATAGTAATAAAGACTGTCTGCTTGTTGCTTATATTCGTTATGTCACATCACAGTCACTGAAGAGGATTTATTGTTTTCTAAATATGTCAAATTAGAGAATGAGTATTCTATATCTTTGAGATTGGCTTTTCAGCAAAATGGTGTTAATATTGATATTTCTTTCAATAAAAGTTATATGTGACCCATTATTACAATGTCAATGGGTTTGTTTTATATCTATGTAATAAAAAAATGATTTCTTTTTTGTCAGGCAGGATGCACAGAGAGAACGTTTTTTCCAAAGACAAATCAGTAAATTCCCCAAATCCTGAAGTGTCCTTGTAAATGTTTTTGACAGGCGTTGTTACCGTGGCAGCTGCCGTCTCTGCACCTGCACTTTGGAGATGATGGATTCAGAGAGCAGAACGGTCGAGGGTCATTATCTGGAAATAAAAGAGACAAACATATCTGAGAAGCTTGAGGTGATTTTAAACGTTTGTCGAATCTTTTGCATCAGCTGTATCAGTTATCAAACCAAAGTTTCTCTACGCCGACAAGCTGAACTTCCAAATATTCAGACTGACATGAATTTCAAGTCATGTGAAGCTTATTGAACAGTGACAGTGAGGAGTTTCTGCTGAAATGATGGTTGGAACTGGCATTAAGGCCAAAATACTCAACTTTAGTCTTTATTCTAGAAAAAGACTTATAAACCAGAGGTGTTCAAATCTGTTTCATCCTAGGCCACATCATCACCAGGTTACAGTTAAAAGGCCATAACGTTACCATGGTTACAGTGAAATGACCACAACATCCCTTTTTTTCCTAAACTCAACAACAACAAAAAAAATCTGAAAATTGAGGCTTTTGTATTTAGATGACAAATGTTTCTCATACAACTGAGGAAAAAAAATGACCTTTTTAAATATCAATTTTGTGACATCACAAATGTAAAATTGTGACATTTTAACTTAAAATTACAATTTTTCGAGAGAAAATGTCAACTTTTTACAGCATTTTGACATAAATTACAACAGTCGTAACATTGCAAATTTCTCATAATTTAACCCCCCAGCCATAATTTTTTGTCAATAAAAGGGTTACTTTTATTAAAAAAAATCACAGGTTTTCACAAAGATTTGCAACTTTTTATTGTAAAATCTCTGTCAAATATTTACTAAATCGTGACTTTCTGACATAAACCAGCTGTTTTCCACCGCAGTTATTCCACTTTTCTATTTCAGAACTGTTATAAAAGTATGAAGTAAAGGGGGGTCCTGACTTTTCTACAGGTGGGGGTCACCTCTGTTCTGCATTCTCACCGATGCAGGTGTACCGTCCATCGATGTACATGAGTCTGAAGCCCAGGTGGCAGTTACAGAAGAAGCTCCCGAACGTGTTCACGCACTTCCTGCGGCGAGGACACACACCTCCACCTGAGACACACTCGTCCACATCTGCAGAGACAGAGACAGAGACAGCTGAAGGACGACCTACTGAGCTGCATTTCACCACCCAGGAAAGAAGATGGCACTGACCGACACAGGTGCGTCTGTCTGGTCCCAGACGTAGCCCCGGAGACGGACAGGTGCACCTCACTTCTCCTTTGACCACCTCACAGCCGTACTGGCAGTTGGCATGGTAACAGGTTCTGGCATCTGCACGTGCACAGAGGAGTGAAACATTTCACACACATGACACATTCTAACTTTAAATTTTCTGGTAACGTGAACTCACTCCTGCAGCTGCCGTCCGGTTGCAGCACGTATCCGTCCAGACAGTAGCACTTGTAGCTCCCCAGTGTGTTCATGCAGCGGTGTTTACAGGGCCGAGGCTTCAGACCACACTCATTCAGGTCTACGACACACAGCAGAGACCAGGCATCAGTCTGGTGGGATTAGCCTTTGACCTTTGACCTGGTGAGTTATCATTTAACTGCCTGTTTGATGTATTACTCAGCTTATGGGGACTTTAATGTGTTTAAACTGCTCATCAAAGCCAGGGAGGAGAAACTATGCAAACATTGAAGCTCAGAAAAAGAACTGGTATACTGCTGGTGATGAATTCATGTTCCAGTTTAAACCAGCTCTCACCGTCTGACATTTAATCATTTCCTGTTTTAGTGTGTTGTACTTGGAAAAACAAGATGATTTCTATTTTCTAAACGCCAGAACGCAGGTGCCAAACTCATCTGGTCCTCCCATTCATCTTCTCTGGTCCATGAGAGCGTTTAAAAGCCATCCTAAAGTTCTAACTAGAACATTTCTGAGGAAACATTTAATTTCGGTCTGACATCAGAAAGTGGAATAACTGAGGTGGAGAGCAGCTGGTTGATGTCAGAAAGTTGGGATTAAGGAAACCATTGTAAAAGGTTTTACAATTAAAAGTTGACGATTTTTGTCAAAACTCATGATTTTCTTTTTTTTTGTGAATTCAAAAGCTTGCGATTTCAGGACAAAAGTTAATATTAAAAAAAAAGAAACAAACAAACAAACGTATTTTCCAAAAAATTGCAAATTTAAGTTAGAAAATCCAACTTTTGTGACATTTGTGACCAAATGACAAAATAGTTTTGATCTTGCAAAATGTATAATTTTGCAACAAAATCAACTCTTTTATAATTTTTTTTCTCAATTTACAATTTTAATACAAAAACATCACTGTTTAATAAAGTTGCAAAATTTGATTTTAATTTTACCAGAGTCCAGGAGCTAGCAGGAAATCTAACAATCAATCAATCAATCAATCAATATAGCAACATAGCAGATTGAGAAAATAAAGAATAACCGTCCCTTTGACAGTAACCACGGTCATGATGTGGTCCTTTAACGGTAACCATGGTGATGATGTGGCCTTTTAACAGTAACTATGGTGATGATGTGGCCCTTTAATGGTAACCACGGTGATGATGGCCACATCATCACAGAGCTCCACTGCTGTGCCAGAATAATAAAATTTTATTTTATTCAAGTTTAAATGCACTAATATTACTATAAATGTAAACAATCTTCAAACGTCCAGATGATGATAATGTCATGGCTTTGGAGGTTTCTGATAGGTTAATTGGAGTCACACCTGTGGATGTATCTGAAGACACATCTCAACGCTTTCTTGTGTGACATTATGATTAAATCATAAGAGAGCAGCCAAGATACCAGTTAGAGAACTTTGGTCATCCACCAGTCCAGGTTCCACTTGTCTGAAGGTTCCACATCCATCTGATCAACAGTTCTACTCCAGTAGAGACACCATGAATGTCCACCATCATAGACCTCAGCAAGGAGACGGTTCTGTGTCCCTGTGCTTTGTTCTGTGTCAGAGATGGATGTGGACATCAACCCCAGGACTGAAGCTGAATGACTCTACATAGACCACCAGATTAGTTCCAAAGTGGCTTCAGGACAACAAAGTCCATGGTCTGGAGTGGCCATCCCAAAGTCCTGATCTCAGTCCATTTGTGTTTAGATCTTAAAACCAACCTGACTCAGTTCCAGCAGTTCTGTCAGGATGAATATACCAAAACTATAAAGACCAGATCTTGAGTAGATGGGTGGAACTAATGACTTTAAAGGAAGCCATAAAATATTACGTCTGCCATTAGAAATAACTTTAGTAATCCTAACAACCTAAAACAGAAAAAGTTCAGTCTGATTTTTTTGACAGAGAGAAATAAAAGTCTTTTTAAGGTGAATATAAACTCTATGAGATGTAAAATAAGTGTTTTGGAGGAAAACATAACCACTGATGTATTCCTGTGGAAAACCTGAAAACAACTAAAATACTTCCAAAGTCTGTAAACTGGATGTGTTCATTTAATGTACTTGTTGTATCACGAGTTCCTGTAAAAAGCTCTAAAAGTTTTATTAGAACCCATAAAAAAAGTTGCTGTGTAAAAGATTATATGTTGTTGTTTGATTTTATGATGTTTTTACACACAAAAGCAACGTATGGCCAAAACAGGGTTTGTGACATTTACACACGATGGTTACAGAAGATGTTTAAAGACAGGATGTGAGTCACGATGAGGCCTCTGATCAGAGGTGCGAGTTTGGAGATGTGTAGGTGTGACTTTATGTTGGTGTGTGTTTTGTAGGTGTGTAAGTGTGTGTTTAAGTGTAGTGTTTGTGTGTTCAGAAGTGTGTGTAGTAGGGGTGGAGCCAAACCCAAATACGGTATTCGGAAAGGCATAAATAACGTGTTTTTTTACGAATACTTATTTCGAACAAATACTAAAAAATATTTGTATTCGGGAACAAGAAAAACTTTATATCCAAAGCTGCGTTTCCTCATGAGACCACAGTGTCCAGATGAGTGAGTGAGTGACGTTCAGGAGTCGGGGGGGAGTGGAAGAGGTGACTGACAGGCTGCTCCACACAGCAACAGAGAAGGCTCGACTGAGCGAAAAAAACAAAACAAAACACTGAACTGCATCAGTTTTTGTGGAATAAATTTTTGTACCTTAACTGGATTCCGGCAGTTTATAACTTTCGGGGAGCGAAGTTTGATCAGGAGATTATTCCATTACGCTGCATTATTGACGTCTGCAGTCGGCCCTCTCATGTTCTCTCTGTTTTCGTAGCTCTGTTAGCTCGCTAATTTAGACAATAGGCTGTTGACAGAGTAACGTTAATGTGTGTAGTTGTGTCGAATTGTATGCACTTGTGGGAGTTATATGGTACGTTTAACTTACTCTGTCTTTTGCAGACAG
>JBAMYA010000022.1:17737704-17765493 GCA_037176975.1 Arrhamphus sclerolepis | reverse complement strand
CACATGTGAGCCCCGCATTTCATGATGGTAGTGGGACCCACAGTGGACTTGCCCACTGGTGGCCCGATTTACTGGCCACTGTGGATCTGTGTTGGCCCACAACAGGCATGTTTACTGGGTTTACTGGGAATGTAACTAGAGCTTGAAATGTTTCCCACAGTAATTCTCCTATGTGGAATTTTAGGGACAAATTTAATCTACTATTGGACCCATGTGGGCAAACCCACAGAAGACCCATGTGGGCAAACCCAGACTTAACCCACAGAAAGTTCTTCATGTAGGTGTTGGGTTGTCGAGCCCACAGGAACTCTACATTTACCCGTGGAGACTCCATATGTCCATGTGTGCTGAGGACCCCGGTAACCCTGACCAGGGCACAGGACACCATGGTCCTTGATTCATTCTCTTCATAGGAACCCATTTGAATCGCTCTTAGTCTGGCCCGTCCCCCAGGACCAATTTGCCATGGGAGACCCTACCAGGGGCATTTAGCCCCCGACAACATAGCTCCTGGGATCATTCGGGCACGCAAACTCCTCCACCACGATAAGGTGGCGATTCAAGGAGGAGCCCCCCCACCCCCAACACTCCCCCTTACGGCGCAGCACAGCAGACCCACACCAGGTGACACAGCAAGTCCAGATCCAGAGCCCAGTGATCAGGTACCCCCACCCCAGGGCAGTGTCTCTTCTGCTAGCAAGAAAGATTCTGGTCATCTGTTTTGTGGTCAGATGAAACTAAAATAGAACTTTTTTGGGCACAGAGATGTGGCTTTCATCCGGAGAAAGAAGGGAGAAGCCTACAAACTCAAGAACACGGTCCCTACTGCGAAACATGGAAGTGGAAGCATCATGTTATGGGGCTGCTTTTCTTCAAACAGGCCTGGAAACGTGGTTAAAGTGGAAGGCATCATGAGATCGGAGCATGAAGATTCTGGAAGAAAACCTCAGGCAGTCAGCAGAGAACCTGGACCTGAGAGAGCATTGAACCTTTCAGCAGGACAATGATCCAAAGCAGATGGCCAAGCAGGCCCAGAAATGGTTCCAGGACAATGATATTAATGTTATCAGAGTCCTGATTTAAACCCCATTGAGAACCTGGAAGGAGCTCAAGAAACGGGTGACAGCACAGAAACCCTCTAACCTCCAGGATCTAGAAACTTCTTCAAAGGAGGAATGGTCCAGAATACCTGCAGATACTTGACAGAAACTTGTGCACTATTACAAAAATTGTTTGGATGCTGTCATGAGAAATAAGAGGTTTGCAAGTGATTCTTGAGGCAGAGTATGAGTAATTTTGGATACTGATTTTTCTTTACACTTTGTATCAAAAAAGAATTTGTTCATGGCTTTAGACTTTCTTAGGTGTCCTATTTATATGAAGTCTGAGGTGGAATAATCTGTGTGTGTGCGCGTGTTTTATGTCTATTAATTTATAATGCGTGAGTGTATGTTATGTGTGTAAACGCTGTGAATCAACTGGCCTCGAGGGAAAAATTAAAGATATCCCAGTCCATTTCAACGTCACCCTCAGTGGAAATGTGTTTGACACCCCTGGGTGAAGATCTTTTCTTCAGCAGGGCTGTCAGGGTATTTCTGCTTCTCATTCACAACTGCAACAGTTGTGTTGTGACGTCAACACGCGCCCACAAACACATTCACACCGTGTTTGGATTTTTCAGAATAAGAGCATGACAGCGGGGTTACGCACATGCCAATTAGAGCCCCTGTGGCTTTTATTTTGAAGTTTCCGACCGCAAGTTGTTTGGTCGACGTCTGCGTGTTGATTGTTGAACCCATGCAGAGCATAGACGTGTGTGTGGTAGATCGGCAGAGTCGTATTGCGTGCGGCTCGGAAGGAGGACGGAGACGAACACGGTGAAGTGAAATGAATCGGTTCCTAAGTTCGGATGCCTTCGTGTTAGTGGGTGTCTCCGCGGCTCGTTTGGCTCGTTAAACATCTGCCAGGGTTCATAAGTGGCTCCTTCTGCCGTCCCTGGCGGAGGGAGTGTAGAGTAAATGAAAGCGTTGTTTGGTTTGGAGCCGTTGAACAAAGAGCTTTTCTTCCCTCTTCATCTACCATTGTTACCCAGGGAGCGCCCGAAGCGGATTCTGAGCTGGTTTCGGACGGTTGAAGTAAGCTAACTCCCCCGGCCCCTTTCTCTGTATTTCGTTTTATTTTTTCACTAGTTTCACTAGTCGGGAAACCATTTGTTCTAATCATGTGAAGTTTTATTCATTCAAACATGCCCAGTCGGGAACAGTCAGACTGTTTTGGTGCCAACATGTAAACGAGCAATTTAACGCGGTGAATTTAAACTCCAAACAAATTTACGTTTAGCAGTTTAAAAACACGAAATAAGCAATCTTTGAAAGTCTAGCTGCTTCAAAAC
This sequence comes from Arrhamphus sclerolepis, assembly GCA_037176975.1. Taxonomy (NCBI): domain Eukaryota; kingdom Metazoa; phylum Chordata; class Actinopteri; order Beloniformes; family Hemiramphidae; genus Arrhamphus; species Arrhamphus sclerolepis. The sequence goes on along the minus strand of JBAMYA010000022.1, from coordinate 17,763,101 downwards.
ACGTTTGAAGTCTTACTATTTTAACTCAGTAAGAAGCTAACGGTTAACTAACTCTCACTAATGGTTGAAAAGTTCCCAAACACTGGTTATGCTGGGTATATAATGAGAACTTTATACTTTAGATGTAACGGCTGGATGTTGATCAGAGAGGCTCCCACAACAACAACAACAGTCTAGGTTAACCCTCTGCTGTCCACAGCCAGGCTTCATTCACAAATCCGACAGTTTAGTTTAGTTTCAGGGAAAGGTAACGCCTACAGAGCCACTGATCGGATGTTATACATTAGGTATTTAAGCTAAAACTCCAGATAGAAGTCAGTCTCCTGGATGTGCAACCATGCACTTATTTCCACAAGGAAAGGTGCTGCTGAATTACATTTTAATCTGTGCAAAAATGTAAATGTTTTGTGCAAAAATGTAAATGTTTTGGTCACAGTGGCCATCAGTGAGGGAGATATGGTAATATCTTAATCCCTTCTTTGTGTGTTTGAACAGCCGTCCAGAACCTCGTGGCTGCTCCTTGTTGAGGTTTCCATGCTGCTTGTGTTGACAGGTGAGGGGCGGCCTGTGCTCCAGTCATGACCTCTGGCAGTGGGAACACTAACAGCAGCCAGCACAATGGAGAGAGCAAACCAGCCCAGGCCGTAGACAAGTCCCACATCCTCACACATCTCATTGAAGGCTTCGTTATCCAGGAAGGTGCAGAGCCTTTTCCTGTGAGTACTGGACCAGTGAATGCACACCGTCCCTGTTGTTCTGGGTTAACTGACATCACTGTAGATGTCCTGCCTGAAAACAAATAGATCAGTTGATTTAGTCCCACTTCTGGAAGCTCTAAAAGTTCTGTATTGGCTTTGAGCAGCTAATTTTAAAAATAAAGAATAGGTAGTCTCCTCTCAATTGGGCGATTAATCGAAACCAACATTTAGAACCCATAACCCATGCAGTCTTGTCCATGTCGGTTATTTCAGTTTGGTCTCCTGTTATCTTCTTCCCAACTGCGCGTGTTCATGTGCTGCCTCAAAAACATACTTCTGCCGTGTTTTTAGTCACGTGACTCCGCCGCCTGTCCCGTCCACTACTTGTGTCGGACATGGAGACAACTGAGCAAGCTCTTATACCAACGAAAGACGCCATGTCTGACATTTGGACACATTTTGGATTTACTGAAGATGAACAGAACTAAAAGAAGCCAAATGCAAACATTACAGCAGCAGCTTTTCAGCAAGTGATGTGGTTCTCTACCGACTTATTCTAACACCTGAAACATAACGTTACAGAGAATTATCGGCGCTCGAAGAACGACAGACAACTGCTCTAAATCAGGGTTCTCCTAAGATTTTTGGTATCATTTTAAATGTTTGTTTACAAGAGATATAAGTTATTACTTTTTGTCTGCAAGAAGTTTATCTCCTACTTTTGTACGTGGCAGTGTTTAAAAACTAGGTTTACAAGAGATGCAAATTTATTTATTTTCTGCAGTTTTAAGCGCATGATTCTAACTTCAAAAAACTAAAATGTGTCCTCTTTCAAAAGATTATTTTCTCATTTTCAATGCCTTATTTAAAATATTTGTTAGAGAAAAAGAGATATTTAAGTTACTTTTTTCCATTCAATATGACAAGATTTAAAATAATTTGCTTTATTAGTAAGAACTGGATGTTATTTGTTTTTGTTTTTTTATTCTAAATTAAAATGTTACCTTTTTAATAAGGCATTTTTCTTTTCATGTAGTATGTGCTTCAGTTCCAGTAGCTCAAAGAAGTTTTTAATTAATAACCCTAAAAAGTTCATTTGTGTGCAGTTCCTTAAAAATCCAGTTATGTGCTCTTTCATTAAAAAAAATATTCCATCTTTGATAACTGATCATATTTACAGGAAAAGAATTGACAGTCAAAAAAAACCCAAAACAAAATAATTGTTCATTGATCATAATTAAGGTAAATGCTCCTTTGACATGATGACGATTATGACCTCATATCAGCATCACGATTAAAGAATTTGTCTGTTTATTCTATTTTCTATACAGCTTAAAACTATCAGAGGTTTTGATAGTTTTCTAGACTTAAAAGAACCTCAAAGTGAGCTGTGTTACAGTTGAAAAAGATGCATTTTAAGCTGACTGTTATGTTAGCGTTAGTTTTATTTTTTAGAAGTTTATAAGTTGCCCCCCGGCATCTGGGTATAAAACCTACATTTTAACTTACATAACCAACGTGAAATGAAAAAGTTAAAGTCAGGTTTTGCAGGAAAAATGTGTGATTAAATGGGTTAAATGACGGTGTTGCAAACAGACATATCCAAAATAAAAACACGTCTTAAAAACATATTACAGTTTAGGTTTTTTATAGAAACTATTTTTATATTGAAAGTAAAATCCTGGACAGGAAGTGGAGATACTGCCAAATGAAACTTAAATATTTTTAAGGCCTCTGGTTTTGTTGAAATATATTCTTAGACGGGTCTGAGTACTCGCTAAATATAGTGAAATATAGTGAAGTCGTTAAGTTAGTAAGTCTGACTTTCTCAGCAGACGTTTGATGCTCTGACAGCGTCGTATAAAATGCTCATTCAGCAGCCAATGAGCTACTAGATCTCAGCTATGTCCCGCCTCCTCTGCTGCTGATTGACATGGCACTGATTTGACACTCATTTCAGAATTACAACCGCAAAACGAAAAAGCGCAACTGAGGCCAGTCTACACAAAGCCGTGTCAGTCAAAAGACTGGATTGCAAAAGTCTTCTGTAAACACAGAGCCGACTTTGAAAATGCAGGCGTCCACATGAAGCTGCTGAATCCACATGAAAAAAATCGGTGCATATTTCAGCCCTTAGATGGCGCACAACTAAAAAAAGAGCATACAGCTCTGAACCAGAGAAGAAGACGTGGAGCATGTGCAGCATCCTGCGCGGTGTAAACAAACAGGAGGAGGAGAAGCAGATCCAGCAGAAGCTGAAGCAAGCAGGTGTGGCTATGACATCACTACCGACAAATAAAGATAGCGCCTTGGTTGTTCACACGAAGACGCTCAGGCAGCACCTTCAGATTTATGCACTCTGGGATCCAGCTTGAAAAAGATGCTGTGAAAACGCCGGTTTCATGTGGATGAAGACCAAACCAGATAAAAATGTGCTTGAATTCACCCTGAACCAGCTTCCTATAGCCTGAGCCTGAGAAAGACGGTTTGAAAATGGAGATGGTTAAGAAATAGCAAGGAGAGAAATGTGTAACTGAGAAAGATCATTGAAGTCTCAGTTACATATTTTGACTTTTAATGATCAGATTTTGGTTTTGATTTGCAGTACATTATGATCTGAGCTGATGCTATATACACGATCATCAGCTAGCATGAAAACTGTCCTGCGACGACGACGGTGCAGTGGCTGTAACCGAGGTGACTGAATTCTTGTTTGCAGATTTAGCTTTTTTGCTTATGGATTCTGGGTGTTCTCTCAGATTTTGGGTTTTGATTTGCATTCCATTGGGCTGAATGGTTGACATGGATTGACCTTGAAGTTGCTGCAACCACAGCTCGAGGATAAGCAAGAAAAGGAAGCAGTTAATCAGGACAGTAAAATGCAAATTTCTGATCGTTTGCCAACCACGCAGAAATGTGTGAGGAGAACAGATTTTTGCTGAGAGCTGTCGACTCTTCACTTCCTTGTTTCACTGCTGCATCCGTGTACATGGTCTGCTCTGTTCTACTGACTCAGCAAAGAGAAGAGGTGATGATTTTCACACTTCATTTGTCTCGTCTTCCACGAATGATAAAAGGAAATTCACCCATCAAGACTTGTTATGAAACATGACTGCACACAGTGTTCTCTGCCATATTTTTTGTTTATTCTCACTCAATTTCTTCAAATACGGAAGAGCTTCAAATGGGGCAATTTTGAGAGTCAGCTGATAGCTGGTCAGTTCAGATTACATGACTCTGAAATTGTTTCGGTTCTTGTTAGAGAAGTGATTGGATCACACAACAAAGTTTGACAGAGATTCAGTCACTCAGCTGGTCTCTAAAACCACATTTTATCAGCAAATCACACCAGGAAAACTGAGGTCTAACCACATGCAAAACCACATGCTGGAAAATTGTCCCAGGGAGTAAACGAGTGTTGCAAGCTGTTTGGGCTATGATTTTCCCAGAGAACAAACAAGCAAAGAAGACTGATAAAGTAATGGATTAGCACATGCAGGTAGCAGGGATTTTCTGTGCTACAGAGAGAGTTGAAGTGAGTTAGAAAAAAAAAAGTTTAATGAAAAAGCAGGTGCCTGGTGTGTTGTAGTGTGTGCATCCCTCTGCGTCATGGATTTCTCCTTCGGGACTCCCTACCCCTGTATCTTGATCTGTCATTGACTGGAGCTTAAATGGGGATTCCCCAAGATGGCTCCAGATATCTGACTTGTTTATCATCTATTGGTAATAGTTCTGGAACCCGTAGCATCTTTTTGTTGGGCTTACACCTGTGTGTTCTGAATGCCACCAAAGTTTCCCATTGGCTGCCCTTCCTCCCCATCTCTAACATATCCAGTGTACTTGGTATTTGGTCAGAACCTGCGACGTAGCTTTAATGCTGCTGGACGTCCAGCAGCAGGTCCCGGGTCCAGCGGCAGGGTGATTGTTCATTTTCTGTTACAGCTCCTCAACTTTGCAACTCATCGCCTCCTGACTTGCGTGTAATGACCGCTCTGGCCCTGTTTAAGTCCAACCTGAAGACTCGTTTAGTTTGACTTTGAACACTTTCTACATTTCAGACTTTTATTGATGTTTTATTGTCTTGGTCATTGATAACTTACAGGTTATTTTATAGTAGTTGGTCTGCTGTGTAAAGCACTTTAGTGGTCTCTGTGTTAATGTAAAGTGCCAAATGAATAAAGTCTGATTGATTGATAGAAATCAGCCTCACAATATACAACTTATACAAAGTATTGACACTTATTGATTAGCGACCAGCAATGGAAATGCTGATTTGCATCTGAACTGAAGCCTGTGTCTGTGTTTTCCTGCATTTTCAGCTGCTTTTAATCCTGGTTATGAAGTATGCACTGAGTTTAGACTTCAGTCAAAGGCTGAAAGAATCTTTCATCCCAAGCACCTTTGTGTTAAAAGACTAGTGTTTTTTTTGGTAGAAATGCTTCTTGGAAGTCCTTAGTTTCTGAGAAAAGTACCCTGTCAGCTGGTCAACAAAAGCATGCGAGTTGTGTTGCACCTACAGAGGCTCACACAGCAACGGATAGTTACGTTTCTCAACCAGAGAGAGGCGCTAAAGAGCACAGTCTTATGTGGTGTTGCTTTAAAATTTCAAACTCCAGTAATCAGTTCATGAAACAGAGTGTATTAGTTCGTATGCTCTCATGTCTTGTTGCAGGATGCATGTCGGTCTTATTCATCAGTCAGCTTGTTTGTTTCGACATCAAGCCCTGGATGACTGCAGATTTCTTGCTTTTGAACACAGATAAAACTGAGGTTGTCGTCTTTGGGTCAGTTAGTTACTTTGGGTGGTCTTACTCTGGTCTCTAATGCAACTGTTAGGAACCTTGGAGTTATTTTTGACCAAGATCTCTTCTTGAAATCACATATAAATCAAGTTTCTGGATCTGCCTTCTGTCACCTTTGAAATGCTGCTAAAATCAGGAAAGTGATGCAGAAATAATTGATCATAGTGGGATGTCCTCATGTTGCTCTGAAAGCCTGATGAGGATTAGCAGAAGAGATCACATTTCTCCTTTGTAGTTGGAGTCTCCTAAAACTTTCCTTTTTGATAAAGCATATAATTAGGGGTTTGTCTTTGGGACCCGAGTCTTTCAAGCTTTCTGCAGGTATTTGGATCAGCATGTTCTGTTTTGTTTTTGTTTAGTTTTTTTGTTCTGTTCTTTCATTATTTGATTCTTATTTTATTTCAATCCATTTAGGATTTGATCTGTTTTGTTTCTTTTGTGTGTGTGTGTATTTATTAGTAATCATCACTATTGATTGTAGTTTTGAATGTCTGCTATGACTGATTTTTATTAAGCGCATTGAGTTGCTTTTGCTTGAAAAGGTGCTATATAAATAAGAATTATTATTATTGTTGTTTTTCTTTCTGCAGGTGGAGCGTCCATCGTTCTCAATAGAGAGCCTCCGGAGACACACAGCAGACTCAAAGATGGACAGCCTCCCATCAAAGGGTAAATGTTTTCAGGTTGTTTAGTGGTTTTCAGAAATGGAGCAGAGCTTCATAAACTCTGATTATTTCATAGGTCAAGCTGATATCAAATATTCAGTATGTTTAGCCTGATCTAAATGGTTCATCATGCTAAAGTGCACAAAAAATGGTCTGATGGTGACGCTTCCATGGCTTCCTTTTTGCCCTGTTGTTGCTGTTGTTGTTTGGTTCCACATTTAACCCGTCACATGATGGGTGAGGGTCATCTGGACTTCGCAGCAATGATCAGAAGTCGAATATAAGAATGAAACATTACAAGAATATCCTCTTCAGAAAAGGAGAGCTGAAGTTTCATATTGAGCTGGGTTTGTGTTTGTGTGTTCAGAGATGAAGGCCCAGCAGGAGCCCATGCTGACCTGCGAGCTGTGTGGCAGAGTGGATTTTGCCTACATATTCAAAAGGTCCAAGAGGTTCTGCTCCACAGTCTGTGCTAAACGGTACTGCCACTTCCTTCATTTCTTCAGTTTCCACCGAGACTTTAATGCAGGACCCAGTCCTTTAATGGATCCAGTCTGATCCACGCATTAATGTAAACGTGTCTGCTGTTAAAGACCAGTGTAGCTAAGTTAACGTAACTCGTATGTATGAGAAGCTGCTTAGACGTCTATAGAGTCTGGATCTGGGGGGGGGGGGGGGGTCAAGGTGTTGAAGTAATGAAATTTTGATTTCTAACGATGCAATCTACTTTTAGCTACAACGTTGGATGCACAAAGAGAATGGGTCTCTTCCCAAACCGCAAAACCACCCTGGAGACCATGAAGAAACAAAGAGCACTGAATGGAAACCACAAAAACACCAGCTTGGAGACTAAGAAGAAGGTGTGGCAGCTGCTGACTGATTATTTTTCATTTCAAAAGTGTTAAATCACCTCTTTCTGTTTGCCAAAGGTTTGGCCACCCTGTGACACTGAAATAAATGCTGATTTTTATTATTTCTTTTTTAAGTTAAAACCTGTGACCACAGACTGGTAGTTACAAACAGCAACCCAGTAATGTTTTTATGTCTTGAAACGGTCTGTGGCTCCTGAAGGCTGATTATGTGAAGCTAAGTGATGCCATCAGGAAGATGAAATTACAAAGGTGTGGATGTTTTTTTTTGTTTTACCTTTAACTTAGTTTTGTATTAACCAGCTGCCTCTGTCAGCCTGCTAACTCTGTGCAGAAGCCTCCCCCTGCTGCTGCTGCTCAGTCAGCCCACCCTGCACAGGGAGAGTCCAGTCAGTGTTCAGACTTGTCGGCCTACAAAAGACCTGTGTCCCCCCCGTCGGCTGCCCAGCGGGTTCCTGCAGTGCAGGCCTCTGAGCTGCCCCACGCCTTCCTGCCCAGTGAGCCGGGTCTGTGGAACATAGAGGACGTCTACGAGTTTATCTCCTCCCTGCCAGGTGGGTTCTGTGACAACCGTCACATTACATTTCTTCAACACCTTTGACTGGTTTTGTCTGCCAGAACATCTTCAGATTCTCTCCCTAAAGGCTGATTTACACTTCTGCATCATAGCGGCAGCATGTGCCGTCACCAGACCAGAGCTGCATTAATTTTTCTCCAAGATCTTGTAGTGATGATGGGAACAAAGTCTTCTCCAGCACATCCTAAAGATTCTCAGTCGGGTTCAGGTCTGGACTCTGTGGTGGCCAATCCACGGAAATGATGTTTGATGCTCCCTGAGCCAGAATATGTCCTGACCTGATCTTAGACCTGAACCTGGACCTGCAGAAACCTCAGATCATAGACTTCCCCCACAGACTTGTAGGCACTAGGCATGATGGGAGCATCACTTCGTCCTCTCTTCTTACCCTGATGCTCCATCACTCTGGACCAGGATGAATCTAGACTCATCAGACCACATGACCTCCTTCCAGTGCTCCAGAGTCCAGTCTTCATGCTCTCTAGCAGATTGTTTTGTTTTTTTTAATCCTGATTAATTAAATTCAGTTTATTCATATAGTGCCTGTTTACAAGTCATCACTAGGCGTTTCAGAAACCCAGATCATGAGCACATGGCAACACCATCAGTGGCAAGAAAAAAACTCCCCCTTGGGATGAAACCTAGACCAGAACCCGGCTCTTAGGGGGACCCTGGTGCTGAAGACCAGCTGGGATGAGCCTCACTGATCAGATTTCTAAAGGCTGCTCAGCTGTTTATTTGCAGTCCCTTGAGTTCCTTCACATGTAGAAATGTTCCTACTTTCAGTATTAAACACAGCTGTGAGGTCTGCTGTTGAGTTCATGATTTTATTTCACCGATCACAATAATTCAGGATTCTTTGAATTCTATATTTGCAACTAAATTCCTTCCTGGAAGATGATGGTTCTCCGCTACCCTTCATCTGTTTTTAATAATGAGTTGGACATTAAAGACCCAGGTTTAGGTTTTTTAGTTTCATGAAATCTCCTCTGGTGGTTTCTTTGCTTGATGACGATAATTTAACCCTTCTGACACAGATGGACATCTTTTCCACGACCGCAGGATGTGTCTGCTCACATGGTTGTTGAAGAAAAGAGAAGCTGCTCGCTGCATCAGTTATTGAAATAACTTGTTGGTGCTGAAGCGTCATCATCCGTGCAGTAGTTATCTACCAGGAGGCTCTGACTGATGCTTACTTAAATCTAGTCTTTTGGCAGTGTAATACGATTGTCTCTTAAGAGCTTTACAAAGACCTGAGTAAATGTTAACTAATAGTATCATTAAATATTTCAGTAAGTAAACAATGGCATGTTTAAAAAAGCGGGACAAAAACTTTTCAGCCAATCAGACACCATTCACCTGCTGTCGCCACATCTGGTCTGGGTGTGCCAGCAGGGAGAACGCCTGGGGAGGCCCAGAATTCACTGGCTGGATTGCATATCTGGTCTGGTCTGGTCTGGTCTGGTCTGGATAACAGGGGAGCTTGGAAGTGTTTCAGAGGAGGGAGATGCCGTTGTCTTTGTCTGTGCGCAGCTGTTCTGTGATCTGATTGTTGTTGATCTGCGGCTGCAGGTTGTCTGGAGATCGCCGAGGAGTTCCGGTCACAGGAGATCGACGGACAGGCGCTCCTGCTGCTGAAGGAGGACCACCTCATGGGAACCATGAACATCAAACTGGGCCCAGCACTCAAAATCTTTGCTCAGATTAGCATGCTCAAAGACTCGTAGCCCACTTCTACACACACGCACGCTTCTATCAAAGGCCACTGCGCTGTCAGCGGACACGTGAGGCGAACTCAGGATCACACGCGTCGACCCTTTCAGGTCCCAGAACAAAACTGGGGGGTTTCTTGTGGTTGTCTAACCTCAACTGGCCATTTACACCTTCTCACAACTTCACCACTTCAGGAAAACGTCAGTCCACAGTCAGAAGGACAAGTCAGCGTAGGTAGGCTGTGTTATGAACACGTGTAGTTTTCATAGTGCGTCACTGTACCGTAGCTTTCTGCCGCTTAAGGGCAGCAGTAGCGGAGCGTCTCTGACCATTGTAGATCTGTGCTCAGTGTTTTTAGGAAACATACCCACTTTGTTAGATCAGTGTTCATGTGTGCACGGTTCAGATCCCAGACATCACCGTTTCCTTCAGACACGGATAGAATGAAGAACTTTTAATATTAATTTTCACTTTGTGCAACAGTCACTGTCTGCACGGCCTTGATGTTGTAATACAACAGTCATGGATCAGAGCTAAAGCAGTCCAGAACCGGCTTGTAGTCCTTCAGAACTCCTACAACACTGGATAGAGGAGTGAAAAACGTGCACTGCAGAGCAGAACGGAGGACAACTGGTTCTGATGGAATAAGACGACTGCTTTACACCTGCAGGGTCGTTTCAGAGCCTGACGTGTTACGAATGAAAACCCAGAATCTGTAGCCAGGAAGTCCAGATCCCTAAAGGAGAGTTCAAGCATCTTTCTGTGCTACATCTTTCTTTTCTCATAGTTTTGGAATCATCATTCTCAGCTGCACGTTTCCTCTTTGAGGTCGTAATTCTGAAATGAGTGTCAGATTAGCGCCACATCAATCAACAGCCGAGGAGGCGGGACTTAGCTGAGAGCGAGCAGCTCATTGGCTCCTGAATAATCTTAGTCTAGTGCAGCATCTCTTTCACTGTTATCTTATTGTTCGTATTCCGAATACTCACTAAATATACCGATAAAGTCACTAAGTTGGTAACACTGATGTTTGGTGCTCTGACGCTGACATAGAAAAGTCACTGAAATATCATTGAAGTCGTGGTTGCAGATTTTGGATTTTAATTCTCAGATTTTGGGTTTTGTAAGGCGTCGTGGCGGCGAACACAGCAGAATAAAGCTCATGAGCAGACGAGGCTGATGCGCAGACGCAGACGTGCTGTTGCAGCTGCAGCTGCCTGGAGAGGAGGAGGAGCTCCGATAAACTGCTGCAGCAGAAGTGACAGGAGAGCCAAGAAATCATCCATCTGGAGAGATGAATGAGGAAATGTAAAGAGGAATACAAGTGGAAGGCTTTTTTTTTTTTTTTTTTTTTGCATTTTCATTTATTTTTTGTTTGTATAGATGCTTGTTTATATTTCCAAACTTATGATCAAATAAGCGTACAAACATTTGTTTTGCATGTACATTATTTTTCTGCTTTCACATCATTTTATTTTTTAATTTTTTTTCCACCATTATTGCTTTTCTTTTGAGGAAAGATAAAAAAGATGAAAGAAAATGAAATGAATATTAATACATTCCAACTATAAACAGAATAATGTACATGCAAATAAATAAATGAAGAGGAAAGGAAATGCTCGTTCTTTTCTTAAAATGTCTTTAAATTCATCATTTATTTATTATCAATCCCTCTTCTATTTTTTTAAAGCATGGCATTTCTTCTTCCACGTATTCCAGTTTGCATTTCCTTACTTTTACAGATTGATTCTTGTGGCTCGTTCCAGATGTTTCTCTGGTGTTTGATGTAAACTTTGAACGTTGCCTTCAGCCTCTCGCTGCTGCTCTGAATCAGGCAGTGGAGGAAAACTGATGAAAATAGGACGTTTCCTACGTTTCAGATCAGGTCTATGCACACAGGAAGAGACTTCTGGAAGTGCCTGCCGCACGTTGGCGCTGCAGCACGATCAAGGCTGGAAAACATTTAACTTTTTTTATTTTTATTTTACCAAAGTGAAGTGGAAATCAAGCCAGAACGTCCCTGCTGACAGATGCTTTGGCGCCATTTTTCATGTTCTCCTCTGGAATGATGAACAAATCTAGTCTTTTAAGTATTTTTTACACAGAAAAAAATAATTTTAAACTGTAAATAAAATCATTTGATTGTTTCTTTGTGTTTTAATACTTCTGTATTTCTGCTGCACAGAATGCGAGTACTTCAGTCATAGTTCCTCTCCGTCAGCAGATGTTGAACAAAAGCAGAGAAAGCTTGGCAACATTATGAAGTCATATTTTTAAATTTCAAACTTTTTTTTTTACAATAATTTGTTGCATACCTGAAATCCAAAAATAATAGTCTATTAACAAATGAGAAGTGTAAAAGCCGAGGCCCTCAAAGACGATCATTTACTACTAACTGAAACATTTCTGACGTTAAAAAATGGAAAAACTGAGGAGAGTAAAAGGTTGTACAACAAAAAGTTAACTATTGTTGAAAATATTACTATTTTTTTTTCTTTTATAACAAAGCTTTTGTGATTTTAGGACAAAAAGTTGAAATAATAGAAGAAAAAATGTAATTTTACAACTTGTGATTATTTTCAAGCAAAACAAAAGGTTTAAAAGTCACAATTTTGTGGTATTTGTGATTTTATAAGAAATTGCAATTTTAGTACAAAAGCCTCAATTTTATTAAAGGTAGCATTTTTTTATATATAAGTTGAGATTTCCTGACAACCTTTTTAAATTTGGGTATTTAATAGTGAACCCCTAAATCTGAGGAACAAACTGACAGACAGCGCTTTATTAGCTTTATTAGACACATCCTCACAATAATTCAGTGGATTATTTTCCCCAAAGTAAAATAAAAACAACTCTTGCTTCATTTATACAAGACCGCAAAACATTCAATTATTGCAAGTGTTTAGTTACAAACCCAATAAATTATCGACTTTCTTCATTAAGGCACACTCAGTAGTTCACTTTAAAGGAAGAAAAGTTTCCATAAAGCCAGCAGCCAAAAGTTAAAATATGCTGAAAGAAAAATCAAAAACGTCTGCATGCAAAAGAAAGTTCAAAAACATGGTCAGGTTGTGAACAGGAGCAGTGGGAGGACGTGCGCTCATCTGCGTCACAAACGTGTTTCCACAGCAGTAAAGGCAGTTTAGCTTTTCAGGTGGTCAAACACAAACTTCGATCTGCTCTTACATGAAGACATCAGTCGTTGGTGCTCAGGATGTAGACACGGGCCACAAACAAACTGGGTGCACTCGTGTTTCAACCAGCGAGAAGAAAAAATGTCTTTTAGCAGTAAACAAGCACAATTATTCCTACTTTTCACTTTTTTCATCCATGCATCCTGCAAACACTGATTTTAACTTGCATCAGGTCGTCAGCACACCAGGTGGGAACATGCAGCTGCTTTGCCTCCTGCAGTTGGGAAAGCGTCTTCTCTGGAGACCAGAGTGGTCTCTGAGTCTGGCGCCCACCTCTGGACCCGCACCAGAGCAGCGTAGCTGGTCCTTTATCAGGTTATTGGAGGCGGATGATGCTAAAAGCACATTCGCTGTAAATTGTGATGTGGAGGTTTAACTCTGGCAGCTGCGCCTTCAAGGTGACTGCGACCAAGAAAGCCAGTGATGTGCAGAGAGGCTTTAACATGCCATGAAATGATTTAGAAAGACACTTTAAACAGCTGTTTTCAGGTTGTCCTCAAGAGTGAAGTGATTGGAGGAGAAATGTTAGTCAGTCAGTGTGAGAACGTTTTTGTTACATGACATAAAGAAGAAGAGAAGCTTAGAGATGGAGAGCATCAGGAGAGACTGAAAGAGAGAGGGGAAGACTGGAAGTACTGCTATATGCTATTAATTACATTTATTATCACCAAACATCTATCACTGCTGCTTCTTTTTTTTTCTAATCAACTCCAGGCTACATTGAGAGCACGGTTCATTTATTCTCAGCGTTTCTGTGTTACTGGACCATTAAAGTGGCCTGAAATTGTGGCTCATGCAGAACAGGAAGCGTGTGACTGTCACGGACCTGAGCTCGTTCCCTGAACAGAGCAAGGTCCTCATTTATCAGACTGGTTTGACTGGGAAGAAGTGGCTTAAATAGGTCAGGGGTCACCTGGCTGGTGAACAGCTGCCACCGACCCCCGACAGCATTGGGTTTAAAGGAGGCATCTTGAAAAGAAAAAGAAAAAGCTGTTAGTGCTATGTCTGAAATGACTACCAATGCTACCAACTCACCAGATCAGATTAAAAAGTCTCATCTTCAGTGAGCTGGATACATTTGCAGACAACTGTGACATCACAGACTGAAATCAAATTTATTTACCTCATTCACCTCAGAAAGGAGATGGTGAGACTAATATTCTTCACTTAACCTGACAAGCAAACGTTTTATATGCTGACTGGGAAGTTTGAATTTAAATTCAAATTAATAGTTTTTGTTTTTCCATTTAGAATTTGGAAATTACAATATTCCATGTTTCTGAATGCAGCACTGGGGGTCACCAAAACAAAACCAGGCTTGGAAACATGAATGCAGCGTCACCCGTATGAGCAACAGTTCTTCACATGTAAAAACTTAAAAGTGCAGAGGAATAAAGACCAGAAACGTGGAATTAACATCATTTTCACTGGTGTATTACTCGGTGGCTGGCTGTTGCATCACTTCCGTGTTCTTTTTTTGAACGGGGTTTAAAAGTAGTACAGGGCGCATCTATAAGAAGGTTCATCTGCAAATGTCTAGCTCCAGAAAGTATTTCAAATATTCAAGAATTAAAATAGCTGATAGGTGATGGAGTGCAATCTGTGTCCAATTTTATATTTGGACAGCAAATGAACAAATAAGGCACAGCTAGCAGAGGGTGCTTCATGGTGGGTGACAGCCCCGACAGGAGTGCAGGAACAGAAGGCAGAAAAACATTTATCGTTCAGCACCAGCATGTCAACAGTTCTGCTACAAGAAAACAGCCCCGACACACGCTGAAGCTGTTCACGCAGCATCCGAGGTGTCGCGGTAGTCATCTTCATGTTTGCTGGAGACCTGGTGAAGTCAGAGGGAACGGTTAGAACAGCTGGGGGAAACCGGCCACCACCCACCCATCCATCCCACCACCACCCCATCCATCCATCCAACCCTCCCTCCCACCAACACCACCAAGGGGAAACAGTAAAACAGGCATGCTGAAGGGGAGAGATGTGCGTCTGACAGGTAAACAGAAAAGAGACAAAGACAACCCACAGCTTTCTTGTTAATTTAATTGACCGGGTCAATATAAAACATCATCAAAAAGGCAGGAAGAAAAAAGGAACAGCAGAGAAAAAGACTCCTGGCAAAGTGAGTGCACAATCCATGCTGATCAGAGGAAATTAAAATAAAAAGGCAACCTGTAGCTGCTCCGAGAGCTCTGCAGGTCACAGCTGTAAACAGGTACGCAACAACAGAAGTGATGCACATTCAGAACCACCAAACTACACAGGTTCTTGTGGGTTTCTGTACTGATGAATCTGGTTTTAAGTTAAAAGAAGAGCAACAATTGCAGACTGGATTTTCTTTTTTCCAAGTGAGAAACGGTACGTCAAACAGGATGGATCATCTAAAGATTCAGTGTGATTTAGGGGGCTTCACCTGAACTACGCCTCTGTTATTCTGCCAAACTGGACCTTTTTTTTGGTTTATTTTTTATTTTTTTTAATCACTCGTGCTCCCCGATTTAACCACTTAACTTGGTGTACAACAACATTATGGTTACTAACACCTACCAAGACTCAATCTACTAAATTCTGTTTCAATCTGAAGGTCTAAACCAGCGTTAAATGTTATTTTAAGTTTATGGTTGCTGAACAGAGATATTTTTTGTACCCTCCATGAAGCCGTTGATAATTCTGTCAAAACTAATGGTACTCTGAGAAACATCCTTGTAAACAAGTCTACATTCAGCAACACTGAATCTTTAAAGTCACGTTGAATAAGATCGTTTAAAAAGCCAATTTTAAGGTTTTTGAGTTCTCATGCATTCACCTTCTTTGACCTCAATGTACATGCTGTTTTCATCAAGGTTTTTTTTAATGCACAGATGTAGAGTATGTAAGAAAAATGTTTTTATATTTGCTACAAGTGCTGTTTGCTCAGAGACGTTGTGCGGAGCAGAGAAGCTTCTGTCAGTTCCAGCGCAGCAGATTTTAGTCACATGACTGATGAGCTGTGCTGTTCCTAGAGCATAAACATGGTCAAAACGTGTAAAACTATTCCTGAAGACCTTTTTCTAGTTTTCTCTCACATATGACTGGGACAACTGCTTTTATTTGCATTTCTTCTTCCTCCAACTCCAGTTTTTCATCAGACAATTCCAGCTGCTGACAAAACCAGTTTACCCGCTTCAAACCAGCCCATGGAGCTGGAGCTGCAAAACCTGACTAATATTTGATTGACAGATGAACGGGGATGCAGACACTAATATGTCTGTGAATTACTGGGGAGGACATGTCAGAACACCGCCCTAAAAACCTCAACAAAAGTAGAACATTTTCAACAATAAAGGCAGCCTTTATGTCCACTTATGCAGAACCTCTGGAGACCATCTTTGACATTGTCTTAACATGAAACAAGGCGTTAATGACAAAGTGAGTGCACAATGTATGGGTAACAGAATCTAAGAGAAAGGGAGAAAACAACTTGTGCTTCTTGCTCTTCCATTGCCTGTCTTTACATTCCACAACGGATGTGAACTGCAGTCGAACAGGTGATGTGCTAAAGTGATGCTGCGGGACGAAGAGCCAACTGCAGCTTTAAGGTCTCCGATCTGGAATGAAGGCTGCTGCTCTACTAGTGCTTCAGCTGAGATCTGGTTTTCACTGGAGGGAACAGCTGCATGAAACATCTTCAAAAATCACTCAACGCAGAAAAAGAAGTGCAGAATCATCTTTTTTGTGTGTTTGTGTGTGTGTGGGGGGGGTAATAAGGCTGTTGCAAAAAACAAAACGAGAACAAGAACAAACAAACAAAAAAAAAAAACACACTCCAAACATGTGTCACATGAGATGGGAACATAAATTTCACTCACAGAGAAAGTCAAAATTGAGAAGCCAACCCACAAAGAGAGTGCTGATCGAGAGAGAGGAAATCTTCCACCACACACAGAATAAGGAGCAGATCAGTTTGTTTGTTTCATCAAAGCTGTTTATACCTTGCTCCTGAAGAGGGGCTTTGCACCGGGGCCACAGTACTCGTTGTATATGAGCTTGAAGAGGAAGAGGTGGAAGAGAGTAATAAGTGAGGCTACGCTGAACCAGAAGATGAAGGGCAGGCCCGGGTACCTGTTGGCCATGTGCTCCTCGTGGGCCAGGATGGCCTTGAGGTGCAGGGTGTGACGGAGGTCCTGCAGGTGGCGCAGGTCAGTGGAGATGTAGAGCAGCGGTGTGATGGGCTGGGTCACCATGACGGGGAAAGTGTGGCCTTTGATCTCCGACGTCAGCTCCACGGGCTCGTTGAGGCAGCCCGCCTCGCAGGCGTACAGCTTCACCGGCTCCTCCTGCTGCTTCACAGACACGTGCAGGAAGGGCTTCCCCTCTGCGTCCAGCAGCACCGCCAGATTTATGAGGTCCCGGTTGTAGTGGATTCCTCTCAGGGCGTAGCTGTTGTGCAGAACATCCGGATCAGCCTGGAACTGGAGGTGGTTCTCTGTGAACTGAAGGCCTCCAAAGCTGAGTACCATGCCTTGCATGGCTCCGTGGGCCCCTGCAGCCACCAGAACCTTGCAGCCTCTTTTCTGCAGAGTAAGAGTCCATAGCGTGACAAGCTGCAGGATCTGAGCCGTGCTGCTCACCCTCTCGGGCCATAGATTCTCTGCATGCATGGTGGCGTGACCGCTGAAGCAGTGGTCAGCGTAGTTGAGGCTGGACTCAAGACGTGCTCGCTCCTCGCCGCTTAGCCTTCGGTCCAGCAGGGGAGCCGTGGAGGAAGACAGGATATAGTACAGGGTGGTGTTCACTGTGCGGCTGGACGGTGTGTGGGAGTCTGTGATCTTCCTCATTTCAACGCCTGGAGCAACACAGATTCAGGACACAGGTTTATAAAAATATGGCACATCAGCGATGACTTTTAAACAGATGACCTGAGGTAGCTTTCACAGCTTTCTGTCCCCGTTTTAAATTCCAGACCCCTTTTTATTTGTCATTCAAAAAGTAACACTATCTCCCAACAACTGACAGTTCAAGGAATGAACAAACCGTTTATATCTTATCCAATAAAACATGAACTCGTACCTTTACTGGGCAACCGGCTTTTTCTGTAAAGGCTACTAATCAGTGGAACACACTGCCTGATGATGTGAGGAGCTGTAGCTCTCTGAGACTTTTCTAATCTAACTTGAAAAGATTGTGAAAAAGCGCTCAGATATGTAATCATTAACTGTTTGATTGTGTGTGTGTGTGTCCCAGTGTAGATGTGTGTTTGTGGAGCGTGACAGAAAGCAACGTGTAGTGTTATATTATCTTTTTATTATTATATTGTAAACATTTTCGTAACTTGCAGCTTAGCTTATGTTATAATCTGCTAGAACGCATCACATGGTGACATTTATGTTTGAGCTGTACATTGTCCCTTTCTAAACAAAGTTTATTATTATTATATTATTATGAAGATAGTGGAAAGTTAGGAGGTCTTACGATATACTAAAGTAGTTATTCCACTAAGAGTCGTATAAAAAGTCCCATTTGTCTAACTTTTTGATTCTAATGTTTAATTTCTCAACGCAAATGACTTATAAATTCACAACTATATAAGATGAAACTATTTCTTTCATTTAAAGAAAACGAACAAATTGAACTTCAGATATCCGTTAACACGCAAAAAACTTTACTTTTTGTGTGACACTTTAAACTGAGCATTCGTAAACAAAATTATTGAAAAAGTTTTAATTCTGAAACTCTTACACAATGTACTGCACTAATAGACATTTTAGAGTTTCCATAGTAACCATTTCTGTGTGATTACTCTAAGCACAGCAAGTCAACAGTTACATTCTACCATGATGATTCGTTTTCTCTCTCCTCAGCTCGACCCCTTCGTTTGTTTAATTAGGGCTCACTGACAGCAGCAGAACAGAGAGCGATTCTCGGATGTAGCAGAATGCTTCTGCAGGGTAAATAACATCATAGTTCACTGTTATTCTGGTCAACATTAAGATCATGATTACATAAAAGCATTTTGCTTTTTTTTTTTAAACCTGACATAAATTTCTTGCATCTCAACATGAACTTAAATTTTCGATTCAAAACTTACATTTTAAAACGTGCAATTTGAATTCAGTTTTGAAGTAAGCTTAAATTTTTATCTAATTTTAAAATACATTTTTGGAAGAAATAAGTCAAAATTATCCAGACCAATACTGCAAACAACAGTAGAGCTGCTCCAATTAATCTGTAAATGTTTTTGGCCACAAACACCAGCATCACCTCGACATTATTTAAATATAACTTTAACACAAGAAAGGCTATGTAAATGTTTGTTTTCTTTTTTTCCTCCATCACACTGTTTTTGTAATTGTTGGGAGCCATGACTGAAATAACTGCACAGCCCAACATTTTAGGGTGAGATGTTTGAGTTAACTGAACTTTTCAGGTCCTGCAGTCTGACTTGAAATGATGCTGAATTACAGACTGGTCCAGCTAAAAGCAAACCCAGCTCTCTGGTTTATGACTGCATGCGCTGAGCGTGCGCAACCATAAAACAGGCTGTTAGTGCACGATTATCTACATATAGTTATGTCCTTTTCACTGGGCTGCAGCGCCACACAGAGACACAAATCACAAAACCTCCATTTTATTATTAATATCAGAGACTGAAAAACGATTTTACTGCAATGGTTAGAAGAGTTTTTGAAGAACTGATTGTATAAACTTCAAAAAAAAAGTAGAAAGTGATTGTTGACAGGCTTCATTAAAGGAGTCAGTAAATGTGGCTTAATCAGACGTAACATTTGGGAGTACGAGGGCTGAGCAATTCAACCAGACCGACATTCAGAATTATAACCGACATTATCTACCACATGTCAGTTAGTTACATTTTTATTTAATTCTGTCATGTTCCCTTCCCTTAAAAATATAATACTACATGTGAAGTCACATGTAATATTTAGGGCCCGAGCACCTTATTGTGATTCAAATATTTATTCATCTTTTTAAAGGTTATTTTGGCTCTAGTCTCCTTTATACACATTACTTTTGACAGGAAAGTAGTGGAGAGAGGTGATGATGATATCATCATCATCATCATATTGCCTTGTTGGGGGGCCTAAATAGGTCCATCATATGTTGACAATGCTCCGCTAGTTCCTATATACATATTTATTAAATTGGCACAACATCTCAAATTTCACAAAGTTCACGCCTTTTAATTATAAAATTGAGGATTGGGTACTTCTAAAAAGGTCACGCAGTGTTCTTGTATATGCAAATTTCAATAACTGAAATTTTCTGAAAAAGCTAATTTTATTGTTAAATGGAAAATTCTTTGTAAAATAAAAAAAGTGACTTTTTGTCATTAAAATCTCCCAAAAGTCACAGCTTTTATCATAAAATTTAAACTGAATTGCACTAAAATCTAGGATTTTTAATCCTACAATCAAAAATGTCACAAGATTGGGACTTTTTAACCAAAATTTTCATTTTTTTGGTTAGAAAATATCAACTTTGTGTAAGATTTTGACATAAAATTAAAGCTGTAAAATTTCTGATCATTTTATAATTTTTACTTTTTGCCCTAAAATGACCAATTATTGATTTTTTTCCTTTCTAAAATTACCAGTTTTCACACAATTTTGCATATTTTGTTGTAAAGTCTTTGCAAACATTTACTAAATCATAACTTTCTGACATAAACCAGCGGCTCCTCACATCTCATTTATTCCACTTTTTGATGTCAGAACTGATGTCACATTGAATTTTCCACACAGGTTTCTTAGTTATATTTATTATTTATTTATCTATTTATTTCGTGAGGACAGTGCATATTGATGAGCACTTATTTCAAATTCATGACATGTGTAAATATGCCAGATTTAACTAGAAGCTCATTTCCATCCACTGGACCCAGAGTGGTGGGCTGCCGTGGTGGGTGGGGGTTTCAGGTGCCTTGCTCAGGGGCACCTCATCCAGGTGGGCTGTCATTTTTAACAGAATATGCTGTTTTTCCAGTGTTTTGGTCATTTTCAGGCCTTATACTTTAACAAACTCTAAAGATTTGGCCAGATTGAATCCAAATTTAGATTTGTTTTATACATCTGGACACATGACCAACACTAAATTGCAACACAACTTTTTATCAGAGGACATGACCATAGTGACATGGCAAAGTGTGATGTCATTTTGAAGACTCACCATAAGAGAGAAAATGGTTGTAATTCAGAAATGCATTGTTTAATCTGGCTCAGAACTAATTTGTGTGACTGCAGTCTGACCCTGAACACAATCTCACCATGAAAGGTCAAAGGAAATGATTTTGGTCACATTATGTCCTGCATTTACTCTGTGCCCCATCAGATCAGACCGATATTTGCACAGAACACGAGTGTCCTCATCCATCATACGATGTTTTTTTTGGACGGGTGTCTGACAACATCTGTGTTATTTGTAATGATGTAAAAGATGTATTTGACTGTTTTAGCTACAAAGACAAAGTTTAAACATTAAATCCATGTTAAACACTGATCTACATCCAACACTACTTATAAAAAGGGTTAATGTGATCTGACTTGGGGTGAAATGTATGGAAAACTTAAAGAAAATAAAAGGTCGTCTCTCTCTGACTCCTAACATTTGTTTGATGATGATAAGAAAGTGTGGATAAAAAGCCATTTTATTTACAAACTTGATTTGGCAGCTTAAAACTGAGTTCTGACTGTATTCCCAACCTGTTTTTGTGTTTTCATACCTCTTGGATTGAAGCTAGGCAACTTTTATCTTTACCAGAATTATGTGTCTCCTCTTGATTCCTGACTGGCGGCAGCTGTCGAAGGTGGCGATGGCTTGCAGCTTTGGTTTGGAATATTTTTCTTATGCACAATACCTTGTAATGATAATATTGCATTTTATTTTATTTTACTAGTGTAGTGAGGATTTGTTTTTTAATATTTATTTTGTTCGTATTTATTCATGTTATTTTTGCTGCAAAGAGGGATAATTTGAATATAATTGGGAAACAATGAAAATAAAATCCCAAAATACACCTCTAGAGTAAAATACCCAGTCTTGCTGGTTGAGCAATGCTAAAATAATCTCTCATTAATCATAATCGAGGTAAAATGTTCCGTGAATGGTTGATTTTAGGTCCTAGCCCAGCTTTAGGGCATAAAGTCTATTCGATATGAACCTACAGAGTTAGGAGAAGGTTAGTTGTACATTCATAGCTCACCTGAAATAAAGAGGTCCGTCCAGGCCTGCTGGTGATCCATAACCAGGTCATCCACAGAGACTCTCAGCAGCTCATGTAGCTCCTCTTTGGCTCCGTCTCTGAGTGTGGTGAAGGTCTCCTCCAGCTTCGAGGACTCAATGGGATCTGACGTCCACACCACTGACAGGACGTTGTATTCATAGTCCGATTTAGCAGCGACCTGGATCCTGCTATTCAGCTTTTCACTAACCACCACCACCACCAGCACCATGCGGTTGTTCTCCACCGGTACCCTGCCCGAGGAGAGCGTGATCTCTTTGTCGTCCAGCTTCTCCACACTGGTGGAGAACTGGCCCCCGAAGGACGAACTGCCAGTGGAGATGTCCAGGGCCACGTCTCTCTCTGAGGGGTTGTTGACGTGGATCCGTTGCAAGTAGACGTTAGGTCTGCTTCTGTGCGCCACGAACTCCTCTCTGATGGTGACACAGTCCCGGGAGGACTGGGCCGCGGACGGCGAGACGCAGCGGACGGACAGCACGGACCCTTTCCGAAACCACAGCATCCTGGCCTGAGCCTCGGACCTCTTGCCCTCCAGCTGGATGCCGACTCTTGGAGAGTATCCTGTCTGATGCACCGGAGCTGAGCCAGGCTGTGAGGACGAGGCCACCCACAGCCTGTTGGCGTCGATGTCGACGAGGATGTGTCCGTTACCGGACACGAAAGGCGCCTCCAGCGGGTCCTCGGGTGTTCCGTACACCCCTTCTCCTCGATCTAAAATCGACTTCCACCGGTGGATCTCTGTCAGGAGGCACTGCCCAGCCGCCCCGCCGGGCATGCCGGAGCCGCCCAGGAGCCTCCACCTGCGCTCGGAGCCCAGGTACCAGTAGAAGATGAGAAAGAGCAGCAGCCCGACCAGGAGCCTCCGAGCCCAGCTGCTGGACAGCAGGCCCGGCAGCCCCTTGAGCCGCTGCTGGAGCCACATGTTACGACCGGACAACACAAGCCCAGATCTCCTGTCGGCCCCCAGCGTGCTTCACAGGTGGGTTTCTGACGTCACATTGAGTTATGGTTCTGGCCCGGTGCGCACGAGCTCGGCTGTTGTTAGCTCAGATTAGCTCTGGAGCTCGCGCTTTGAAGAAACTCCGTCCGAAATGTGTTTCCGCATCCCGGTTACCGTCATATCCTTCAGCCACTGCGCGTGGCAGCGGTCAACGAGCCGTATCCGAAATAATTTTTCGCTGTTTTGTTTGTTTTTTCTTCATAAACGGAAATAAATAATCAACAGCTGAGTTCGAGCTGGACTCTGAACTGTCACAACTGCCGTCAAGCACGACGGTGCGGTAACCACAGGAAGTGTCGTAAATGTGGTCATGTCGGGCGCACACACGCCCACAGAGGACGAGCTAATATGTATGGAAGATGTCACATCCAACCACATTTATATTTAAAGATTAAAGATTTAAATATTGACTGTGAATGGTTTGAACCAAGCTTATTGTTGCAGTTCCTCCACTGACCACTTGGCGCTGACGCAAAACAGAGCAAATCCCCTCTGACCCCCATGTTTAAAGGTCCAACTTTACTCAAGAGTTAACATTTATTTCATTCTCCACAGGTAGATCCATGAATTCTACACAGGGATGTGCATCTACCACATCAGGGCTACAGTGGCCCTGATTCACAGTAAGTTTTGACTGGAGGATTGGGCAGAGAAGGGGAGCATAAAGCAGGGGGTCACGGTTTTCTTGTCTTCCTTCAAATATAGCCATATATGATATATATATCTATATATATATAGATAGATAGATAGATAGATAGATGCTTATTCACTTTGCATCCAGTTTTTATAAATAAAGGTTGAAGATGAATATTTTATTTAACTTTAAACTTTATTCAACCATTGAGATCAATGATCTCTTTCACAAGGTAAACCTTTGGCCACACACATTCTCACAATCACTCTGATGGCCAATTTAGAGTCACCAATTAATCTAAAGTGCATGTTGCTTTGTTCTCTGAATATGACCCACGAATTCCATCAAAGTACATTCAAAGGTCACAATACTCATTCATATTGAGGACAAGTGAAAAAACTGCCCTGTGTTCAGGTGAATGAAAATTCTAAGTTGTTCTTGCAAACCATCCTGTAATTCCTGTAAGAGAAGAGTGGCAGCTCAGCATTTATTCAGCACTCATTTTGAAAACCTGCATCTCTGACAGAACAGAGTGCATTAGTGCTTATGGAATTGGTAGCTTGCACAACTTGGAGGGGAGAGGACTTCATTAAAGCTTAAAAAGGTATAAACAGGTCTATAGAGGACTTCAGGGGTGGAAATGGCTCAGCTGGTGTCCAGTATGTTCACCAGTTTAAAACAAATAGTGTTGAGGGTTTTGAATTCAGCTGGGGTCCGTTTCACAAAGCGGGTTATGTGGAAACTACGAGCATCTTGACCCGGAAGTCAGGGAAACTGAGTTTTCCGTTTCACAAGGTGGGGTTACTTGACTCCGACGCAGAGGATTCAGTTGAGCCAGTTTCACAAAGTGAGGTGACTGATACTCTGAGTCTGTTACTGCGGCAACTGACTCCCTGAACTAAACCTGGTCAGGAGCAGTTTTACTTCAACAGACCCCGAGTCTCTTTCTGTCTCCTCCCCTTTTAAAAGCCAAAACGGGTTCAGCTGAATCTCAAAACCTCTGATATAAAGATCATTTTGACGACGTCTGAACGATGAAATGTACGCATCACAGAACGCATCACAGTCACGAGAGTCCAAACACACCTGGAGATCCTCCACTGCCTCACTGGTCCACTTCCTTGATGTCATCACTACAGGTTTGCCAATGATACCAAATACTGAGATGTATTGAAACTTCTGACTTTGAAGAAAACCATAAAATATTACCTGTCATAATTCTGACATTTAGAAAAAATAAATGCAGTGTATGTAAACATCTGGTTTCACCTGTACATTGTCAATGCATGTGTAAAACTGCTAATTCCTTGTGAAACCATCTGTTTCTGTTTTTTCATTTTCTTTCTCTGTGCAGCAAGATATCAAAGTCCATATCAGAGCCTGAACACAGCTGGAGGGGTTGGATCATTTCTGTTCAGTGGCATGGACACTTACTTCATATAGTTACTGGTGAATGTTGTAACTGCAACATGAAAAGGCCATGAGTGGTCTGACTTTAATATCAGGCTAACTGTATTCTTGGCAGCCCATGTGTTCCTCCTAAACAGTGGTGAGTCTCTGAGGCTGGAGTTATTTTTCTCCAGGCTGCATGTAGGCGATGATTGTGAGGAAAGAAGTGCACCGCTGCCTCTTTAATACGATGGTTATATATTTTTTTCCTCTCCCTGAAGATCCCACCTCCTGAACTAAATTGGAACTAGTCAGTCTGTTTAATGCGTAGGTCCACATTCTTTAGCCTGGGTCTGAAAACACCTGTGCCCCTGAGAGTTTCTGTGAGCTTACATTTGGAGGAGACTAACATTTTCTGATACTTTTAGGCCGTTTCAGTCACTTGAAGTCAAATTAAATTCCTTTTTTCTGTTGTTAGTTGTCACTGATACTCTTTGCTCTTGTAATTTCAATTTAATTTCAGAGCAGCAAACTATATATATATATATATATATATATATATATATACACCTTTTGTACAGGAAAACAATACAGCTTTCTCTCTTATCGTGT
>JBAMYA010000022.1:17726254-17737604 GCA_037176975.1 Arrhamphus sclerolepis | reverse complement strand
TTTTATGTAGATGTAAAGCACTTTGAATTACCTTGTGTATGAATTGTGCTCTAGAAATAAACTTGCCTTGCCTTACTAAGCTAATAAGAAGTCTGTCTGACTAATAACCAGCTGTTCGCATGAGAATCTGTCTAGCTGTGGAACCAATCCATAGTATGTATGAAATAAATGGACAAACCCTCTGTGATGTCACTAACAGGCCTTTGAGCAGAGCTTTTGAAGCTCATTGTTGGCAGGAACTGACTCCAAGCAAATATTAGTAAATGTGTCAATCAAGCAGGTCTGTAACATACCCACCTTAGTTCAGTTACAATTAGCTATTTTAGCATGGCTGACTAACTTCATGCCAAACTATGATGCTTCAATATTTGAATTGTTTCAAATATTTTTTGCTGCCAGACATGAAACCAAGACAGTTACAACATACTTATATAGCATCTTTCTAGCCCAGGAACCACTCAAGATGCGTTTACAATGCAAGCAGCTATCTCTTACCACACACACATTAACTAGATCCATTTATTTATTTGACCAAATTACTCCTGTAATTACTCCTATCATTCCTATAACAATCACTAACAATTGCATTATAGTTCATGTAAATGACACATAGGCAAGATGTTTGGCTGCCTAGGCCAATAAGACTATACTAGTGACTAGCAGAGCTCTGTTGGGACCCACGTGTGAACAGTCCAGACCAACAGGTGGTGGGAGGTTACAGTCATTTGTGTGTCGAGCTGAAAGCTAAATCAAACCGTTGCTGCTTCTATAAGTTTCTTTACTTCAGTAACTCCTCTCATCGAGATTATTCCTCACTAACTCCTCCCCTCGACAGTGTAAGGACACTAACTTTTGCCTTAGACAGTGTCCCAACACTAACTCCTCCCCTCAACAGTCTTCTGACATTTAACTTCTCCTCTCGACAGTATCCGGACAGTAACTCCTTTCCTCAACAGTATCCTGACACTAAGTCCTCCCCTCAACAGTATCCCGACACTAACGCCTCCCCGACATTATCTGAACAATAACTCCTCCCCTCGACATTATCCCAACACTAACTCCTCCCCTCAACAGTATCTCGACAATAACTCCTCTCCTCAACAGAATTCCAAAATTAACTTCTCTCTTCTAGAGTAACTCAACATTAACTCCTCTCCTCAAAGGTGTCCTGACACTGACTCCTCCTAGACTATAGTTTATTTTAGCAAGCATGTTGGTCATCAATGCTAATTTCTGGTGAAGTGGGCATGGCTTTGTGGGCGTGGTTTACCTTAAGTCTGAAAGGCTTTCTTTCTCTCCAGGTTTGGAGGGATTGGAGTGTTCCCTCCCTCTGGATGGCCGCCACATCCCTCTCAGTCTGCTTTCTGAAGATAGCTTCAGGGAGTGCCGCGGCACCCTCACGCTCACAGACTACCTCATTGTTATCTTCTCTGGTGTCTCTGTATCGCTGGCAGCCATCATCACCAGCTTCCTGCTGGCTTCTTCAGTCCACTGCTTCCAGCGCCTCCGAAGAAAAAGTAAAGGAGATGAGGAGGACTGCAATGACTGATCCACAAGTATCCACAAGTAACCCACTGAATAAGAGTTTCATGCAGACCCTCCTGCTGAAAGACCATGTTGGTCTGGGAAATAATGAAGCTAGGATGGTGGTGTGTAGAAGCCAGGATGATGTTTGGTTCAGAAACATCAAGGGATGTCATCTACAATGGAGAGATGGAATTGACCAAAAACAGATGGAAGTTTCATTGCAGTTCTTTCAGTCTGCTGGTTGGTGAATGTGGGTGGATGGGTATTGGTTGATATGGGTGAATGGATACTGGTGAATGTGGGTGGATGGGTGCTGGTGAATGTGGGTGGATGGGTGCTGGTGAATGTGGGTGGATGGGTACTGGTTAATGTGACAGGGTTCCCACTCTTTCCTTGAAATTATTTTCCAGGACTTTTTCAGCCGCTACAGAGACCACTTATCACATCATCCACTAACATATTCCCCTGCCCCCCTCATTGTTTGGAAGTATTCTTTTCTACAGTTGTAACTTGCATTTAACCAGATCGTTTCTATGGTTATTACTCAGACATTTGATGTGCAGTCTATGGCTATAATTTACCTATGAAAAATAATGATGATAAATGTGTCATAGAATAATGCAAACACACCCGCAGATTACAGCAGGTGGGTGGATGCGTGTTAGTTGATGTGGGTGGTGGATGGGTACTGGTTAATGTGGATACAAGTTACACACTGTCACTGCTGTATTAACTGGTCAGCCTCAATATTCAAACCAGACCACTGAAAGGACCAGAATGCCACCCACAACCAACACGCTCAGCTAAAAACTAGCAGAGACTCCACCCACAATCCACAGACTCCACTAAAACCAGCTCCACTCACAGACTTGTTCAAATGTGGGGAAAGACCTGTCTTCAGCAGATGTTTTACTCAAACAGGAATGTTTTTGCTGTCTGAACGTCCCTGGATCTACGGGTTTTACTGTCCACAGAGACGTCTGATGGAAGTGAGAGGAACTTTAACAAAAAACTGACTGAATTACTTTTATGTGACGTGTCTGAGGTGTAAAAGGGCTAACTTCTGCATTAAATGGTGAAACCAATGTCAACCTGTAATGTAGAGTTTGATGGTTTTTGAATTCTCAATCATGACTAAAAATGTAATTTATTGAAGTTGGGGGGTTCCTGGTTGCTGGGATCATAAGAATCTAGGTTTCTGATGTTTTAATTCCAAATGGTAATTTTTATAACTTCTGATTTCCTTTATGGGTACTGTCAAAATCAGGACATTTTCATAGTATATCCAGTTAAATTATAAAAATTCAAAAACCTTTCTGAACATTCTTACAGAAAGAACAAACTAATAATATTATTGACATTAATTTTAATCAAAGCTGATACCAGGACAGGTGGACCTGAAACAAGGATCAAGAGACCTGAAGCCAGGACCAGGGGACCTGAAACCAGGACCAGAGGAGTTGAAACCAGGACCACGTAATCTGAAACAAGGAGTAGAGGAGCTGAAACCAGGACCAGAGGAGTTGAAACCAGGAATGGTGCAACTGCAGTGTTTCAATCAATATGAAGATTTTAAAAGGAGTCTGGTTTACTCACCAGTGGGTAGTGATGGCCAAGTTTAGCTTTGTGAAGCACTGAGGCTTTCTTTTATTTTGTACCAAAAATAATGAAAAACATTAGGGCTTCACAGTGAGGAGGAACAGTAACATCTGGTGGCAGATTGGACTTACAGCAGCTGCTTCAGAACTTAAATGAAACACAAGCATAAAACATCATTTCGATCCAAAACTTGTGCAGTAAAGCTCACATGTATGAACGCTGAATGTTTATAAAGACATTTGAAGTTATAGATGGTCTTTAGTGGCTTCTCTCTCTTTTTGTATAACCATACTACCACTTCATCAATGTACAATAATAACATGTGCAATAACGTTATTCTTGATGTGCATTTATAAAAAAAACATGGTGTGATTCTAAATATATATTTTTATTCATTTTTTTTTTTAATTTTGTTATATTCTACAGCTGTTTTTTAATTACCAATCGTATTTATTTAGTGTTATCTACGGTATATTACTGTCTCTCCTGTTTGGTGCTGTGCTGCTGGAACCCTAATTTCCCTGAGGGAATAATAAAGTTCCATCTCATTTTATCTAATCGAATCTAATCTACAGCTCTGGAAAAAAATAAGAGACCATTGCAGATCTTTTCCTGAAATCCTTATCTTTACATGTATGACTTCCAGAATCTGCTTTATTCCACACTCCATTCTATTTCATTCTTCATTCTACTTAATGAGGTTCTGATTATTTACCATCAAGTCACCATAAAGGTCCAACTGCAGTCTGAAAAATGAGTGGAGAATATTCCACCTCACATTTTACCTTAAGTCTCCTAAGTTAAAACGTTAGTGTTTTGTTGTTTTAATATTATAAACTTGTTTTTTCTTCATTATTTTAGCTCTGAAAACTCATTCATTCATTATCTATACCCGATATGTCCAGAGCAGGCTCAAGGGGGTCTGCAGGGGTACACACTGGACAGGTTGCCAGTCCATCACAGGGCCACATGAAGACATGCAACCATCCACACTCTCACTCTCTGAAAACTCATCACTCACATATTTTTCGGCATTTTGAATATGGAATTTTTTGCCACCGAATGCTCTGAATCACAATATTTTATTTGGGATCTGGAATTCTAGTAGTTAATAGAATAGAACAAAAAAATGTAATTTCACTCAAACGCATACCCATAAATAGTAAAGTCAGAAACACTGATCATTTTGCAATAGCTACTTTTATTCCCATCTAGCTTTCTAACTATAATGTGTGTATATCCCTACAGTATACAAATACAAATGTGACAACAGGATGCGGGGTTGGGGGGCTGAACCTTTCTAAAATAATCCAGAATCTTCTAGATCTGTGTTTTTCAACCCTGGTCCTCAAGACACATGCATGTTTTAGATGTTTCCCTGCTCAAGCACACCTGACTCTAATTAGTGGGTCATTGACAAACTTGTGTAGACCTTGAAGACAAGCTGATGGCCATCCAGCTAAATGTGAGTGCGCAGGGAAACATCTAAAACGTGTAAGACAGTGTGCCTTGAGGACCAGGGTTGAAACACTGTTGTAGATCAACCCAGAACCTTGCACTTATTTTATTATTTACATTATTTTTATTTGCTTTACTAAACATTCAGAGGAAACGTCTGATGAATGAAAATCCTCGTTTATTTGTACCAACCTGGTGAATAAAGTTGATTCTGGTTCTGATTCAGTTCAATTGCCTACACGAAAAATAGCTGCACCGTCATAAACCGGTCTGATCGGGTCTGTTCGTCTTCCGACCGGTAGAGGGCGGTACTCCGTCCTGCACTCATGTCTGTTCGCCCTCCATTGCTGAACGCAGGTTTGTTTTGATCACGTGACAGGAAGTGAGCATAGCTCGTGAAACTAGTTGAGTTCGGCGTTTCCTTCCAGAACCAGAGCGGTTCGGTTCTGCGTGTGAGTCTAAGAACCGTAGCGGTTCGGTTCTGTGTGTGAGTCCCAGAACCGGAGCGGTTCGGTTCTGCGTGTGTGATTCTCAGAACCATAGCGGTTCTGACAGGTTCTGCTGTACGTTTGGACCTGGTGTCCGTGACCGCCGCCACTCACTTTCTCCCGGACAAGGACCAGCAGAGCTGGGAGTCCGGGACCTGGACTCGGGCTTCCTCTGGGACCTGTACTGGATCTGCTGGGTCTCTTGGTTCCAGCTCTGCTAGGACCGGATCTTTCTCGTGAACTCCTGTCTTCTGTGTCGCGGGGACATGCACGCGCAGTTGCGTCCATGAGACGACTGTCGTGGTTGTCGGTGAGTTTCTGACAAAAACCAGAACCAGAGATAACAGACTCTGCTTCTGGTCTCATCAGGTTTACAGGAATATTTAAAGCTGTTCTGGGCTCCTTCAGTAAAACCTCTGAGAGGTTAGGGTCTGAACAGGTCAGGGTCAGAACGGATCAGAGTCAGGTCAGGGTCGGAACGGATGAAAACTGGTTCAGGGTTGGAATGGGTCAGAACCGATCAGGGCGACTCAGAACCAGATCTGGACCTGAACCTGAACCTAGGCCCGGACTTGAACTTCATCTTAGTCAGAAACCGTGACATGGACCAAGAGCAGCTCTGACGTTTTGAGTAAAGTGTTTGTGTTGCAGCAGATGTTTATCTCCAGAGAGGAAGTGATGTCACATGTCAGCTACAGTCATCTCAGGAGGTTCCCGCTGGATCACTGTTGTCCAGCTCCTTCATTTTGTTTCTGACTTTTTCAGATCAGGATTAGTGTGGTTGTCATGATGACCGATAGAACAAGACTCCAGACTGAGGTCATCTTCAAAGTTTTTTTTGTTGAAATGAGCAACTCTTTGAGTGAAATGGCAGCCTGCTGTGGTATATTTTCTGTAGACAATCATTTCTGGTGTATCCATGTTCAGATTAAAGGTAAACCACAGACCTGGAACACAATCATATGGACAGAGATCTGGATCTACCCTGCAGGACCAGAATCCTCTCAGCAGTTCTGATGTGGCCCTGGTCCTGCTGTTCTGAACTGGCTCTCTGGTGGTCGTGTATGAACCAGGGACTCAGGTTTTGTGTTGTCTTCCAGGTAATGAATGCCTCCTCTGTGGGGCCACCCATCACGAGGGCCACGCTTCCACCGCTACACGTTTCCTCCTGAACCTCAGAACTGTCTCCTGAGCCTTCACCTGAACCTTCAGGATGTTGGAGGGCCTTGCCGCCTGGGTGCTCAACACGTACCTGGGAAAGTACGTCAGCAACCTGAACACAGACCAGCTCTCCATCGCCCTCCTCAAAGGTACGTAGCCCCAGCCCCTAACCCTGGACCCGGGCCTGGACATGAACATGGACCCAGGCCTGGTCCTCGTCCTGGACCTAGACCTAGTCTTGGACCTAGACCTGAACCTGGTCTTTGACCTGAACCTGGTCCTTGACTTGGACCTGGACCTGAACCTTGTCTTTGACATGAACCTGGACTGTGACATGAACCTGCACCTCGTGCTTGACCTGTGCCTGACCTTGGATGTGACCTTGGATGGTCCAGGCTTGGCCTGGACCTGGATCTGGATCTGGACCCAGGCCTGGGCCTAAACCTAGACCTGTGTCAGGACTTGAACCTGGACCTGATCCTTGGCATGGATCTGGGTCTGGGCCTGGATCTGGACTTGGTTCTGGACCTTGACATGGACCTGAACCTGGTCCTTGGCCTGAACCTGAACCTGGGCCTGGGCCTGGACATGAACCTGAGCCTGGCCTGTGACATGAGCCTGGACCTGGACCAAAGCCTTTGCCTGGGCCTTGGCCCATGGCTGCCTACGAGATGGCTGATAAATTAAGGGAGGGACTCTCTTGTTAGACTTCTTCTGCTCCTAACCCAACCTTAACCCACATTCCAGGGGTTCCTCCAGTTTCCTGAACCTGAACCCACATTCTGGGGGTTCCTACAGTGTCTTGAACCTGAACCCATTTTCTGGGCGTTCCTCCAGTTTCTTGAACCCTAACCCACATTCCGGGGCTTCTTCCAGTTTCCTGAACCTGAACCCACATTCTGGGGTTTCCTTCAGTTTCCTGAACCTTAACCCACATTCCGGGGCTTCTTCCAGTTTCCTGAACCTGAACCCACATTCTGGGGGTTCCTACAGTGTCTTGAACCTGAACCCATTTTCTGGGGGTTCCTCCAGTTTCTTGAACCCTAACCCACATTCCGGGGCTTCTTCCAGTTTCCTGAACCTTAACCCAAATTCTGGGGGTTCCTCCAGTTTTCTGTACCCCAACCCAGATTCTGGTGGTTCCTCCAGTTTCCTGAACCCACATTGTGGGGGTTCCTCCAGTTTTCTGTACCCCAACCCAGATTCTGGTGGTTCCTCCAGTTTCCTGAACCCAGATTCTGGGGGTTCCTCCAGGTTCTTGAACCTGAACCCACATTCCAGGGGTTCCCCCAGTTTCAGCCTCTTCAGGGAGGTTTATGTCAGTTATGTGTTGCCTCTTTAGTATTTTACATTTTATTTAATGACATTTGCATAACGATTTATGGTATTTGTGAGTTCAACAGAGAAAACCTGGCACCCATCAACTCCCACAAATGTCACAAAATTGTTACTTTTTAACTTTAACTTTTTGCAAAGTTTTGATGCAACAGTTGTAAAATTGAAGTGTAGACTTGTTCTGTCTTTAATTAAGAACTCGTGTCTTTAGAGTGGCAGTCAGCTGTTGGTCTTATTCTCCAGGTGCCGTGGAGCTGGAGAACCTCCCACTGAGGAAAGATGCCCTCCGAGAGTTTGACCTGCCGTTTGAAGTGAAAGCAGGTGAGACTTATGACCTGGATAAACCAGTCTTAAACTAGAACAGGGAACGGCTGGGCTCTCTAATGGTGGAACATTAACTGAACTTCTGTGGGAACTTGATATTTTTTGTTTGATGGGTCAATGCTTATGACCACCTCTAGTTCTCACATGGATTCTGTCAGATAAATCTGTACCAAGGGAATGTGGTTCCTTTCATCCAAGAACATGTTCAAGCCTCCATAGTATAACCAGTGTAGGAGGACCAGTGTTATGGGACCAGTCTAGAAAAAACAGTGCTAGAGAACCAGTGCTATAGGACCGGTGTAGACCGGATAGACTGGTTTTACATTTGTTCCTGGATGAATGGTGTTTTTTTTATTGAGGATTATTTTATTATTCTTTAAAGTTCATAGGAAGCCAAAATCTTTGCTGGGTTTGGGTTGGGAATGAAGAGGCTGGTACCCCATAATCACCACAATCACGGCTCTGTGTGTTTTTTTTTGTTTTTTTCCCCAGGATTCATTGGTAAGATCACCCTCCAGATCCCCTTCTACCGACCCCACAGTGACCCCTGGGTCATCTCCATGTCCCAGCTCAACCTGATCATTGGCCCCGCCCAGCCCCAGGAGTACGACGCTGAGAAGGAAAGACAGGAGGAGAGGCAGCGCAAGCAACTCCTGCTGAAGGCTCTGGAGGACAGGTTCAAGGTAGGAGCAGTGATCCAGATCAGTGGGATCCTCACAACCATCAACCATTCATCTGACTTCCTGTAACTTCTGGATATTGGTTTTCCTGATAGAAACAAACCTGGGTTCACACTGGTCCGAACCATGGTTCAGACTCATCTGGACCTTGGTTCACACTGATCCGGACCTTGATTCAGACTGATCCAGACCTTAGTTCAGAATGACTGTGGTTCTGTGTGTTATATGCTGAATAAATAAAAATGAACTGAATTGAATGTGTTCTTGTGTTTTCCTGTAGAGCGAATGTGAACAGAGAGGAGAGTCATACTGGTACTCTGTCACAGCCTCAGTTGTCACCAGGATTGTAGAAAACATCGAGGTAAGTGGTCCTCTGTCAGACCTCACATCTGGACAGCTGTTAAGATTGTGTGTTCTCACTGACCCATCAGACCATGAACCCATACCAGGCTGGACCACAACACCCTTTTTTTTTTGTTGTTTCCACCGTCTGCAAATATATTATTGGTTAGTGCAAAAACCTCTGCAAGAACTTTTGATTGTTTTTTGTTTTTGTTTTTCTTTTTTCTTTTTTTGTTTAAGTTCGATATGTAATTAATCTTGCAGAAGTTTTCCTGTGAATAGTTGCAATTGATAGTAAGTGTGTCCTTCAGCAGCCCTCTTTGACATATCTAACACGCATTAACACAAAAAACAAACCTTGGTTTTGTCAGAGAGGACTAGAATCACTGACACTGGGCACAAAAGGACAGGACAGATAGAGACAAGAGACAGAAGACGGTAAGACTGGAGCTGGTGTGTTGGGCCAGTGTCATGCACCTCCACCAGTGCAGCGGTTTCCAGTGGGAACAATGAAGCCCATCCAGACCCCCTGCCATCAGCAACCCTGGTCAAAGCAATGAGCTTTAACCAAAGCAATGAGCTTTTTCCAGGAATCCAGTTGGTAAACATCCCAGTGGGATTCGATGGTGGAGCACCAGTAGGTTGGAGTGACCCGGGTATACCTGCGGTAGGCCCCCACCAAAGCAAATCACCCCCCGTGACATCACTACTACCAGTTCCCTCTGACATCTGCTACATCTCCATGATTACTGCTGGACTGTGGTCCTCCCACCAAAGACAGATCTGGACTGACCTTCTCAGCGCGGTATGGTTCTACCCCAGTCACTCACTAAACTGTGGTTTTATTTTTGCTCAGCTTAAGATCCAAGACGTTCATCTTCGGTTTGAGGATGACTTCTCCAACCCAGAGAAGCCCTTCTCCTTTGGAGTTTGCATCAACAATGTATCTGCTCAGAACCCCTCCAGCGAATCAGTGAGTCTTCCCTCCACCATTATCTTCACATTTCATTGCAAGTGTCAGCCAATCAGATTAGAGAAGTGAAATGGTACATGGGCACATCAGAAGCACCAACTTTCCACTGATGTAAACCTGATCCAGACTCAGATCCAGAATGTAAACCTGATCCAGATTCAGATCCAGAATGTAAACCTGATCCAGACTCAGATCCAGAATGTAAACCTGATCCAGACTCAGAGCTAGAATGTAAACCTGATCCAAACTCAGATCCAGAATGTTTCTCCAGAACTTGTGGTATCCACGGATAAACTGAAGCCGTGGTTCTGTTGTGTTTGCAGGTCCAGAAACTCCTCCGCCAGAAGCAGCTGGAGATCCAGGACTTCAGCGTCTACTGGGACACTGAGTGTGAGCTGCTGGGAAAGTTGCCTGCAGATGAGATTCAGGTCAGTCATGGAGTCACCTTCAGTTGAGGTGTTGGTCAGCATCTTCACCTCTGTGTGGAGGTGAACAGGGAGCTGAGGTCACCAGGATGTTCTCCAGAGACCTGCCCGGACACACCTGTTACTGGGAGAAGACCCTGATCCTACCGCTCAACTGGTTCAGTAGATCTCGAAGCTGAAGAGGAAGGCCCAGAGAGATTCTGTTTCTGTTCCAGCTCCATAGAATGGTCTTCATGGTTGAAGATGAACTTACTCAGTTTGAATCAGAGTAGATAGAAATCAGATGTTCCAGGTCACATGTGTCATACTCAAAGCTTCATCACGTCTGGTTCACCAGAGCGCAGGGATGTTCATCAACTAGAACATTTCTGGTTCTGATGTCACAAACCTTATTCATAACTTCTGATTTCTCAGACTTCATTTCAGATCTAGTTCTCCAGGCATATGAGGTCATCATAGTTGGTGATTTTAACATCCACGTGGATGTGGAGAGTGACAGCCTTAGTTCTACTTTTGCTGCTGTTGGATCCAGTCAACATGTGGAGGGACTCACTCGCCGCTGCAATCATACGCGGGACTTGGTTTGAACTGATGGAATTGAAGTCAAATATTGAACAATCTTCCCCCCAGTTCTATCTAGTCATTCTTTAATCTCGTTACAGTTTACTTGTCACAACAATGTCTTATGAGATAAAAAAGATACATTACAGGAGAGACTTTTCTGACAGTTCTGTCATTATGTTCAAGGAGAAAATTGCTGCTCTGTTTGGACTCTTGTCTCCTGTTTATGCTGCTATGGACATCTCTGAAAGTCTGGATCCTTCATGCATTGATAGATTTGGCTCGATGGCTCGACAGAGTTCCTGTGATTAACTATTGCTCTGTTGCTCCCCTGAAAGGAAGGTGGTCAATCCTAGAAGGTTTGTCCATCCATCCATCCATCTTCCTCCGCTTATCCATAACCGGGTCGCGGGGGCAGCAGCCTGAGCAGGGATGCCCAGACTTCCCTCTCCCCAGACACCTCCTCTAGCTCCTCCG
>JBAMYA010000022.1:17700678-17726154 GCA_037176975.1 Arrhamphus sclerolepis | reverse complement strand
AGCTCTGCTGTCATGTTTTCAGTTGGTGTCAAATTTAGCCACAATAAACTATGTAGTCTATATTTTATCAAATTCCAAATTTCTAACATCCTCACTTATATTGATCTTTTCACTTGTGAATTTAAGTAATTTCAAATTGTTATCTTCGTTTTTTTCAAATATTTTTTTGAATATTCTTTGTGTACATATAGCTATAATTTTACCATATTTGTTTTAACATTAAAATGTACATTGTATATTGTACTTTTGAATTTATTACCTGCTTTTAATAAATTTGCCACCTCAAACTTTATCTTATCCTGCAGTGATGTGTATATGCTGAATACCAAAAGGAACAGATGATTCCAAAATCTGACAGTTAGCACACCTTTCAATGTGGGCAGAGCACAGAAGAGGAGAAAGGCTCGCCACTCTGAAGCTTTCCAGAATTTCCTTTCATTAACTGACCTTGGCGTCCTTGTTATCTCAACCGGAGGTTTTATTTTTTTCAAGTCTCAAATCAACCTCTTTTATCTGTTTAGCAATGTACCAGGGGGCTTCACTGTTTGCTGTATCAAACCACAGTGTAGACAGTTGCCGAGTCACTCCAATCACACATTGTGCTGATATTCAGGAACAAAACCATTTATCATTTGGAAGTGGCCAAGAGTCATTAAAGGAGATGGGCCTTTAACTCCAAGCACTGGGTTATCAACTGATGCTGACATTGCATGACTGAAATGATCCTTCTCATTTTAAAGGGGGGGCTCAGGTTTATCATATGGATACGTTTTTCCACCTTTGTGATAACAAAAGTCACAGCCATAAAAGCCATTGAACCTTGTGGAAGTTGTCCACGCCTCCTTTATTGTAGTTATAGTCGAGGATGATGGCTGGATGTCACATCCATTAAAAAAACGTCCATTAGCGTGCTCAAATATTAGACAGACAGACATTAGTCAAGTCAGTTGAAAGGTCTTCCTGTTTAACCCTTGTGTTGTCTTGCGGGTCAAAAGTGACCCACTACCATGTTTAGCTGTTATTCCAACTTGAAATTTCATGACTTTTCCTAAAGGGACCCCATCATTAGAA
Organism: Arrhamphus sclerolepis; assembly: GCA_037176975.1. Taxonomy (NCBI): domain Eukaryota; kingdom Metazoa; phylum Chordata; class Actinopteri; order Beloniformes; family Hemiramphidae; genus Arrhamphus; species Arrhamphus sclerolepis. The sequence continues at coordinate 17,725,083 of JBAMYA010000022.1, read as the reverse complement.
CAAGTGATACTTTGTTTTTGTCTGTGTTTCCATGTGGGCTGTACACCACTAGGGTACAAAGATTGTCTTATGTGTCATTTTTGACCCCTGAATTATAAAAGCATTTAAACACCAGAAAAAAGTTCAAAGGCCACACAAAACTCTCTCTAATACACAGATACACACACACCTATACACCCCCCACCTCCTAGAGGCATAAACCCCTCGCCACTTTCACACACGCACACACAAATCCCTTTTACAACGCTAGACCTACAAATCCATATGCTGAAGTCAAAGCCAACACACTCTGGTGAAACCATTTCCTCCAGTCACATATACACACTCACACATATGCCACCACCACACACACACACACTATTTTAAACCTGTTCTGTCTCTGTCCCATGTTGTGATGTATACCTCCATCTTCGATAATTGTATGCACTGTAAATATCTGTAAATCCACATGGTGACTGCAAAAAAACAAAACAAAAAAGTTAGAGTTTTAACAACTTGACAAAAACCAACATTCAGGTCCATTCAGGATCTGAAGGGTTTGGGGTGCTGCAGTTAAAGTAGAGGTCGTTTGTTTTCTATCCAGGTTTGACTTCATGAAGTCGAAATTACTCTTTGAGAGTTTCTCTAACGGATCCAGGTCCGTCAACCTGGTGTCCCACTCCTTGCTGGCCTATGACACTCGCTATAGTGGTCCTCAGACTTGTCATGATGGAGGACGGCACAATGTGTTTGACTGCATTCTCCAGCCCTCCAAGACCGGGGCCAACCGGGCTTCCCTTCAGCTGGAGCTGCACCACAGGTGAAACCAGAACCTTCTACCAGACCACAGACACCAGAACCTTATAGATCTCTGACCTCCTGCTCTTTCACAGGTCCACTCGAGACTCGTCTTGCTTCACTGTGGTCCTCAACAATCTGAGGGTCTTTCTCATCTTTGATTGGCTGCAGCTGGTCCGAGATTTCTTGCAGACACCAGCAGAAAAACCCACAGGGGCCGGCACCGAGTCTCGGCAGCGCTGGCCCAGTAGCTCTGGCTCTGAGCCGGGTGTCAGTGGAGCCGTCATGCCGAAGACGGTGAAGAGCGGCGTAGTGACCAAGAGGTCTACTGTGCTGGTGAGCCAGGACCGCAGCCTGGAGGTGAAGGTCAACGTAACAGGTCAGTTTTCATATTTCACTATGAATTTTGAATATCTCTGTGTTTACAACCCAATCTTCAAGTTCCAGCCTGATCTGGAACTGGTCTGCACCAATCTGGAACTGGCTTGTACCAGGCTGGAACTGGTGTGGAACCAGCCTGTACCAGACTAGAACTGGTCTGGAACTGGCCTGTGCCATGCTAGAAGTTGTCTGTACAAGTATGGAACTGGTTTTTACCAGGCTGGAACTGGTCTGGAGCTGATCTGTACCAGACTAGATCTGGCATGTACCAGTCTGGGACTGACCTGTGCCATTGTAGAACTGGCCTGGAACTGGCCTATACCAGGTTAGAACTGTTTTTTACCTGGATGGAACGGGTCTGTACCAGTCTGGAACTCACTTGTATCAGGCTAGAACTGATCTGTACCAGACTAGAACTGGTCTGTATTAGTCCGGAACTGGTCTGTACCAGTCTGGAACGGGTCTGTACCAGTCTGGAACTGCTCACCTGTGTTTGCAGGTACAGAGTTCGTGGTGGTGGAGGACTGGTCCTGTCTGGACACCAATGCCATCATCCTGAAAGGAACCACGGTCCTCACGTACAAGCCCCGCCTACAGGACCGACCCTTCTCTGGAAGTCTGGCAGGGATCGAGGTGACGTCCCTGATTGAGGTTTCTGAGGAAACCAGTCTTTGATTCCAGCTTCTTCCTTATCTGTCTTCACCTGTCCTCATTTGTCATCATCTTTCCTCATTTGTCCTCATCTTCACATCTGTCCTCATGTCCACATCTGTCTTCAACTGTCCTGAACTGTCCACATCTGCCCTCTTGTCTTTAACTGTCCACACCCTTACAGGTGTTCTCATGTCGGCTTGGCAGCGAGCAGGACACAGCTCTGTCCATCATCGATCCGGTCAATGTCCAGGTGGACCTGTGTGGGAGCCCAACGTACCAGAGCAGCTCTGGTCTGCTGGATGCCTTCAACGTGGAGGACATCCCCCCCCTGCTGGAGGTCAGTTACAACCTTCTAGAAGACGCTCAGACCCATGCAGGACACTCTGATTGTGTCTATTGTCTTTGTAGATCCAGTTTCCTGCTCTGGACATCCGTTTGTCCTACAACGACATCCAGCTCTTCTTGGCCATCACCAAGACCCTCCCTGCTGCCAGAGCTCCGCCCCCACCTGACTCTGAGACCGCCATCCCCTCCAGAGACGGCAACAGGAACAAAGCTCAGAGTCTCTCAGGCAAGGGTGGGGACAGAACCAAAACCTCAACCAGAACATAAACCAGAATCTGGTCCTCATATCATTCACTGATCCACAAAAGGATAGACCCTGAACTTCAGTAGATATCTTAAGTGCCTAGAGATGACTTGTCGTAAATAGGCGCTATATAAATAAATTGAATTGAATTGAATCTTACTTTCTTTATAATATCAACTATTCTTAAAGTTGCATCTTCATTTAAGAAAAAAAAAATGATTTGTAAATTTACTGCACAATTTGTTCTCCTAATATTGTGGCCTTAACACTTATAAAAACCAGGGCACTGTTTCTCATATAGGGACTGGTTCTGAACCACTCCTGCTTCTCTGGGTCTGCAGGTTCCCTGACTGGTCCCAGTGGGGGGTTCTCATGTAACTCTGTCTTGTCTATGCAGAGAACCAGATCAGCCATCTGCAGGACCTGGGTTTCAGGAAGGAGGACTGCCAGAGAGCCCTGACACTGTGCAGAGGTAAGGTCACCATTAGTCCTGTTTCCGTGGTAACCTTCAGTAGGACTTGGTGTTGGTCCTGTTTCCATGGTGCTGTTTCCTTGATGAAGACAGGGTTTCTCTGTGCAGGTCAGTTGGAGCATGCTGCCTCCTGGCTCCTGGAGAACGCAGAGAATGTGGCGGGACGTCCCAGAACCAGAAAAGACTCTGGTGGTGGCAGCAGCCACTCGGCTCCTCTGTCCGGTCTGGAGGTGAAAGCCGACAGCGTCTGCATCTGCTTCATCGACGACTGTCTGGACTGCGACATCCCGCTGGCCGAGCTCACCTTCTCCAGTAAGACCAGACTGAAACCAGACTAGATACTTTTATTAATGATTAAGACACCAGCAGTCAAGTGACCAGTGGTGGTCGTGGTTCCAGGACTCTACGTGCTCCAGAGGATCGGGTCAACTCAGGAAGGAAACGCCAGCTTCAGTCTGTCTGGAGATTACTACAACAGAGAGCTATCAGGTAAGGAGAGAGCTAAGGTTGTAGAGCACCCGTTAACCTGTTCACCTGTCTACTTGCTTCCCTGTGTGCTCACCTGTCCTCAGGCTGGGAGCCCTTCCTGGAGCCATGGCCCTGCTTCCTGTCGTGGCAGCAGCAGGCTGCTGGAAGACTCCACCCTCCTCGACTCAAGATGGCAGTCAGAGCCAAGCAGAGGCTGGATGTCAATGTCACCAGCGTTTTGCTGGGTAGATATCAGTCAGAACTGCGTCAGAACCAGTTAGTACTTTTTCAGAACCAGTAACCTGAATCCGTCCTCTCTCCAGAACAATACAGAACCACCAAGAGCTCCTGGATGGCTGACTACTGTAAGGAGGAAGAGTACAGCCCCAGCTCCTCACCCCCCCTGCCCTGGATTGGATCCTCTGTGGACCCCCCCAGCTGTGGACAGGGTGAGTCAGAACTACTCGAAACTGCCTAGAACAAACAGAGACCCCTGCAGTCACCAGGGGCTCTTTATCTTCAAGTTCAGACTTGGAGGAGAAATAAACCTGAATAAAAACATTGAAGAACTTTATTGCATCAAACATGCTTAAAATTTACATGTAAAAAATTCACTTAAAACATGAGAATAATAAAAAAAAAATTAAACTTGTAAGAATACAAAAAAATATATAAACATGCATTTACCTGGGTGTGTTTGTGGGCGTGTTCAGGACAGGTGCAGCTTTAGCCCTGCCCATCCAGGTGTGAGTTGTAACCATGTTTGTCTCCCTCAGGTGCGCCTCTGTCTCACCTGAGAACCAGGAGCTCCGCCAGCCTCACCTGCCTAGAGCAGCAGGTTCACTCCAGAGGTACGCTCCTCGTCCAACAGAGCCCTCCTCTGCCACCAGACATTAAACAGAACAAAGTCATTCTCAAACTTCTTTGCTTTTGGTTCCAGGAGATGTGAAGATGTCCAAGAGGAGGCAGCCGTTTGTTCCCTACGCTCTACGCAACCACACGGGATGCACCATGTGGTTTGCCACTCTGACCACCACACCCACCAGGTTTTAACGGGGGCGGGACCACTATCAGGGGTGTTGGGGGACCATACATGAACCATAGCCACATCTGGACAGATGTAGGTCTGAGAACGAGACTCAGGACCTCCTCATCCTGGAGCGTTGGTTAGCGCTATAACCAATCAGAGCAACGAACAAGGAGACATATTCAAAGGGACAAACTAGTCACCAGAGATGCTGATATAATGAAAATACAATCCAATTATTGAATTAGAAAATAACTGATGTTCTCAAACACTCAACAATATTTTAAAAAAAATTGAACCATAGTAACACAGCTGGCTGCAGCTAACATTTGAAAATATACATAATCATGTTCAGATTACTGAACATGAATAGCTTCCTTGAGATGGACCTCATCTTTAATTAACCACCACTGGTTACCATCCAGACTGCAATGTCATCAGACTCTACAAGGATAGACTGGTCTTACTGGCTCTCCAAGACTTTTGTTCATAATTAATGAGCTTTAGTGAAGGGTAGCTAGACGGACTTGCTAAAGTTACTAAGGCTACTTCCAGATTTTTAGTCTTTTCATCTTCACCCCTAACACCATAAACTCCTCCTGACCTTCAGCTGATGGATCCTGAAATATCTGATCAGTTCATGGTGTTAAATTCATCAGCACTGGTGAAACTGCAGTCATCACTCCAGTGGAAAGTAACGTTAGAGCAGAGACGGATCAGGATTGTGTTTATGAAAATGTAGTGACATAAATACTTACACATCCTTGTTTTTGTTGTTTAAAATGTTGCTGTCAACTTGAACAATGATGTGTTCAGATCAATAAAAGCTCTTCATGTTATCTCCACAGGGTGGCGCTGTCCCACAGCAGTAGTGTGGACTCCATCTCCGACGGCCACAGCTCTGGAACCGATGACCCCCATAATGTCAGTCAGTGGAGGGAGGTGCTGCCAGGCGAAGAGATCCCCTTTGAGTTTGAGGCCCACGAGAAGCTGCGCCACCGGTACACCCCTGTTACAATCCCATTACAGCCCTGTTACACACCAGTACACCCCCATTACACATCTGTTACACCATCATTACGCCCCGATTACACATCATTAAACCCCTGTTACAACCCTGTCACACCCCCATTACATCTGTTACACTGTCATTAAACCCCGTTACACTTCCATTACACATCAGTTGGACTCATTATATCCCCATTACACTTTTGTTACACCCCATTATACCCCTGTTACAACCCTGCTAAATTCCCATTACACCATGTTACACCTCATTACATATCCGTTAAAGTGTTGTTATACCTGTTACACTCCCACTACACCCATGTTACACACCATTACACCAGTTAAACCATCATTACACCATTGATACAACCCCATTACACCCATTAGACCCCATTACACCCCTGTTGTGCCCTCCCATCATGCTCTGTTACACTCTAGTTGTACTTCCATTACATTCCCACCATGCTCCCAACACTTTCCTTGTATGATTCCAACACACATCATCTTAGGTCAACATGTGGAACTTCTGTAATCAGAAGTGTGAACTAGTCAGTGTCCCTATCTTAAGTGGTGGATTTCAGAGGTGAAGGTTCCTCTGTTCTTTGGTTTGGAAGCCGACTGAAGCATCTGTAAGGATGGAGGATGATTTTTCTGCTCCACGTCTTCTACAGACACACCCACGAGCTGAAGCTTCACCAGCTGTTGGTCCGGGTTTGTGGATGGGAGCAGATCAAGCCCGTGTCTGTGGACAAAGTGGGCATTTTCTTCCGTTACGCTGCTCCAGACAGAAACAACTCCTCCAGCACGGTAAGAACACATCAGTACTGAAAACCAGACCAGAATCCAGGTGTCCAGAGTCTCTGCTCTATGATGGTTTGTTTTTGTCCATCCACTTCTCAGGTTGGCAGCCCCATCAGCAGAACGAACATCATCCACCCTCACGTATACGTAAGTTATCTAAAAACGCTTCTTTCCACCTGACATCTTCTTCCACCAGCTTTCATGCTTCAGAAGTACCTTTCACAGCAGTCTTACCACACTTTGCTCCTGTGTCATCACTGGTAAAGTTCTGGCGTCACAACAGATTCTATGACCCATCACTTTCTGTGGACCAGGAAGTTCAGGGCTGTCTTAGAAGTGAGGACAGACTTTTGATTTAAGCCTTCAACCATCAACAGCTTCTCAAGGCACCTCACACAGAAAACAAGTTCGGCACAGTCCAGTTCTTGACTGTCCATTTCAGTCTTTGTATCTCCTAGTCGTTCGAAAACATAAACTGGTTGTGGTGAACCTTGAGTATTTGACCTCCTCCTAGCTATCATCCAGTTACCCAGCTGCTTGGGTTGAACCGAGAACCACTCACGGGAGCAGCTGGAGCTTACTAGCTTCTGGGTTGTCCTCAGTGGAGCAGAATTGTTATTTTGTATTTGGTGAGTCTTGCTTACAAATCTTTATGAAAGATGACAATTATTACAGGAATCATTTTCACTAAAGGAGACAGAGGACCAGCAGACTGACAGAGGTTCACTTCAGCTATACTCTGTGGTGTACCCTCATGATGAACCCTGATGGAGTACCCTGATTATGTACTCTTTGGCATACCCTGATGAGGTACCGTGCGTCATACCCTGATTAGGTACCTTGATGGAATACCCTAATTAGGTACCCTGACTAAGTACCCTGATGGAATACCCGTATGGTGAACCCTGTGGTGTACCCTGATGAGGTACCCTGATGGTCTACCAATGGGGTACCTTATGGAGAACCTGACTGACTACCCAAATTATGACTTATGAGTGAATCCTGTGTGGTTATGTGTGGTCCCCAGTTCTCGGCGCTGCCTCCTGTCAGAGTGGTCTTCGCCATCACGATGGAGGGCAGTGCCAGGAAGGTCATCACAGTACGCTCCGCCCTCATGGTGAAGAACCGGCTGGATGTTCCGATGGAGGTCCGCCTTGATAGCCCATCTGCACCTGACAGTAAGTTTTTTCCACTGTTCCAGCATGCAGTGTTTCACATTTACACCTTCTTTTGGTCTTGGTCATCCTAATCTGGTCAACCTAATCTGTGACAGAACCAGTGGTGTTGCCCCCTATCCTGCCCAGCCAGGCCTTGGCCATCCCTCTCCACCTGACGTCCTGGCGCCTACAGGCTCGACCCAAAAACATGGGCTTGTTCTTCTGTAAGGTTCCCATTCACTGGACCACTGTGGAGCGACCTGGAGAGATCAGCAGCAGTAAGAGGGAGTGTCAGTCGGCGGACTTTGATGACAGCTTGAAGCGGAACTTTAGGTTGGTAGAGTACATTGGACTGAATGCTTCCCAGCTTCCTGCCCATGATCCTGATTGGTTCGTGGTCTGTTTCAGGTTTTGTGTGGTCATTAAAAAGGAGAACTACCCAGACCAGCAGCCAGCCAAGAGGCCTGTTTCTGGCAGTGCGCAGCAGATCTATCGGCAGCCTGGCCACACTGTCTACCTGTTGCCCACCATGGTCCTCGCCAACCTGCTTCCCTGTGACCTCAACTTTTACATTAAAGGGACAAGCATCACAGGATCCCTGAAGCCAGGGAAGGAGGCTGTGCTGCACTCGGCCGACACCTCCCAAAACATGGAGCTGGGTCAGAACCAGTCTCTGATGTGAGTTCTGGTGCTAAACATTCTAGTGCTTTGGCTCATGGTGGTCCTGGTCTGTTTGCAGGAGTCATGCTGGAGAGCTTCCCGGTCTGCAAAGAGCTGCTGATTCCTCCAGGAACCCAGAACTATGTGGTCCGCATGAGGCTGTATGACACCAACAAACGTCTGCTCTGTCTCACCATCCGCATCATCCTGCGGGCCCAAGGGGCACTCAAGATCCTTATTTCTGCCCCCTACTGGCTTGTCAACAAGACCGGTACAATCTTCACTGATGTCAGCCCATTGACTGCGTCCAGACTAAAGTCCTCTGTTAACATTTACTGCTTTGATTGCTCAGGTCTGCCGCTGATCTTCCGTCAGGACAACGGAAAGGTTGATGCAGCAGGACAGTTTGAGGAGCACGAGCTGGCCCGAAGCCTCAGTCCACTTCTGTTCTGCTACACTGACAAAGAGCAGCCTGCCATGTAAGCCTGCTCTTCTGCAGTCTGCTCTTCTACCTGGTCGGGATGGTGCTTCAGTCCTTCCTCCTCTTCTTCTTTATCCAGGTGCACCATGCGGATTGGGAAAGGCATCCACCCTGATGGAGTTCCAGGCTGGTGCCAAGGCTTCTCCCTGGATGGAGGGAGAGGAGTCCGGGCTGTGAAGGTGATCCAGCCCGGGAACAGGCCCGGACTCATCTACAACATAGGCAAGCTTCTCATTAAGATCCAATCAAACTTTATTGATCAGACAGCAGGTAGTTGACCGGCTAGAGCAGCTCACAAATCTATATCTAAAAATTTCTTTTAAATTATAAAGATAAGATGAGATCAAACGTTATTGATCGGATCGCGCGGAAATTCATTGGCTATAGCAGCTCGAAACATTCTACAGACTATGGCTGTAGACCCTCTGGCCATCCATGTGTTCTTTCCTTTTAACATAAATCAGGCTAACAGTTACCAGGAACCAGAACTGCAGGTGAGTTGTCCTGCTTTTATCACTCCTGAACTCCTTCTTACAGGTATCAGTGTTCGTAAAGGAAAGGGACAGTACAGAGACACCCACATTGTGACGTTTGCCCCCCGCTACCTGCTGGACAACCGCTCCTCACACAAGCTGGCTTTTGCTCAGAGGGAGTTTGCAAGAGGAAAGGTGAGAGCCAAAAGTAACACGGTGTGCTACCTAGGATCATGTTAACTAGGACTATGGTACCTAGGGCTATGCTACCTGAGACCGTGTTAACTGGCACCATGCTACCTGAGACCATACTACCTAGGACCATGATAACTAGTGCCACGCTAATTAGGACCATGATAACTAGTGTCATGCTAATTAGGACCATGGTACCTAGGACTGTGCTAACTAGTGTCATGCTAATTAGGACCATACTATGTTGAACCATGCTAACTAAGCTAACTAAACTAACATGCTAATGATAGAAGGGTGATCAGGTTGGAACTGCCAGACAGGAGGTCTGGAACAGCTGAAAGGAGAAGAAGATGACCCTTTATCTCAGCGGCATAGTGAATGAAACATAGATCAGTCAGACAGCAGTTGTTCATGAATCCCTGTATCTTAGGGGACGGTCAACCCGGAGGGATACATCTCCACCCTGCCTGGATCCAGCGTGGTCTTCCACTGGCCCAGAAACGACTACGACCAGCTGCTGTGTGTGCGTCTCATGGACACCCCCAATTGCACCTGGTCAGGAGGCTTTGAGGTCAACAAGCCCAAGTCTTTCCACGTCAACATGAGGTGAGGAGAATCTTTAAATAGGTTTCTCTGAAAATGAGAATAATTTCTAGTAGACTGCAGATTCATCAGCTGGTCTTTGATACAGCACCAGTGAATACCTGTGATCATTGTAGTGGTGATGTTGGAGATGGAGGTTGAAGGTACTGCCTCAAAACCATGTATGAGCAGGTATCTGACAGGTTCCTACCAGCAGGCATCCACCAGCAGGTATTTGAGAGTTATAAAATGACTGTTGTTTTGAACAGGGACACTCTGGGAAACTGTTTCTTCCTGAGAACAGAAATCAGCCTGAAAGGAGCCACCTACCAAATCTCCTTCACTGACACCGACCAGCTTCCTCCACCGCTGCGCATTGACAACATGTCTGAGGTGCAAACCTTCCCTGACACTGTCACATCAGTCTAACTAGAGTTCAAGTTAACCACAGTTCAGGTTAACTAGAGTTTGGGTTAAATACAGATTTCAGGTTAACTACAAATTTCAGGTTAACTAGGGTCCAGATTAACTACAGAGATCAGGATCAGAGTAACTACAGACACCAGGTTAATTACAGATTTCAGGTCAAGTAGAGTTCGGGTTAACTACAGAGATCAGGTAAACTATAGAATTCAGTTTAACTTGAGCTCAGGTTAACCAGAGTTCAGTACAGGTCAGAGCTGTGATTGGTTGACTCTCTCCAGGTTCCGATCCAGTTCTGGCAGCATGGCGTGGCCGACATCCGTCTGCACACAGAGGTGAAGGCAGCGTCCGTTCTGGATTACGCCTGCGACGAGCCTACCCTGCCTCCCTACCTGACCCTGATTGTGAAGGGGGCGGGGTCTTCTGAGGTGACAGCAGACATGAACTTCTTCAGGGAGTACAATAAGCTCTACTACGAGAACTTCATCTACATTGCTGCCACGCACACCTTCTCCCAGTAAGACTCTGAAGACACGCCCACCTTTAGCCTCTTTGTGGTCTGATTGGTCAGCAGCTTCATGTCCTTTCTGCAGGACGATGGACCGGAGGACAGTTGGGAAGAAACGACTTGTCAGCTGCTCTGAGCTGGTCCTCGATGTGGACACCAAGACTCAACGGGTGATCCTCAGAAAGAAGGTACAGAAGCTTCCAGAAACTGTTTTGAAACTGGTTCTCCTCTCAGATACTGGTTCTAGGACAAACAGAAGTTCTGGAATTGGTTCTCCTGTCACATACTGGTTCCAGGAAAACCAGAGAAGTTCTGGAACCAGTTATCCACTCAGATACATATTCCATATTCCAACCACAGTAGTGTACTGTACAGCAGATGTTTCCCTGCTCAGTCACATTTGATTGGATGACCATCAGCTTGTCTTCAAGGTCTTCACGATTCTGTCAATGACCTACTAATTAGAGTCAGGTGTGTTTGAGCAGGGAAACATCTAAAACATGCAGGACAGTGTGCTGTACTGGTCTCCGGACCAGTCATGTTTTGGTCTCTGGACCAGTTTTCTAACACTGTTTGGACCAGTGGTGTACTGGTCTCTGGACCCATTGTATACTGTTCTCTGGACCTGTTGTGTACTGGTCTCTGGACCAGTTTTCTAACACTGCCTGGACCGGTTCTGCAGGAGCCTGGTAAGCGGTCCCAGCTGTGGAGGATGACTGGCACCGGTATGCTGTGTCATGAAGGCTCGTCTCCACCCCAGAATAAACCGGCCCAGCCGAGACCACTGGACTCGTCCATGGTTCTAGACATCGCCGGACTGGCTGCTGTCAGCGACAACAGGTCAGTGCTGGGCTGGTTACCACTTAATAACTGGGTTAGTTACTGGATTAGTTGCTGTTTTATAAGTGAGTTAGTTGCTAGTTTATACGGGGTTAGTTACTGATTTATGGGGGTAGTTACTGGTTTATATTGGGTTAGTTGCTGGTTTATAACTAGGTTAGTTACTCGTTTATATTAGGTTAGTTGCTCGTTTATAACTGGGTTAGTTGCTTCCTTATACTGGGTAAGTTGCTGGTTTATAATTGGGTTAGTTACTTGTTTATTCTGGGTTAGTTGCTGGTTTATACCTGAGTTAGTTGCTGGTTTATACCTGAGTTAGTTGCTGGTATATAATTGGGTTAGTTACTGGTTTATAACTGGGATAAATAATAGGTTGTACTGGGTTAGTTACTGGTTTATACTGCTTTATAGCTGGATTAGTTACTGGTTTACACCGATTTATAACTGGTTAAGTTACTGGTTTAAAACTGGATCAGTTACTGCTCTGTACTGGATTAGTTATTGCTTTGTATTGGTTTATACTGGGTTAGTTGCTGCTTCATACTGGGTTAGTTACTGGTGTATAGTGGTTTATAACTGGGTTAGTTACTGCTTTAAACTGGTTTATAACTCGGCTAGTTACTAGTTTATACTGTTTTATAACTGGATTGGTTACTGGTTTATACTGATTTATAACTGGGCTGGTTACTAGTTTATACTGGTTTATACTTGGTTAGTCACTACTTTTTACTGGTTTATAACTGAGTAATTTACTGGTTAATACTCAGTTAGTTATAACTTTACACAGGTTTAAGCTGGGTTAGTCACTGCTTTATGCTAGTTTATACTGGTTTATACTGGGTTAGTTGCTAGTTTATACTGAGTTAGTTACTGGTTTATACTAGGTTAGTTATTAGTGTATACCAATTCAGTTACTGGTGTAAAACTGGTTTATAACTGTTAAGAAGCAGGTCATAACTGTTTTAGATCTCATTTTAGAACTGGTTTTGAAGTAGATCAGAACTCTTTCCAATATGTGTGCTCCAGCTTCGAGCCATTGATGCTGAGAAGACCAGACACACGGCGCAGCACCACCCAGACCTGGTTCTTCAGCTCTGGAATGCTGACTTGTGGTCTTCCTCGCCTGGTAGTGCAGGTATGGACCGTCATCTGTGGTGGCTGACTGTCCCCTGAATGTTCCCCTCATGGACCTTTCCCCTGTCCCCCAGGTAAAGGGTGGTGTGACGGGCCTGTTTGATGGAGCAGAGGTGGTTCTGGGACCAGACTCAGGTCTTCTGGAACCCGGCCCTGAGCAGCAGTTCATCAACCAGAAGATGAGGCCTGGTTCAGGAGTGCTTTCAGTCCAGGTCCTGCCAGATGGACCTACCCGTGTTCTTCAGGTGAGAAGCAGATCTGACAGGATCAAGGGTTAGTCTGAAGGTGACCATCATTAGTTCTCCTGAACTGTTGGTCCTCAAGCTGTAACTTTTCTGGTTTCCGTTGCTGCTTCCAGATCAGCGACTTCAACCAGCGTAGAATGATCCGGAACTCAGCCGGCTCAGATTCTGACGTGAAAAAGACCGAACCTGAGCAGGAGCTGGAGGTACAAAACCCTTTCACAGCATCCACAGACTACAGACCCTCTACAGATACCTCCATCCTCCTCTACAGATTATTCCCTACATGACAGTACATGACTTGGTGTCCAAACTTGATCATTTGTGGTTTCTGTTGAGTGACCTGGTCTATTAGACCAGAACTTTCAGACTCTAGTAGTTTTAGACCAGACCAGATGGAGTCTAACTTCTGGAAATCTGAATGGAATCAAAAATGAAAGCATCTCAATGAATCTAGTTTTGAAAGACCAGTGTGGTTCTGTCTGCTCAGAGATCAACAAATGTATCTGGATGATCTAGATCTTATCTGACCTCAGTGGCCTCTGGTTATCTCTGCATTCACCTGGACAGGTGCTGGTCAACCTGGAGGAGGGTGTGGGTGTGTCTTTGGTCAACAAGGTTCCTGAGGAACTGGTTTTCATCACACTGTCGGGGGTTGATGTCCACTTCACCCGCACCACTGCCAACGAGGTACTGGAGCTGAGCATCCAAGTCATCCAGGTGAGATTAACATCATACAGGGCAGATTAACAACATCCAGGGGAGATTAACATCATCCAGGTGAGATTAAAGGGCCTATGTCAGCACTGAAACAGGTATCACAGCTCCTGGTTGAGTCTACATGGAGTTCACCTGAGCTCCTGCTCATGACACCTGCTACAAGCTGAAAAGAAAGAGGCCCTGCCCATCATCTTGCTTGAAAAGCTGAAATAGACCTCAGCCCTGGAAACACATCCCTCTAAGCCAAAACAAATAATTGAAGCTGAAATCTGAAAAAACTGAAAACATAAAAACAGGATCAATGTGAACATTATTTTCACATTTAACATACATACATATATACACATAATGTTTTTTTTTTCTTTTCAGTTAGTTTTATTTTTAGTTCCAAATTTGATATCAGTACCAAAAAAAGCTGTCATTATTTTAGCCCCATATAGGTAAGTTTCCATCATGAAAATACTGGTCCATAGTCCAGTCCACTTCAGTCCAGACAAGACCAGAGCAGTTCAGATTAGTCCGGACCTATCCAGACTCGTGTAATCCAGAGCAGTTCAGTCCAGACCATGCCAGTTCACACCAGTCTCGTCCAGACCAGGCAACTCTTGTCTAGGATGCTGGAATAGTCTAGGATGTTGAACTAGTCTAGGATTAGTCTAGGACGCTGGGCTAGTCTAGCATGCTGGACAAGTCTAGATTGCTGAACTAATCTAGGATTAGTCGAGGATGCTGGGCTCGTCTAGGACTAATCTTGGATGCTGGACTTGCCTAGGACTAGTCCAGGAGGATGTTGGACTAGTTGAGGATTAGTCTAGGATGCAGCCTTTGAAGACCAGGATGAGGTTTTCACGGTTCCTGACTAGGATGTCCTGATGTGTCTTCAGGTGGACAACCAGCTTCTGGGGACCACTCAGCCAGTCACCCTATGTGTCACGCCCACTTCAGGTGATGGAGGCGTGACCGACAGTGGCCCCGCCCTCCAGGTGAACTCTGTCAAAGTTCCCAGCAGCCTGATGCTCACAGACCTGTTCAAGGTGAGTCACACCTGTCAACATGATTGATAGATGAGGAAACATGATTGACCAACAAGAAAACATGATTGATCGGTTATCAGGTCCAGGTGTCCAGCCTCCAGATGGCAGGAATTTGATCAAATCTGTCAGACACAAAAAAAATGGCAGAATGTTGATTTTTTTTTTTTATTTGAATTTCTACATCAGAGAATATTAATTGTAGAATCTTTAAGGATCAGGTTGCCCTTGATTAAAACAGTGTGTAGGATCGGTACTGGAGGTTTATGTACGGCCGCAACGAATAAGTATTATTGATCTACAATCATGATTAATAAGTTACGTCACAACCATGTTTGAGTCACTAATAAATTGTTTCTCTGCTCACCTGTGTTCTCAGCACCTGATGGTGACAGCGAGGCGCTTCACGGTCATCATTGAGGAGAAGCTGCTGCTGAAGCTGCTTAGCTTCTTCGGTTACGGAGAAGCTGAAGCTGGTGGGTGTTTCTGGTTCCTGCTGATTACTGACCACTAACTACCTAAGAACTACCTGACCCCTAACTAACCAATAACTCCCCTGTGGTGATTCTCTGCGTCCTTATGAGACCACTAACTCCCCCCCGTGATGTCTTCAGAGGTGGAGAAACTGGACGAGAACCTTCATGAAAGGCCCAGCGAGGACGCTGCACCTCCCAAGCGTTACTACTTTGAGAACCTGAAGATCAGCCTCCCTCAGGTCAAACTAAGCGTCTTCACATCCAACAAGCTTCCTCCAGACCTGAAGGTACTTCACCACAGTCTCTTCTGGTATCATCTCTGAGAGTCTTTGAGCGTCTCTGAGGGTCGTTGATGGTTCTTCCAGGGGTCTTAGTTTTAGTCTTGGGTTCTGCCCTGCTGGTGTGAAATATGCTGTACTCCATCTATTTAAGAAAAAAACTATTATTGTTCCAGCTGATTTTTGAGCACAGACATCAACCTGAAGGTCCTCCACAAGTTCTCAACGCTGAGTTCTAGACCTGAAGAGGACCACTCTAGGACCTGGATTCTGGTGTCTTTCTATCATGTTGGATTAATTTAGATCAGTCTTTCAGTTGTTGAGGGCCACTATCCTGCACGTTTTAGATGTTCCTCTGCTCCATCAGGATCTGTTAATGTACTCTTTATGTGAATCAGGTGTGTTGGAGCAGAGCAGCAGCCCTCCAGGATCTGGACTCTAGAGCACAGGTCTAGATCTACATTGGGGTCATTGTTTTGTGGGAAGACCTGAAGCTGGACAGGCAGCAGATCTCTTCATCATGATTCCATTCAAACAAGTTCTGTGCTCCTGAAGCTGCAGATCAGCTCTGTACCATAGTACTCCCACCACCGTGCTTCACTGTGGTCTTCAGTAGAAGGTCTCTGATTCCAGGTGTCACAGTCAACAAACTGTAGCTCCACAGGTTACCGTTGGTACTGCTGTGAAGGCAACCAAGTGTCAGGATGGTATTCTGACCAGTTTTATTGATTCCAGATTAATAATCAGATCAGTAATCCTAACAACAACTTTATCCAGACTTTTGTTCAGCTTACCATAAAAGCTTGAGATTGAATTACAACAGCTGCCTTCTAGAAAACCCCTGAAGAACCCAGCAGGACTCAGGTAGACTGGTCTCATGTGATCCTGGTGTGGTCTCACGTGATCTTGGTCTGGTCTCATGCCATTGTGGTCTGTTCCCCTCTACAGGCTCTGAAGGGAACCTTGGGGTTACCTCTGGTGCGTTTTGAAGATGCAGTCATCAACATGTACCCATTCACCAGAGTCCACCCCTACGAGACCCAGGAGATCATCATCAACGACATCCTTAAGCACTTCAGAGAGGTATGACCACGCTGTGATTGGTGCACCCAGTAGTAGCAGATGATGATGTCATGGCTTTCCAATTTCAACACCTGTAGATGTACTTGAGTAAAACACAGTAAAATGAGCAGGAGTCTCAGAAACTGGCCTGCTTAGTAAAGGTTATTTAAAGTTGTGTACTGTTAGGAAGTTAATTCAGTTGAACTTTACTACATGTCTACTACAACACCAGTTGTCTCAAGATGGTTCACAGAAACCCGGATCATGACCCCCGAGAACGTGACAAACTGAACAGGTCTACACATCTTTAATGCATGCATCTAATAAGGCTATTTGATTAGCTTCATGCAGTCGCAAGCATAAATACAGCTGCAGTATCATCTGCATAGCAATGAAAAATTATGTTATGATGTTGTTATGGCTTTTTTCAACACCTGCAGATGTACTTGACTAAAACACATTAAAGTGAGCAGGAACCTCAGAAATCAATTAAGGAAAATCTTGTTGTCGATGGGTGTCAAGGCTGTGCTGAGATCCAAGAGGACAACAACAGAGTCAGAGTCATCGACTGTCAGAAGACATGAGAAGGTCATTGGTGGCTTTGACCACTGCAGTTTCTGAACTATGCTGAAGTCTAAAACTTGATTGAAGCTCATCACAATTTTCTCAAGAATTTTGGAAATAAAAGGAAGGTTGAAAATAGGCCCGTAACTGGCTATATCGCCAGAATCCAAAGACGTCCTTTTGAGGGCAGTAATAGTTTTAATTACTGCAATCTTTAAACCTCCTGGTACATATCCGGTTATAAGAAATGCATTGACAAGATCCAGGATTACAGAGCCTGTCATGGGAAGAAATGTCTTTAAAAGCTTAGAAGGAACAGGATCCAGTAAACACGTAGATGGTTTAGAGTGAGAAACTGAGGTTAATTCACAAATATCAATAGGAAAGAAGCAGTATAGGTAAAAACCAGTAGTTACAGCTGATTCCAAGGTCTCTGTGCTGTCTGATGTAATCCCCATAGTTGGTAGGACAATATGAATTTGTTCTATAATATTTACTACTTTGTTAATATATTGTCAGGAGTTAAATGTGAAGTTAAGGTGGTTTAAAGTCCATCCATCCATTATCTATACCCGCTATGTCCAGGTCGCCAGTGTGATAATAATCAGTGGAACAATAAATATCCTCAGCGGTCATTTCCTCTCTGCTTCCTTCCTAGGAGCTTATGAGCCAGGCAGCTCAGATCCTGGGCTCAGTGGACTTCCTGGGGAACCCCATGGGTCTCCTCAATGATGTTACAGAGGGCGTGTCCGAACTCATCAAGTATGGCAATGTGGGCGGTCTCATCCGCAACGTCACGCACGGGGTCTCCAACTCTGCTGCCAAGGTAGGTGTGATCTTACCCAGGATGGTGGCTCACCTGAACTAAGGTGGTCCTGGACAGCCAATTCAATTCACTTTATTTATATAGCATCTATTTACAACAAAGTTATTTCTAGGTGCTTCTGAGAAACCCAGAGGACATGACCCCTGACAACATGGCAAAACCTAAGGCCTGGGATATGCTTGCAGTTTGATTTTGCGTTTGCATCCATTCACGTACACAGCCAGCTGCGTTGTGAATATTTCTGGCTTTCGTACTATATGGGCAGAGTATGTAATACTGGAGGCCTTCACTTGGGGGCCAGAATGCCAGTGTTAGGATTACAATCACATAAGCAATACAGAAGAAGGGAATGTTTGTTTTTGTTGTGGTCACAGTCAGATAAAACTACAGCAGTGTCATTTGGAGATGTTATTAACCATAAAACCAATGTTGTAGGGATAATTGGTAAAATTGATAAGAAACACTGACAGCATTTGACATTCCACTTGCGGTCAACAAGTACTTCTCCTCTTAACGATGTTTACTAAAGGAAGCATGTATAAAGAGAAAAGTATTGGTCAGTACAGAACCTTGTGGTGCTTCACAGCTGACCCTAGTACAAATGGAATAATCACTATTTATATGGACAATCTGAGATGTCTGATAAATATCACTTGAACCATTTCAATGCTGGTCCTCTACATTCAACAACCCGCTCTAATCTATTAAGAAGAATTTTGTGGCTGATCGTGTCAAATTCTGTGCTGAGATCCAAGAGGACAAGAACAGAGACCGATCCAGTGTCAGAAGATATGAAAATGTCATCGGTGACTTTGACCACTGTAGTTTCTGTGCTATGATGAGGTCTAAAACCTAATAGAAGCTCGTCATTTATATTGATTCTACAAAGATAATCATTTAGCTGATTTGAAACATTTTTCTCAAGAATTTTGAAAATGAAAGGAAGGTTGGAAATAGGCCTGTAGCTGGCTATATCTTCAAAATCCAAAGACATCCTTCTGGGTGGAGGTTTAATTACTGCAATCTTAAAACTTCCTGGTACATATCTGTTTTTATGAGATGCATTGACATGATCCAGGATTACAGAACCTATCATGGGAAAAATGTCTTTACAGTAGAAGGAGCTCTATGGAGCTTAGTCAGCCTAGCAAAAGTGCTGAAAAGAAATTTGTGGTTTTTCTAATTTTCTCTAATTAATGATCAATAATAAGTTTTCCTAGCTTTCCAAAAAGCTCTTTTATGCATTACCAAACTATCTTTCCAAACTAGATGGGATTATTTTTAATTTGTAGATCGCCACTCATTTTCCAACTTTCTAGATTTTTGCTTAAGACTCCACATTTCTGCATTTTACCAGGGAACAAACTTTCTAGGATTGACCACCTTCCTCTTTAGAGGAGCAACAGAATCCAGAGTTAAACGCAGGAACTCTGTATCTGCAAGAGTATTAATTCACAATAGGACATCATTGTGACAAGTAAACTGTAACTATATAAAAGAATGGTTAAACACTTGACTTCAATTCTATAAGTTAGAACCAAGTCCAGTATATGACTGCAGTGGTGAGTGGGTCCCTCCACACTGGCTTAATCCAACTGAGTCAACTCGAGCAGTAAAACTAAGGCTGTCACTCTCCACATCCACACGAGTGGTGAAATCACCATCTAAGATGACCTTATCTGCCTGGAGAACTAGATCTGAAATGAAGTCTGAGAAATCTGATATAAATTCTGAATAAGGACCAGGAGGACGGTACACAATAGCCAGGAGAACTGGTGCTGGTGACTTGGAGCCTGACAGATGTAGACTGAACAGCAGGTTTTCAAATGAGGTAGAACTACGTTTTGGCCCAAAGTTGAATGATTAACTAGAATTATAACCTGCCCATACTCCGCCCCCTTGGCCTCTGCTTCTAGGAATATGATAGTAGGTATAAAGCCACACTGGTGGTTCTGGACAGTCACACAGGTTTCTGAGTGTGTTTGGCTTTTCTGTGCATCAGTTTGCAGGAACGCTATCAGATGGTCTGGGAAAGACCATGGACAACCGGCACCAGAGTGAGCGCGAGTACATTCGTTACCATGGAGCCACCAGCGGAGAACACCTGGTGGCAGGGATCCACGGACTAGCTCACGGTACGATATAAACTGTTCCCACCAGTGTAGCAGCTCCATGGAATAATAATTATGAAGAATAGGATCAATTACTGATCATCTCTGAGCTGATCTTTCTCTCTGTAGAACACGTCTGAACTTCAGTTTCTAATATGCAATAAACAAACATTATTGTGTTTAAACCCTTTTGATTGATGTAACAGAAATTGTCTGGTCTTCGTGGCTGCTGTGGTTCTTCACCAGTTTACACCAGATTAAACCAGTTTAAACCAATTTAAGCCAGTAGACTTCACCATGAATATTTAGGTGTACTCCTTCAGACCGTAAAAAGGTAAAAGTAAATGACCACATGACCCTTCCTCAGGCATCATCGGGGGCATGACCAGCATCATCACGTCCACTGTGGAGGGTGTGAAGACTGAGGGTGGAGTCAGCGGCTTCTTCTCGGGTCTGGGAAAAGGTCTGGTTGGTACCGTGACCAAACCCGTGGCCGGAGCACTGGACTTCGCCTCAGAGACAGCCCAGACGGTCCGTGACATGGCCAGTCTCAGTAACCACAGGTGGGCGGAGCCTGCGTGAAGTATGAGTGAGCAGAACCAGAACAGTTCTGGATAGATCCGGTTCATGCAGCCAAACCAAATATGAAAGCACAAGCACATCAAACCTCAATAAAATCACATCAAATTTATTTCTATAGCGCATTTTAAAAGAACCAGTGTTTTAAAAGTACTTTATGGGCAATCATCAAAGATGTCATCATTCAGCTGAGTTAAAGACCAACAAGAAAAAGTCAGTCTTTAGGATAGTCTTGAATGCCCGAAGCTTTTTAGTAGTTCTTCTTAGTAACGGTAATCTGCTCCAGAGAACGGGACCAGCGAGTGAAAAACATCTGTCTCTTTCTCTGTTTTTAAGTCCAAATCTAGAACATCTAGAACCATCTGGCTGGAAGATCTCAGTGCCCCAACAGGTGCATGAACATAAATAAGATCATGCAGATACGGTTTAAAACCTTAAAAACAATCAGTAAATCAGTAAAATCTTAGAATCCTAAAACCAAAAGGGAAACCAGTGGAGTGATGCCAATACAGGAGCGATGTACTCCCATTTACAATAATCCAGTCTCATAGTAATAAAAGCATGTATGAGTTGCTCAAAAGATATATGTGGCAAATATGGCTTCACTTTGGTCAACAGTCTCAGCTGGAAGAAGCTGCTTTTTATAATAGAACTAATTTGTTTGTCAAATTTAAATAAGGCAGCACAGTCCCTTTGCTGATCAGCAGAACCAAACATGATTATTTCTGTTTTTGTTTCAGTTAAATGTAGGAAATCAATATTCAACCAGTTGTTTAAGTCATAACACAGTTTAACAATGCCTGAAGTGAATCTGAATTATTAGACTTAATTGGTAGACAAATTTGAAATCATCTGCAAAGCAAAGAAAGGACCGATTGTATTTCCTAAGGACTGACCCAAAATGGAATGCTGGGGTACCCCACAAGATAGAGGGGCCACAGAAAACGAAAACCCACCAACCCGAACAGCGACAGTCAGTCAAATATGATCTTAACCAAGCAAAAGCTTTACCTTTAATTTCCACAGAATGTTCAAGACGGGATAAAAGAATAGAGTATCAAAA
Organism: Arrhamphus sclerolepis; assembly: GCA_037176975.1. Lineage (NCBI taxonomy): Eukaryota > Metazoa > Chordata > Actinopteri > Beloniformes > Hemiramphidae > Arrhamphus > Arrhamphus sclerolepis. The sequence continues at coordinate 17,703,504 of JBAMYA010000022.1, read as the reverse complement.
GCACCATTAAAAAGGGCTAACACGGCAAGATCATGAAAAACCAGACTGAATTTTCTCATTAATACCAAACTCCCCTAAAAACATATGCATTTGGGCAAAAACAACTCTCCAAAACTTCAGATAAAAACGGGAGTTGAAAGATGGACCTACAATTTGAGAGAACAGAAGGGTCTTGTTCAGTTTCAGTTCTGAGTCAGTCACCCCAGGACTAAAATCTTGTCACTGTGTTTTTAGTCTAGAAAAACTGGTCCTGAGCTGAACCTCAGGAAAATGCTTGGTTCTGTCCCGTCATTTGGACCAGAACAATCAGTGATGAGAGATAATAGTAACCCTGACTACCGTAACCCTGTAGTCTGGTACCACCACAGTCCAGCTTCTAACAAGCACTCATCTGTTTCAAGGACAGAACTTTGAGTATAATCTGCATAGAAGGGAACATTTCTTAGGTCTTAATGGACTGGTTCCAAGTACAGAAGCCTGAGGAACACCATGACCACCTCTGGTGGATGAAGAAGCAGGTCAGGAAGGGGCTTCTCACAGTTACCCGTTTTGTTTTGTTGTTTTTTTCAGGCTGGGGGTCCAGCGGGTGAGGAAGCCCCGCTGCTGTAAGGGTCCTCAGGGTCTTCTCCCTCGCTACTTGTCATCTCAGGCTGACGGTCAGGAACAGTTGTTCCGCCTCACCGATGACATCCACTCTGAGTTGTAAGTCTGTTATTTATCTGATCACATGACCTGATCACATGACCTGATCACATGATCTGATCACATGTCCTGGATCCTGCTCTTCCCCTAGCTTCATCGCCGTGGAGCCCATCGACAGCTATTGCGTCCTCATCTCCTCCAGGGTCGTGTACTTCCTGAAGCCGGGGGACTATGTGGACCGGGAGGCCATCTTCCTGGAGGTCAAGTACGACGATCTCTACCACTGCCTGGTCTCAAAGGATCATGGGAAGGTGTACGTGCAACTAACCAAGAAGGCAGAGAGCACCAGCAGTGGGGTGGCTATTCCTGGCCCCTCCCACCAGAAACCTATGGTGAGTCTCTGGGGGATGGGGGGAGGGCGGCACCTACTGGTTCTTCAACTCAGACTGGTTCTCAGATCTGGACCATCAGAAAGCAGATTCTGGTGGAAACCTCTAGATCTGAGGAGATCCAGGTGTCAGAATCTTTTTTGGTGTCAGACTGTTTCTGTTCGTGTTAAAGTGGAACATTCATACTATGGGTATACAGGTCTTTGATCATGTGACTCCTCCTCAGGTCCATGTGAAGAGCGAGAGTCTCGCTGTGAAGATCTCTCAGGAAATCAACTATGCCAAGAGTCTGTACTACGAGCAGCAGCTGATGCTGCCCCCCAGCCAGAACGAGGACTATTTGCTGCTAGAGTCCTGACCGGGACACCAGTTTAGATCTGCACAGACCAGTTTAGACCAGAACCTGTACAGACCAGTGTAAAGCATGTAAATACTGCTGACTCAAGACTGATCAGATGATCATGTGACTGCCTTCACAGATGTATTTTGTCTATAAGAGACTATTATAGAATTAATTAATGCACTGACGCACACACACCTGCCTTTTCCAGTCTAACTCCATCGTGTGTGATGTTTGTATCTGACAAGGTTTTTAACGAGCCGCCTCGTTACTGAAACACTGAATCTAATAAAGAAGCAAACTACAGACAACCCGCCTGTCCATGAGTCATACTGGTTGTTACTACTCTTACTGGGTAATTACTATTCATACTGACTGATTAATATTCATACTGGTTTATTATGAAATATACTCATTACTATTCTGTTGTGGCAAAATTTCATATTACCAAAAAGCACCAGAGAGATGAACTTATTATAAAAAGGTTTATTGAACAGTTTATGCACAAAAAGGAGAACAGTCAACACAGCTGTACAGGACAACAGTGGGAGCTCTGAGGAGATACCTGAGAGCAGGATCTTTTATGTTGTTTACAGGATGAGGAATGCTAAACAAACGTCTCTGTTATCTGTGGAAAGCATATGTGTCTCTGCTGAGTCTCAAGACGCATCAGAAGACCTTGGGTCCTGCCAAGAAGTGCCATCCTGTCTCCTGATTGTATGCATAACTAGGCTGTTGACCTATGATGGATAAGATGTAGCAAAGTCTGAAAGATTCATGTCCATAGGTTAGGTCAGTCTACCATGTGTGTGTGTGTATGTCAATTTTCCCTCCACATATTCACACTCTTACTGGTTAATTCTGCTTCCATGCTGGTTAATTACGGTTCTTACATTCTAGTTAATTTTGCATTCATGCTGGTTAATTCAGTATTTACGCTGGTTAATTCTGCATTCATACTGGTTATTTTTCTGTTCATGCTGGTTAATTCTGCATTCATTCAGGTTAATACTGTTTGTGCTGGTTCATTTACATTTACACAGCTTAATTCGGTATTCATGCTGGTTCAGCATTCATACTGGTTATGCATTTATACAAGTTAATTCAATATTTATGCTGGTTAATTATGATTCATACATTCTGCTTAATTCTGCATTCATTCTGGTTAATTCAGCATTCATGCTGACTAATTCTGAATTCACATTGGTTCATTTTGCCTTAACTCTGGTTAATTCTCCATTCATACTGGTTAATTTTGCATTCAAGCTGATTAATTCTGCGTTGATACTGGTTAATTCAGCATTCACTTTGTTAATTCATCATTCATACGGTTAATTATGTACATACATTCTGCTTGATCCTTTAACTCAGCATTCATTCTGGTTAATTATGGTTGTTAATTGTAATCTTACAACTATAAATTGCAACATATATGTGTATATACACATATATATA
>JBAMYA010000022.1:17666126-17679122 GCA_037176975.1 Arrhamphus sclerolepis | reverse complement strand
AACTAAGGCTGTCGCTCTCCACATCCACATGGGTGCTGAAACCACCAACTATGATGACCTCATCTGCCTGGAGAACTTGATCTGAAATGAAGTCTGAGAAACCAGAAAGAAGCTCTGAATGAGGACCATAAACAATAACCAGGAGAACTGGTGCCGGTGACTTGAAGCCTGGCGGATGTAGACTGGACTCATTTGAAAACCAGGTTTTGAAATGAGGTAGAACTATGTTTTGATCTAAAGCTGAATGATAAACTAGAATTTGTCTGTCCGTGACAAAGTCAAGCAGCCAGTAATACATGGGGGTATGGAAACCTAGGAAACCCAGTTTACCAAATTCTGAGCTACAAGCAGCATTCATACATGAGATTTCTTGTTCCACATGTGGCAGGCTCAGATGAGGAATAAGCATCCTCTAGAGAGTGAAACTGAAACAGATCAAAAACAGGTGTCAAGAGGTTATCAGATGGCCAGATGGAGTGTTGAAAGTTCTTGATGGTTATATCATTTTGGCCTTGGTAATCAATGCAAGGTCTCAAAGTCTTATCCTTCTTTCTTCTTCTTAACTGAGTAGAAGCCTGGCCCAGCAGGAAAGGAAGAGGACCATGTGATGCCTGCTGCCAGAGAGTCAGATGCAAACATCCATGGCCTTTCTTTCAGGGGGAGACACAGGCAACCAATGAGTGGAACTATGCCAGACAGGAGGTCAATAGTGCAATCAGGTGGCAGTGATGTGGGTTTGACCTTACTGAAGACTAAACTGAGATTGTGGTCTTCAGAGGGCACCACAGAGGCAAGGCAAGTTTATTTGTAGAGCACAATTCATACACAAGGTCATTCAAAGTGCTTTACATCTACATAAAATCACAAGAGGAAAATAAAATCATTCCATAAAACATATAAATAATAATAAATAATTAATTAATTAATTAAATAAATTAATTAATGAAGAGTGCAGAATAAAAGTATAATTTAGAATTTAAAAATTAAGTAGAAGAGATGTCAGGTGGAGAAGTGGAGAAATGTGAATGGAGTGGAGAAGCAGAAGCAGAAGGAGGATGGGGAGGATCCCACACACGAACAGCCCCCATTTCCCAGTTGATGTTGGGCTTGTGCTGATGGAGCCATGGGTAACCCAGAGTGAGAGGCCGACAAGGAGTTTTCAGAATGTGGAACTGGATCTCCTTATGATGGTTGCCAAAAAGTCGCATGGGAACCCTGGTCTGGTGACTGTTCCGAGAACATGTCTGTCAAGGGCCCGAGAGGGAATAGGGTGAAGCAAAGGAACCTGCTCAAGCCCCACTGGTCAACCAACCCCTCGTCGACGTTACAGGCATCAGCACCAAAGTCTATGAATGTAAGCAGGGACTGGGAGCCACCAGGGAGAATAAACTGTGCTACAAGCTGAGGTCTCTGTGGTTGAGGAGAGGGCACAACCATTGGACTGACCAGTATCTCCCAAACTTTTGGTGAGGTTTGACTTTTGCTGCACAGATGAACTTGATGTGATCGGCCTGACCACAGTACATGCAGAGGTTACATTGCCAGTGTTACTCTAGTTCGGCCAGCATAAAGGAAGCATGGCCCAACTGCATAGACTCAGATTCCTCCACCAGATGACCTGAAGAAGGTGCTGAGTTGATGACATGCCCACTGTACTGGACGGTTGGCTAGCGATGAGAGGACCCCTGAATACAATGATCAGTCTGGATGGTTAGCTCTATTACCTCATCCAGCATCGGGGGAACATCATGGGAAGCCAGCTAGGCCATGGAGGAGAGCATCCACCAGGGCAGCAGGGTTCTAGCTGGTGCAGAAGTCAATGGAGTAATCTGCCATGGTACATTCCCCCTGCTGTAGCTCCATGAGCCCTCAAGCAGTCTCTGACCCGAGAAACTGAGGCTGAAAACTTTGCATAGCTCCTCAGCAAAACTCTGGAATGAGGAGCAAGCTTTGGATTGTCGGCCCCATTCAGCGGTTCCCCACAGATGGGCCCTGCATGAGGGACCCCCAAAAGGACCCAACACTGACCCCTGGGGGACCCCATAGGTAACATTCTGTATTTGAGATCTTACTCCTTGAAGTTGTATATATTGCTGTCCTGTAAATAACTCCTTATACAGGTGGACGCTATTCCTCTATTTCCATATCTATGTAATTTTGTCAACAATATGTCATGTTCTACTGTATCAAAAGCTTTTTTCAAATCTAAAAATACCCCTATTGCATATTCTTTCTTTTCTATTGCAGTTATTTTCTCAACAGTCTACGAGTGCATGTGTAGTTGGTTCTGTTGGTTCTAAATCCATATTGCTGCTCACAAAATATGTTATGTTTAGTAACAAAAATCCTCTAATCATGAAGGGAATATCTTTTCTAGTATTTTCAACGGTTGTGGTTGCAATGAAACTGGTCTGTAATTCAGAAGTAGGTTTGTCACCTGTTTTGTAAAATTGGTATGACTTTAGCTAATTTCATTTTTTGAGGAACGTCACGAGTCATTAAGGACTGATTACAGATATGAGTGAGAGGTTTACCAACACATTCAATAAAGTCTTTTAACAGGGACATATGCAGTCCATCACAGTCAATAGATTTCTGCCCTTTTATTTTTTTTAGCTGTCAATAATTTCTTGTTCATCAGTTCCCTTCATAAATATGGTTTCTTTAATCATTATACTTTTACTGTGGTTAATGGTACAGGCAACTTTTGCCTGCTCTAAGGCAAAGGTACGGGGCTGAAGGGAGAACAGCAATGAATGTTTGTCAGGAAGGGGCCACAAGTCTCTGGGTTGCCATCAGAACTTTCAGAGACTCATGTGGCCTCATGCTGCTGCAGGACACCCTCATTCTTGGTCAGTGGGTCCAGGGGTGAAGGGTTGTCTGCTGCGTCAATTATTGGCCAGACAGTACTGTCAGGAGTGAATCAGGACCCTAGTGCAGCACACCACCATGTAATTAGAAATTACTTCATTGATCACAGTTCATATTAGGCAGGTTGGTTTTGTCGTTTTTACTGAGAACCCTATTTACTATTCTGCCCCGCGTCTCCTTCAGTTTCATTACAATTTAATTTGACCAAAATTGCGTACACCAACACACACACACACACACACACACACACACACACACACACACACACGATACCCAATGTGAAAAAATAAATAATGAGCACTACATAACACATCAAAACAGTCACTACGTTTCAAGTGTGAGGGCCAACCAAGGAACCAGGATGAGCAGATCACAGCTCAATCATCAGATATTACAAAGAAACACATGTAAGTCATCTAAGATCAATCTTGAGTAAACAAAAAAAAAAATTCTACTTCTTTTGAAAGCACTTCTTGCTTTGTTGGCAGATGTTTCAGCAGGCAGCAGGTAACAGTCTCCGGAGAGCTCCAAAGAACCCAGAAGGAGCAGGCAGATGGACTGTCATGGATGAGCAAAAGGTCAGGGCAGAGATAAGGAGACGGGGTCAGAGACGGGGTGGAAACCAAGGCACCATGCTGCAAAGACAGTCTGGTTCTGATGGAGGGAAACTGTGCAGCTTAAATGCTGACTGGCTGATGAGCAGTGAAAAGCTGCAGCTGTGATGAAACAGGTGTGGGATACTGGAGCTGATGAGGAGGCGTGGCAGGGAGGTGAATGCTTGAAACAACAGGGCAGGGTGTGACAGTGGGAGGAGTCTGGAGACCATGTGATCCTTTACCAGCCTCTCAAAGCACTTCATCAGAAAAGGCTGAGTGCTGCAGGACAGTGATCATGAAGACAAGTGATTTGGAGCTTTTAGGAACTGGTATGATGACAACTGTCTTGAAAAATGATGGTACAATAGAAGGAAAGAGGAAGTCTAAGATGGCTGAAAAATGACAAACATACTAGAAGACCAAAGAGGTCACCAATGTAGCTTCATTCGAGAGAAAAGTTCTAAACCTGACATTGAAGGCTGAGAGTTCTGATTGCTCCTGGTTGACCTAGATAAGGTTCTGACTGGTCCTTGTTGACCCACATACGGTTTTGCCAGGTCCTGGTTCCAGCAGAGAAGGTTCTGACTGGTCCTGGTTCTTCCCAAGAGGGTTTTGAATGGCCCTGGTTCTAGCAGAGAAGGTTCTGAGTTGCAGCATTTGAATGACCCTAATATAATATTATTTTAGTTATTTATTACTACAGTTTCATGATCATAGAGATATTCATCTGTTTTTGTTGTTGTTGTTTTTTACTAGAGAAAAATCACTTTTTTAGTACAACCTTTATGTCAAATAATCTCAGCATTTTAACTGTCACTAAAGTTTAACTTGTGGAGTGCACCTGTGCAGGTGTATGGTCCCATCAACGTTAGCAGCAGACTTCAAAGATAAGACTTGAAAGAAAACTGCTAAAATTAGAGCTTTATTTTGACATGATACAAACTGTTTGGCTTTCTGCCTTTTCACAGTAGAAGCCTGTTTCCATGGTCGCCAGCTAGTCTTCATCTTCGTCTTCCTCGGACAGTATTTACAGTAGATTTACATGTTAGTAAACTGTACACATTCAGTAGAAAACAGTAGCAAACTGAAATACACCAATCAGGGCTCAGAGCCCCCCCCCCCCCCCCATCTTAAAAGTAGCCACTGAAATAGAGAGGAAGCACCAGAAACTATCACATGCATGCAGGAGTCTAGAACTACAACTACGGCTCAAACACAGGACCAAAAACCTACACAGAAACTAGAGAAGAAGAAGAAAATGCAGAATCTACAAGCCTCTATCAAAACCTGGTCCAGTTCTCTGGTTTGGTTCTACAGCATGAACCACCAGAGCCCAGCTAAAATCCAGACCTGGACCCAACTAAAAACCCTGACCTGGACCCAGTTTAAACCCATACGTGAACCCAGTTAAAATCCTGGACCTGGACCCAGATAAAATAAAAACAGACCTTGACCCAGCTTAAACCCAGACCTGGACCCAGCTCAAAACCCAGATCTGGACCAAGGTCCAGGTCCCCTGGGGTCTGTGTTTATTGCAGATGTTTTTATTTTCTTGTTGCGGAAATGTTTAGGATTTTAATGTCCCATCATGCACTGGGACAGGGACCTGCCTGTGAGGTGCAGGAGTGAAGGCACAGATTAATAAATAATTGCACACTCTGACTATGCCCAAAAAACACTGATTGTTTTATCGTCGATCGACGGTTCATTCAGCAAGTTTCACATCCAGTGTGACTCCACCTCCTTTTTAAACAAGATGAAAACCATAGGTGGTCTTCCTGGTCCTCCTGGTTCCAGTCCTGCTGGTCCTGGTCTCCAGTCCTGCTGGTTCCACCTTTATGAACTGGAGCTGTTCAATTCAAGGAAAAACAGGCTTCAGTAATCACCTCTGATGACATCACAGGGGACGTGTACATGTAGGCCCCGCCCCTTCCTGTGACATGACCAATGTTAAAAACGATGGGAAACTGGAGTCACAATGAACCATGGTGTAAACGCTTCCTGGTTCTGGTCTTAGTCCTGGTCCTGTTATTGCGGTCAGTAAAAGTGGACCAGAACTGCTGGGACCATCAGAACAAAAGTCCAAATGTAGAAAACAGGGCTGGGATCAGCAGATCAGAGATCAATAAATGAAACAACCTAACTTGTGCTTTTTGACTGGCATACAGCAAGGAACTCTGGGAAATGTAGTGCAAGGCAACTTCCTGATGGACGGTTAGATTGTCTTTGCTGCAGGCTGGTGTCAGTTGGTTTGGTTAGTTCTGGTTAGTGCTGGTTAGTTCATCAGTTTCAGATCTGATCAGTGTGATTGATCTCCTGAGTCTGATCGTGACACTGATCAGGACGACATGGTCGTTTCCTGTCCTCGTCTTCAGAGGTCAGTGACCTTGTTCTCCACCAGGGCGGCGACCTGTTGCAGACGATACGCCAGCTGCATCTTCTGTCCTGACGAGTCCTCCTCCAGAGACATGATGATCTGAGACAGGTGGGGCAGACGGGTGGGTATAAGTGGAGAGAGGTGGCAACAGACGGGTGAAGCAACATGAATAAATTTGTAGAAGCATGATCACTGAATTGAAGACTGGTACACCTGAGGTCACATGACCTGTGAGCTCACCTGGTCGTAGTACTTGCTGATGTACTTGTAGAGTTCATGGAGAGCAACAATACTGTTCACCTCTGAGGCAAAGCTCTGCAGAAAGACAGGTGAAGACAGGTGAGGACAGAAGGACACAGGTGGAGACAGGTGAGGACAGATCAAGACAGGAGTACTGACCCCAGAAAGCTCAGTAAGGGTGGAGTTCATCTCCTGGTAACATCCGGATGCAGAGCTGTGGATATCGCTGTAATATCTGCACAAGTAACAGACACACAGCTTCAGCATTGCTACGGTAACAGACGCACAACTTCAGCGTTGCTACGGTAACAGAGGTAACAGGAAGCAGGCTCACCTCTCCACCAGCTGTTTGTATCGGGGAATCTCTCTGGCATACAGCAGCTTGTTGACTGGAGAGTCCTGATTGGACAGAGAGAAACCATGATCTTACATGAATGCAGAGGACAGAAAGACAGACATATCGAGAATTTGATTGATGGGTTGTACCCGTCCAACTTTGTGCTCAGAGGTGGTACACGAGTCGATGAAGGTCTGAGCGATAACTGACAGGACGGCGTCAATGCTATCCGTCACCTGGACGTCCAGAACGAACTGGGGGTTCTTTAGGATGTTCACCCAGAACCTGAGAGGGAGACTGCAGAGACAGAAAGGTCAGAGACAGACATTCAGTTCTGACCTTTGTAAGCTGTCAGGTACATGAAGACAGGTCTCTGTAAGGTGTTTCTGTCACCTATTTGTCTTCCAGATGTGGACTGTTTCTGGGTCGTCGATGCCATGTCTCTCCGCCATGTCGTCCAGGAAGTCGAAGAAGAACCTGACAGCAATCGGAGGAGGGCGCTTTGTACTGAGAATGGACACAAAGACATCATCCACAAACTTCTGAAGTGTCCCCTGCAGAGACACAGAGACAGGTATGAGACAGCTACTCAGGTGTTACCTTCATGGACAGCAGTCTGGTCAGGTAAATACATGCGTTTGTCTGTTACCTTCATGGACAGCAGTCTGGTCAGGTAAATCTCAGGTATGGCCTTGGCCCGCTCCCTCTCCCTCATGCTGCTCTTCCTGTGTTTAGGGATTTCTGGATCTTCGCTGCTTTTCACCAGGTGCCACAGACGAAGACCCTCTTCCTCCTCACCCTCCAGCATTGGAGTTTCTAAAGCAAACACATAGACTGTCACCATGGCAACCACAACAAACATCACAAATAAAATTCTGTTCCTCAGTGTTTCAACTTGTTGTGGCTGATCCATCTGGTGTTATTTAGGTGTTCTAGCTCTTACATTGTACCTGATCCAAGTGTTTTAGCTGTTATGTTGTAACTGATCCAGGTGTTATTCAGGTGTAGTAAATGTTATGTGGTCATGGATCCAGGTGTTTTCAACGTGCTGTAACTGTTATGTTGCACCTGATCCAGGTGTTGTAACTGTTATGTTGTAACAGAAACAGGTATTGTAACTACTATATTGTACCTGATCAAGGTGTTGTAACTCTTATGTTGTTGTAATTGATCCAGGTGTTGTTCAGGTGCTGTGAACTTTATGTTGTAACTGAACCAGGTATAGTACAGTTGTGGTGTGCTCTTACTTTCTCCAGTCTGGAAAACCTGGTTGACTCCACTTGAACTCTGTGATCGAGGAATGAGAGCAACTGTTGCTCCATCTGGAACCTGAGGAAGACGAGAGGGACGTGTGAAAGACTTAGAGCAGGAGGCAGAGACCTGCTGTTATTGGCTGGTTATTACCTTGTAGTGCTGCAGTGTGTTGAGGCGTTTCCAGCGTCCCTGAACCACCGCAGTGACATCATCATCTGACAGGGTGAGGTGACCTGCCTGACCTGAACGCCACTCTGCAGACCAACATAGACATATGTGAGTCTGACCTGTCAATCACAGACAGGTGAACCAGGTGGGACAGGTGGGGGAGATGGGACAGGTGAACAAGGTGGGACAGATGAACCAGGTGGGACAGGCAAACAATGTGGGATAGGTGAGACAGTTGGGCCAGGTGAACTAGGTGAGACAGCTAGGAGAGATGAACCAGGTGGGACAGGCTTACAAGGTGGGACAGGTGAGACAGCTAGGACAGACAAACAAGGTGGGACAAGTGAGACAGCTGGAGTAGATGAACCATATGGGACTGGTGAGAAAGCTGGGAGAGGTGAGCAAGGTGGAACAGGTGAGACAAATGTGACAGGTGAGACAGGTGAGAAGGGCAGGTGTGTACCCAGGTCCAAACTGTCAGCTGCTGGTCTCTGGGAGAATGGGGCTCCTTTGTACACCTGATCCAGGATCTTATCCTTCACCTGCACGCAGGAAAACAGTCAGTCGAGAAGCAGGTAGACAGGTAAGGAAGGGACAGATAGATAGGTGAGTCACCTGAGTGATGGTGTCAACGTCGAGTACTTTAACAGGACATGGCTGAACCTCAACCCCGTTCTTCACCAGGATTGTCAGAGTCTGATGGACAACAGACAGGAATAGGGGATCAAAAAAACCCTTAATAATTCACGTTGCAGGACAGGCTGCGTTTCCATGGTTATCGTGATTACCATGGCAGAATAGTCGATGTCCTCTCGCAGCAGGTGACTGTCATTAAGTGTCCGTTTTGCTTTGCCTGTCACAGTGTCCACTGGCCCCTTGTCCACCTGGTACTTTATGGCTCTGTAGAGCATGTAGAGAGGCTCACCTGCAACCTCCTGGACACATACAGGTGAAACAGGTGAAACAGGTGAGAGGAGCCAGTAGAGCCACAGGTAGAAACGTAAGACTAAATAACAGTAACCTTGAGGAAGGAGTAGAGACATATAGACATCCAGTTGGTCAGCATCTTCTCCACTACTGTCTCAGTCCTGAAAGACCAGGGGAGACACCATAAAGACAGATGAACAGGTGGACAGGTGAGTCCAGGCATCCAGTGTTTTAAAGGGTTGATGAAGACACAAAGGCTGCGGTTCCTCTGCTGACCACTAGAGGTTGAAGTTCCCCTACTGACCACTAGAGGCTGCAGTTCCTGGACTGACCACTAGAAGCTGCAGTTCCTCTACCGACCACTAGAGGCTGTAAATCTAGTGAGGAGAGCTACTCCAGAAGGTCATCTGAAGGTATGTCTGTTGTACGCACCGTCGCAGCATCAGTTTGGGGTTTTTGGCGACGTACTGCTGTACCAAGTCCTGCAGCAGGGTCTTCATGACCTCAGTGAAGTACTCCAGCTTGTCATGCAGTGCTATGGTGAGCAGGCTGGCCACGTAGCCACGGTCACGCTGGGAGAAGCCCTGCTGGGCCTCCAGCGTGTGGATGAACTGTAGAGGAACACGGAGGAACATCAGAGTCAGCTTCCATCTGGACCTCTACCAGCTCACCTGCTCCCTGTCACGTGACCCACCCTGGTGAGGAAGAGCCGGTTGTTGAGCAGGTTGTTGAGCTGCTGGAGACCTGTCTCCACAGTCTGTCTCCTGGACTCCGGCAGGTCCAGCTGGTGGCCCAGCGGCGCCGTCTGCTGGCCAGGGAAGAACACCCTCTCTGCATACGTCCCATAATCCAGGAGAGGAAGTCCAGGTCCTCCAACATCACTGCTCAGGTCCATCATCTCTGTCATCAGGTCTATGAAGAGAAGATGAACAGGTGAGTCCAGACCTCAGACAGTTCCAGCAGCTGCTCAGGTTAGAACTAAGGTTGGCAAACATTTAGAAAACCTTCTGCATTACTTAAAAAAGATGTTTCCACCAGTAATGTTCCTCTAGCCAGGAACCTCTAACAGATCCTCCTCAGCCCTTCAGCTGGTGTGTCTCCATGGTAACAGGAACAGTTGATGTAAACTACCATTCCAGACCCCATGGTGGTGGTAGTGCACTGCTTTCTCTGTATGTAAACCGCCAATAGGGTTTTTCGCAAATACAAAGAAACAAAATAGGTCCTGAAGTCTATCAGGGGGCTCGAAGTACCTGCCCCACCACAGGAAACTTTTTAGAACCCTAGAGTGTCCTGGTGACACATCTGCATTCCTGAGAAACTACCCAGAATCCCCTCTGGTGGAAAGTAAAAGGTCCAAACCCAGATTCTTGTCCAGAATAAGATTCTTGCCCAGACTCAGATTCTGGTCCAGACCCAGATTCTTGCCCAGACTCAAATTCTGGTTCAGACCCAGACTCTGGTCTAGACTCAGATTCTGGTCCAGACTTAGATTCTTTTCCAGATTCTGGTCTGGGACTGCACACTTTGCTGATGTACCAGTGAACTCTTTGCGGCACTGATCTCCCACGTTGATCTCCAGAGTTTCCAGCTGCAGCAGGACCTTCTTGTAGTCTCTGAGAGCCTGTTTGCTTTTCCTCCTGAGGAGAAACACAAGGACACATGTGTCAAAAACATCATGACAACCTGGACACGATCTGCTGAAAGAAATGCCACCGAAAAACAAAAATACCCACAAAGCTATGTTAGGTGTCCTTCTCCTGGATAGATGGACAGGTACCTACCTGTACATGAGGATGACCACCAGCACTGACAGGATAATGACAACTGCTCCTGTCCCTAAACTGATCTGAACAGCCAATGGCACGGGAGACAGCAGCGAGTCACTATCGTACTGAACCAGACCCAGGTCCACCTTCAGGTTCCCCATGAACACCTGAGATAGGAGACAGAATAAAAGTGATGCACTACCATGGAAACAAATGGCTACATTCTATGTGAATGCAACACGATTTTATTCATTATGAACTGGTTTCTGTTCACAAACACTCAATGAAAGTGTTATTTTAGGATTAACATTACATTAGCGTTACTGTTATGTTAACATTACTGTTACATTGGCATTACTTTTATGCTAATGTTACTGTTACCTTAGCGTTACTTTATGGGTAGCATATATTAGGGTTACTGTTACATTAGCGGTAGTGTTACATTATAGTTACTGTTACATTAGTGCTACTGTTATGCTAGTGTTACTATTCCATTAGTGTTACTGTTACAGTAGCATTCCTGTTGCATTAGCGGTACTGTTGTGTTATAGTTACTTTACATTAGTGTTACTGTTACGTCAGTGTTATTGTTCCATTAGCGATATTGTTACATTGGCGTTACTGTTACATTGGTGTTACAATTACAATAGCAGTACTGTTACGTCTTTGTTACTGTTACACTAGCATTACCATTATGCTACCACTAGTGTTCCATTAGAGGCACTGTTGGTGAGTCCTACCATGTATACTCCAACGATGTCCAGCTCTGCTGCTTCTTCAAGCAGACTGAGCTACATAAGTTAGACCTAATTAGACCTAACTGCCTGCTTGACTGCCATCAACAAGTGGCTGAATAACAACCTCCTCTAACTGAACTCTGCTAAAACAGAAACACTGATTATCGCCCCAGAAGCTGCCATTCCCCTCATAAAGCAGCTTTTAGGTCAGTTAGGTCTCTCTGTCCAACCTAGCCTACGCAATTTAGGAGTAGTGCTGGACAAGGACATGTCCCTGGACCACCACTGTAAACAGCTGGTGAAAAACTGCTTTTATCACCTGCAGAACATCACTAAACTGAGGTCCATGATCCCAAAACCTGAAATGGAGATGATAATTTATGCCTTTGTCTCATCTCATATTGATTATTGCAACACTCTTTTTATTTGTTTTAATTAAAAGGCCTTAAATCATCTTCAGACCGTGCAGAACGCAGCAGCAAGACTCATAACTGGTTCTAGAAAAAAGGATCATATCACTCCAGTTTAATATTCTTTACACTGGTTACCAGTTACTTTTAGGATTCATTTCAAGATTTTAGTTCCCACTTTCAGAGCTCTCCATGATCAAGCCCCCTCAGAGGGGAGAGACCTGCTCCCCCTCACGCTCCCCAAGTCATCAGACCAGAAACTCTTGATGGCTCCTCGCACTCATTTTAAAATGCACGGGGATAGCTCTCTCCAGACCAGTGCTGGCTCCCTCCAGACCAGTCCTGGCTCCCTCCAGACCAGTGCTGGCTCTCTCCAGACCAGTGCTGGCTCTCTCCAGACCAGTCCTGGCTCTCTCCAGACCAGTGCTGGCTCTCTCCAGACCAGTGCTGGCTCTCTCCAGACTAGTGCTGGCTCTCTCCAGACCAGTGTTGGCTCTCTCCAGACCAGTGTTGGCTCTCTCCAGACCAGTGCTGGCTCTCTCCAGACCAGTCCTGGCTCTCTCAAGACCAGTGTTGGCTCTCTCCAGACCAGTGCTGGCTCTCTCCAGACCAGTGTTGGCTCTCTCCAGACCAGTGTTGGCTCTCTCCAGACCAGTCCTGCTCTTCCAGTGACTTTACGAAGCATCGAGTCCACTGAAGGTTTTAAGAGAGAACGTAAAACGTATCTTTTTAGACAGACTCACTGATGTGGACGTCTCTGGGACCTCTGTGAAGCTACTTGTTGTTTATGTTTTATGTTGTTTATCTCTGTATTTTCTCGCTTTTATTGATGCTGTAAAGCACTTTGTGATTTTATCTATGAAAAGTGCTCTATAAATAAAATGTACTTACTTACATTACTCAAATATCTAGAACCTGCCCTCTCATGGACCCACATCAGTTTGCATCCAGAGCCATCAGGTCAGTTGAGGACACAGTCAACTTCGCTATTCATCACATTCTGAACCATCTAGAGTCCACTGATACATAAACCCGCATCCCGCTCATGGATTTCAGTTCAGTACAAGGAACCAGGGCCAAACTGTAACAATATATACTTACTGGACATGAACATTGAGCCCTGCATCTGTCCCGGGTTTTTATAGCTTCCTCTGGAACAGGCAACAGAAGGTGAAGATCAGCGATTCCACATCCTCCCCTCTGGCCCCCGGTGCAGGTGCACCCCAGGGCTGAGTCCTCTCGCCCTGGCTGTTCTCCCTCTGTACCAACCAGCTCACATCACTCCACACTAGTGTCAAACTGTACAAGTT
>JBAMYA010000022.1:17648879-17666026 GCA_037176975.1 Arrhamphus sclerolepis | reverse complement strand
GGGTTTTTTGGTTTTTTTTTTTTGGTTTGTTTTTTTGTTTTTTTTTTCATTTGATCCGGGGGGGTGAAGGGGGACACGGGAGGGGGCCTGGTTTTTCCGTGGATCGTTTTACCACCCCTGCCTTATCCTTTTCCTCATATTCTGTAAATATCGTCGTCACAATATATATGTGGCCCGTCTATATATACGTCTGCGGGCCGATATATCGTGCATCACTAGTTTATTTGAGGAGATCTGATTGATAAACTTCCCTGGAAGAGAATTAAAAAACAGGAAAAGTTTGGTCTGATTTAATGTCGGTCTGGAAAAAAAAGATTGTGTGTCTTTCTTGATGTTGTGTAATTTAAATGTAATTAAAAATAAGAACTTGACTGTATTATAACATCACTAAAACAAAAAAATATCTCTGCAGGTCTGTGAAGATGTGGAGCTGCTTCTGTGAGTTCAGAGCTGCTGAGAACTGAGAGAAACCACAGGAACCACACCAACAGCTCTGCCAGCTTCACCCCCCCAACCCTGTTGGGGTTGTTATGGAAACCGTCTGTTGGACAGAGGCTTGTCCCGGTGAGGTCGGGGAGACCGCCATCAGCCAGTCAGAAAGCTGCCGCCTGCCCTCTGAAACCCAGGAAGCGGCGGGCGTCCTCCAGACCGATGGTCCTTCATCCTCATGAGCATGGTCCAGAGAGCCGTCGTTGCCCTGCCCCCGTAGACCATGTTCCAGCAGCAGGACCCCCCCAGCAGGCAGCTCTACCACTGCCAGGACTGTGGGAAGCAGTACAACACCCAGCTGGGCTACAGGCGTCACCTAGCGGCGTCCCATGGCGCCTCAGCAGGCCTGGAGTCCCCAGCTCTGCTGGAGAGCCTGGTCGACCGCAGCGACCGGCCCCCACTGCCAGAGAGCGCAACTGGTGTCCCTGTCAGAGAGAGGAAGTACTCGTGCGAGCGATGTGACCGCCGCTTCTACACACGGAAGGATGTGCGGCGCCACGCCGTGGTGCACACGGGCCGCCGGGACTTCCTATGCCCGCGCTGTGCTCAGCGCTTCGGCCGTCGTGACCACCTGACCCGCCACCTCAAGAAGAGCCACGCCCAAGAGGCAGGGCTCATGTCACCTCCCAGCACACCTGGGGGTTCCCTGGCCCCTCCCAGCCAAGAGCCCAGCCCAGCAGCCCCTGAAGTTTGCCCCCCCTCCTCCAAGGAGTCCATGGAGGCCTTCACACGGGACATGTGCCCCCCCTACGCCATGCCCAGTCCTGTCACAGGGGGCCACAGCCTCATGCAGGGGTCCTTCCCCCCTCAGTCTCCTCACCCCCACCACCTTCAGGCCCCCGCGGCCCCCCAGCAGCAGCCCTTCACTAGTGTGTCCCGGTACCAGCACAGCACTACCTCGTATCCCCGCGCCGACATGGACAGTTTCCTGCTGGACCTCCAGAGTGCCCCCCCGCCTCACCCCGCCTCCCCTTCCCCTCAGAGAGAGGTCCTGGGTGACGTGATGGCCCCCGCCGGCCCCGAGCTGGACCTTGGCCCCTTGCTGGGCTTTCTGCCCTTCAGTCTGCCACCGTACAGCCCTCACGTGGGGATGGGGGGGTTGGTGATGAGCTACCCCACCACCACCACCTCCTCTTCCTCCCCCTCCTCCACTGGGCCGTCCTCCCAGGCCACAGGGCCCTTCCCTTTCTTCCAGGCCCCCCAGGCTCCAGTGCCTCAGGGGCCCCCGGTGCATGGCCAACTACCTCAGACATACAGTCCCGCCATGAGCACTTCCAGCCCCCTACCTCACTACTACCAGGCCTTCCAGCAGTGAGCCCCCACCTCGTCAGTATTACCTCAGAAACGCTGTTTCACGAGACGAACATGCTCAGGTTCCTGAACTTATCAGGTCCTCAAAGAAAACGCTGCAACATCGTGGCATCCTTAATCCAGTTGTGGATCGTCTCTTCAAAGGTCAATTTTGTTGAGGCATAAATTTTTTTTTTTTAATTCTAAAACGTCGGTGGGTGAGCAGCGTAGAGAGAGGGCTAATAGGGATCCCAGAAGCACTTTCTCTACAGAGCTGACCTCACCACTCACGTTATAGATGTACATTTAGAGGTCTTCTCCCAAATTTATGAATTTATTATTTTTTTCTTTTTTGTTGGCTGATATCTTGGTCTAATTTTCTTCTATCCCTTGCTGTAAGATTTAATCTGCTTTTCCATCAACAACATTACAACGATGAGTTATCATCTCAGATGTAACTGGAGGCTCATAAAATAGTGCTGTACAGATGTTACGTTGATGAAACGCACAAGAAGCGGGATCTACGAAGTCTTGCAGAGTCAGGCTAGAACCTGGATCAGGGCGAGAACCCAGATCAGTTGGATCTCCTTATGAGGTCAGGATCTTCTGGCAGTGGGCGTTCCTACAGGGATTTGACCAGTCAGAAGGCACTTAACTGGGCTACGGCTAACTGAGCTCTGTCTGCGATAGTCATTTTCTAGAAGCTTCCCTTCTTCTGATTGGCGGACAGAAATCATTTCAGCTTCTGCAGCAGGAACCAAAGACTAACACACTAATTCTAACTAAAACATTAGCATGAAATTGCCACTTTAAAAATCACAAATAACGCACAAGTTTGCAGAGCTTAAGTAGACATTTATTAAATCAAATTTATAATATCAAACCAGCACATGGCTGCCTGCCTGCCTGTTAATCAGCTGGATTTATCATCAACATGTAAAATATCTAAAATGCATCATCAGAATTTCCACCAACAGTTTAAATCTGTAGATGCGTCCCTGTTGAGGTGTTTTAACTGTAGTCTTGAAGTGCTTCTGCGCCACAGCTTTTCACAAATACCTTCTTTCTAACTGAAATATGTTTGAAAGTGGCCAAAAAAAATGTCGTACTGGCAATGCTAAGCTACCAAGTGGACCAATCACAGTTGTAGATGGTGGCAATCCGCCATTTGATTGCGTTTTTAGCTGCAAGGTTATGGCACAGCTACAGAGGTATTTATGTACAGTTCATCTAGAAAGTATTCACAGTACTTCACTTTGTGCACATATTGTTATATTACAGCCTTATTTGAAAATTGATTAAATTCATTTTTTCCCCTCAAAACTCGACACACAATACTCCATAATGACAGCTTGAAAATCTGAGATTTTTGTAAATGTATTAAAAAATAAAAAAACTAAGAATCTACATGTACATCAGTATTAACCACCTTTGTTCAGTGCTTTGTTTATGGTCCTTTGGCAGCAGTTCCAGCCTTCAGTCTTCTTGAATATGATCCACCAGCTTGGATCACCTGTCTTTGGGCAGTTTGGTCCATTCCTCTTTGCAGAACCTCTCCAGCTCCATCAGGTTGGATGGGAAGTGTCGGTGCACAGCCTTTTTCAGATCTCTCCAGAGATGTTCAATCTGATTCCAGTCTGGGGTCTGACTGGGCCACTCAAAGACATTTGCAGAGTTGTCCTGAAGACACTTCTCTGATACTTTGGCTGATATCTTGGCTGTATGCTTGGGGTCATTGTCCTGGTGAAAGATGAACCGTTGTCTCAGTCTGAGGTCCAGAGCATCCTGAAGCAGGTTTTCAGCCAGGATGTTTCTGTACATTGCTGCGTTCATCTTTCCATCTATCCTGGCTGGTCTCCCAGTTGCTGTCGCTGAAAAACATCCCCACACCATGATGCTGCCACCACCATGCTTCACTGTAAGGATGGTATTGAGCCTGCTTTCCTCCAAACATGATGCCTGGCATTCATGCCAAAGATTTCTTCTTTTATTTCTCATGGTCTGAGAGTCCTTCAGGTGCCTTTTGTCAAACTCCAGACGAGCTGCCATGTGCCTTTTACTAAGAGTGGCTTCCATCTGGCCACTCTACCACACAGGCCTGATTGGTGGAGTGTCCTTCTGGAAGGTTCTCCTCTCTCCACAGAGGAACGTTGGAGCTCTGATACAGTTACCATTAGGTTCTTGGTCACCTCCCTGACTAAGGCCCTTCTCTGATTGCTCAGTTTAGATGGCTGGACAGCTCTAGGAAGAGTTCTGCTGGTTCCATTTACAGAAGATGAAGGCCACTGTTCTCAGTAGGGCCTTCAAAATAGCAGAAATGTTTCTGGATCCTTCCTCAGATTTGTGCCTTGAGACATTCCTGGTCTGGAACATCTACAGACAATTCCTTCATGCTTGGTTTGTGTCACCTGTGGGATTTTATAAAGACAGGTGTGTGCCTTTCCAGATCATGTTTAATCAACTGGATTTACCACAGGTGGACTCCAGTTAAGCTGTAGAAACATCTCCAGGATGATTAGTTGAAACAGGAACACTGTGAATACAAAACAATGTGGGGAAAAAAAAATGTTTTTCACATTGTCATTATGGGGTGTTGTGTGTAGAGTTTCGAGGAATGAAATGAATTTAATACTTTTTGGAATAAGGCTGTAACATAAAAAAATGTGGACAAAGTGAAGCGCTGTGAATACTTTCATGATGAACTGTAAACTTGAAGAAAGGTTAGCTACGCTGCACCTTTGTATCTGCTTCCTGTGATACAGACCGTCTATATATCTGACATGCGTATTTCCGTTGTAGCTGTGGCTTCAGTTAAGTTCCCAGCATAGGTGTGTACGTCATGGCGTACCTTTGACAGTGATGTAGAAGCATACACCAGGACTGCCCCTCGAACACAGGAAGAAAGCTAAAACCCGTACAGTTTCTGACATTTATATTTGGGTATTTTAGGGGACATGAACTCTACTCAGCTAATATTGTTGTTTTTCTGTTTTAAGCAGATTGTTACATTGAAATGCACTTACGTCATATTTTCAGTCACATCAGGCTGCTGCTCCTCTGAGGTGTTGACAGTCCCGTGTGTCCGGACATGTTATGGCATAGGTTCTGTTCAGACAGAACGGACTGTTTTGGGTCCAGCCTTTATGGTTCTCGTGGGTTTGTGGTGCTGATCCTCTGTCTGAACCTAGTTCCAAAAAGTAGTTCCACTTCTGACCCAGTAATGGAGCTAACCGGGTCGTGGATGTTTGAGTTTGCTCCAGGTCTCTGCTAAAGGAGACATTCAACCCGGATTTCCAGACGTTTCCGGTTTCCTGAGACTGAGATCCAGTCCAGCTGGTCTTTAGGGGACGGAGTCAGGCGACCCGACTCCACCCACTCATCTTTGGCGCGGGCCTCTTGACAATGGTGCTTATATGTCTGCACTAAGAAGAAGAAGGAGGAATTTAGCATAGCATAAAGATGGGTGGAGTCTGAGGTCAGGAGTCTGTGATGTCACAGTTTTTAGCTGACAAATGCCCTACCTTCAGAAGAAAGTGTATTTTTTATTTTTTTTTAAAAAAGAAGAAAAGTCCTTTTAAAAGCCACCATGTCTCCTCTCCTGAGGTGGTGACCCCGGCGTGACCCTCAGAGCAGCAGCAGCCGTGGACGTAGCCCCGCCTCCATCTTAACCGCCGCTGCAGGTCTGCGTTAGCCTCGAAGCGTGTCTGAGAGCACTTTGCTAACTTCCTCTCTGAGTCCAAACCCTATGACGTTGGCGTCATCTCAGCTCTCCTCCTGACCTCTGACCTCGTCTCTGCTGCTGAGCTTCAGACTCGTCTGGCGATGGACGCCAACGAAGAGGCCACCTCAACTCCACAGACGCTGAGACGAGTCTGGACGTTGCACCGATGTCTTAAACTGCTACTGTCGTGCCTCCGAGAGTCTCCCGATTGGTTGAAGCACTTACCACGTTTCTGAACCTCAAACACTCGTCATGGTGGGAGCCTTCTCTCTTCTTTCTTTTGTTTCTAGTTATTTGATTTTTATTTGTGTTACTAGAGTTTAACTATAAAACTTGATTTTTGTGAAACAGAATTCTTTATTTTCAGACTCAAACTAGATCTGGGCCAGTACCGACTGCTGCTGGTGTCATTTTATTTTATTTTTTTATGAAACATGATGCTGAAAATGATTCTTGGGATGGTTACAGATGATGTGAGCGTGTGGATGGTCCCAGGGCCGTTTCTGGCTGTCTGGGGGACCCGGTTCAGAGCCTTGAAGGTGATCCTGGTGATGTTTCAATTTCTTCCTCTTTAAGAAGAAAACCGGACAGATTTAAGAATACAAATACTCCTAAATTTGTCAGAATAAAACCTCAGATTTTGACTTTGTAATCCTGCAAATTTGGGGAAAAAAATCATAAACCTAAATTTTCTTCGCTGCACTTTTTTCTTTACTTTCTTGAAGCAAGTCTATACGGGATAAACTTCTGGCTAAAAATTGTGAACATTTAACAACATTTAAGACCCCCACCCTCCCTAGAATGTTTACTAAACTCAGAAAAAGCTAAGAATTGATGTCGTTATAAAACTGTAAATATGCAAGACACAAAATATAAAAGAATTCCAGTTTTCGTAAACTCAGAAATTTGGGGAAAAAAATAGAAAAATATCTGACATAATAAAGCTCCAATTTAAAAAGAGAAAACAATTCTGACATCATAAACTACAAGAAGAAGGGAAAAAATTCAACGTGTAAATTTGCAAGAAAAAGTCACTTTCTACATGTAAATTCGTAAGTAAAAATTTTAAAAAGAAATCATCTGACTTAATAAACAAAAAAATCTGAACTGACTTCATAAATTTTATAGATATACCTGAATTTCTGTACTTATTTTTACTTTGATTTTTTTTTTTTTTTAACAAATTTAGCAAACAAAACCTTTCATTCATAAACTTGCAAATTTGTAAGGAAAAAAAATCTGACTATAAACTCAAATTTTCAGGAAACACTCGAAATGACCACAGACTTTAATTTAGGAGGCTGCAAATGAAGGCAGCTGCTCTCTTTCTTCTGATGTGGAGGTTGACCTCAGCTCAGGGCCCCCTGGTGGCTGGGAGGAGCCTCTACACCTGAAAGGGCTCCATACAGCAGGAAACGGCTCTGATTGGACCACCAGCGCAGCTCTGACGTGTTTACGAAACGCAGCACATAAAACTGTTTAGTCCACGTTGTCCACGTATATACATGTACATGGTCTGTGTGTGGACAGGCCTCCTCACTCTTTCAGAGCGTCTGTATCCATGCGTAACCATGGAAACGTGGACGTGTGTATAAATGTAAAGAATCTGTGAGGCTCGAATGAAAACTGTCTACCTCTACTTTCTCACAGATTTTTATGCAAAACTCTTCCTGGTAGCTTGTACTTTTAAAGGTCTGGACGTACTTGAGCGAGATCTGGACGTATCTGACCAATGTCCCCAGATGCGCCTGCCTCTGGGACATCCCTGGATACCCGTCCACAGACAGTTTATTAGGTTTTCTACACCAGAACACAGATGGTGCCCAGCTGTGAAGTAACCTGCTTGGAACCTTGGTGAATGAAAGTCAAACCTGATCTTATTTCCACCTGTCGTGTTGATGATATCATCACTGAGGAGTCTTGTCTCTTCCTGCTTCATGAGGTCATCACCTGCAACATTCAGGGTGAACCTAAGTGGCCTTCAGTTTTCAGTGTGACCATCACACCACCTCTGCCATGCTTTAGGATGGAACTGCTCATCCATCTGGTTCTTTGGACTCAGGTTAGAGGTTTCCTCCGGTCTTTTTCTTCATCCAGGTAAACTTGTCTTTGGGAAGTCCTCTAATCTGCTGATAAATAAGCGGTTCAGAAGCAGTAGTCGGTCTTCAGGTGGAGTCCTCTTCACCAGTTCTCATCTGGTCCAGTCTATGTTTAGCAGTCCTCGTTAGAAGTGTCAGTCCTGGGATATACTTTGATGACATGTTCATGTCCGTTTTTTGTACGCAATCAGCTTCATTGTGATAAATTCTTGCTTCCATATTCTGCAGCATGTAATGCTGAAGGTCTCCACATGGGGGCAGAATACAGAGCCGGAGTCAAAAATACAACTATACAAGCGAAACAGAAGAGGATTTTTTAAAAATATTTTTGTGTCTAACTGGAGATGTTATGTTGGACCAGGGTTCTTCAACCCTGGTCCTCAAGACACATTGTCCTACATGTTTTAGATGTTTCCCTGCTCAGTCACATTTGATTGGATGGCCATCAGCTTGTCTTCAAGGTCTACACCAGTCTGTCAATGACCCACTAATTAGAGCCGGGGCGTGTTTGAGCAGGGAAACATCTGAAACATGCAGGACAGCGCCCCTTGAGGACCAAAGTTGGAGGAACACTGTGTTAGAACATAAAATCAATGTTGTCAGGATAGTTTGTTTGACTGGTTTTAGGATACTGACGATAAGCACCGACAGTATTTGTCATACACCCTTTGCAACGTTTGGCAGGTTGTTGTGTCAGGCTGACGCCCTAATTCACACAACCATCACCAAACACAGCTAGCCTCTCTAGATAAAGATCGTAGCTGCAGAAGAGCCTTGGAACAGTCCACTTGTGGTTGCTCTGACCTACATTAGCGCCTCACTGTTCAAGTGGACACTGCGGCTCATGCAGTTGTGTATTTTTGAAGAGGATGTGCACAACCGACGTGTCAAATGAACGCAGAAGATGCATCAGCCTTAATGTGTTCATGTACGCGTTGGAAACAGCAAGTATATCCCAGACCTGACAATCCGTTGATATACATTGATACAAAATGAAAATATCTCTGAGATGTGGAATCTTAATCAATATTCGTTATTAAGTGACCTGATAGTCTATTTTTATTAAAAGAACAGATTTTTCATTTAACTGTATTTTAAAAATAGTAAAAAAAATTATATTTTAGTTTCTTACTGTGATTTGACACAAATGTTAACTGTCGCCATCAGTAATGATCAGTAATCAGGACCATCCTTGTCAAACGGCCCTCATTGAATCAGGGACCCATCCTCATCAGGCCAGACCTCCTCAGACAATTCTTGTCCTTGTCCTTCATTAGATTAACCTTATGGTTCTTACAGTTTTTCTGACCTTCATGGTGAAGCAATGATGGACTGTTGCTTCTCTTCAGTTTTTTTTCTTCTTCACCATCTTTGTTGAATTGACGTGTTTCCAGCGTCTCATCACAACCTCGGTGCAGCGCAGGTGATGGCTGAGGAGACTCACCTGTTGACTGAGGACACTTCCAGGTGATCATGAAGCAGTTCAGGCAGGTCAGCTGGAGCTGTGAGGTCTTCGGTTCTATGACGTTTTTCTTCACCGCATGGTTCCACAAGTGGTATTTCGTAGTTTGGAGCACCTGGTTCTGGTCTATGAAGTAGAACCCGGTAGATAAATGTGACCTGTGGTGTGTCCAGACCTTTGCTGGTGCTTTCATGGCTCTAGGATGTCTAGTTGTGCTGGTAGAACTCTTCTTTCTGTCTTTTAATTATACTTGTACTTATTTACTACCTCAGAAGAGACAGCAAGCTGTCCGTCTAACTGCAGAGGAAATACCTGTTTAGAAGATTTTCGTCAGAACAAGCACATGTACTTTGTAGCTCTAGTTTTATATCAACATAAGCTCATGTTTGGAAGACTGGTGGCTAGCTCTCAGTTTCCCAGCATTCCCAGTGCTGGGCCTCTGTCCCTCCAGTCTGGAATCTGGTTTGTGGTTCTGAAGCCTCCAGCTGGAACTCCACCATCCTCAAGATGGGACCCGAGAGAGACCAGCTCAGACCAGTCCTCCCATCACCACGCCACTGAGCACTGTGGTGTTGCTGCGTTCGGCCCCCGACGCATGTTTGACACATGTAACTTTTGTTTTAGTTTTATGGTTTAATAGACTAGAACGGTGAAAAAAAGATGCCATTTTCTGAAGATTAAGTCATACAAATAAACATTAGAATCATGTGTTTCTGTGTTTTTACTAAAAAGTCTGGAATTAACTGAAAAATTATAAGCATGGACAACTACTTCCTGTTGTAGTGTCAAAGTGGTTACCACAAACATGCAACAAACATCTACATCCATAAACATGTACAACCATAAACATTTGCAGCAAACATCTACAACCACAAGCATCTGCAATTTCAAAATAAGAGCAGGATGTTTGTCCAAACACACAAATGCATCAGAAATTCTGAAATAAACCTTGAGGAAACATTTATCTAATTACTTTCTGTTTGCTGTATATTTTCCTGAAAGTGAAGATAAATGAATATTAGATAAGTGTTTGTAGATTTATGAACTAATATTTAACTTGTCACCTGTTTGTGAGAACTGATTCACATCTGAGTTCATGGAGTCACCTGTGGACAGGTGTGATACTAAAGGCGTCACGTAGACTTTAGATCTATTGATCACCTGGAGCTGATCATTGGTGGAGTTCTTTCATCATTCCAACAATACTTTTCTGGGGTTGGCTCTTTTAAAGATGATTTTACCTGAACAGCCTAATTTCTGCTCTTCAAGATCTTAACTTTTAGAATAAAACAAAATCAGCTCAGTCAGGATTGAGGTGAAATGTTCTATTGATTGTGATATTGATTTGAGGTAGTATCAGCCAGCTCTTCTGGAAGCGCAGTGTAAAATAACATTACTGACATAATGCTAATGCTACATTGCTGCTAGTCTCACCCACAGAACAGGAGGCACCTCAGCAGTATTACGTAACTTCCTGTTTTAGCCTTTAGAGCAAATACGAGAAAATGATCTTATTTGCTCTAAAGACTAAAACGGGAAGTGATGAAGTCTGCTTATAAAGATGCAAGCATTTGATGTAAATGACACTTCCTGATGCTGGTGTTGGAATCAGATTTGATGAGAATGTGTGTAAGCTAACAGTAAGCATCGTAGCTTAGCATGAGCTAGGCTAGCATAGTTAGTCCATGCTAATGTGCATTGTTGTTTAAACTGGCTGGACTGAAACCCTTAAAGACAGTTAGAGACAGATGTCCTGGGTGGATTATCCTTTATTTAAAGAGCAACTTAAAGACTAATCTGTTTACGACCAGCATCACCACGGAGACAATACAAAATAAATATTCACCATCAAACATGTGCAGCTCCTCCTCAAATCAATTCAGGGAAATAAAGCGCAAAATCATTTCAACAGAAGCACACAAAATAATCTTTACAAAATTATTTAAAAACTTTCAGTTACAAAATATTTGCACATAAAAAGATCCCGGTTCTTTAAATAAACAATAAGATTTATAAAACAATTCATAGTTGATATCTTAAAATATTTCCTCTTTGTTCAACGGTGTGGAGGAAACCTTCTCCAGATTTAAAGTCTTCATCAGTAGAATAACTTAAAAAAGCATAGTGAATAAATAATAAATAACTTAAATAAAAACATGAATAAGTTATCAATTAAGCAAGGTTTGCACATAAATAGTTTCACATCAATAGTAAGAATGAAGCTACGAGCTAGTCATGGAGGTGCAACAACACTACCCACATCACGGCTATCAGGATGGGCCTGGCTCCGCCCCCCCTGAACACGCCCACCTTGTTCTGCACTCGCTGGACCCGACATACAGAGACTCCTGCACACATCTGTTCACGCTCACACCGTCAAAAAGCAACATGCAAACAAGAAACAACAAAAAGAACAAAGATCCAAAACAGGAGCTGATGGTTCTGACGTCACACCTCGATGCCCTTCACCGCCTGGTTGATGGACTCTAGCAGGGCCCGGTTCTCTGGGTTCTGGTAGCAGTCTTTGTTGGTGAACATGTGGGTCAGCGTGTCCACGTAGCTGTCGAAGTTCTGCTCCGACAGTGGCTCCTGCTGGAGACAGACGTTCAGCTCACATCAGATAAATATACATACATATACACGTATGTACATGTACAACAAGCATTGACCACCACAGCGTCCCAGCGTTTTTGTAACTGTTCTAAATAGAAACATCACATGTCACACTAGAGTTTGTCTGTCCCCAGCAGTGTTATATTAGTTTTG
Organism: Arrhamphus sclerolepis; assembly: GCA_037176975.1. Lineage (NCBI taxonomy): Eukaryota > Metazoa > Chordata > Actinopteri > Beloniformes > Hemiramphidae > Arrhamphus > Arrhamphus sclerolepis. The sequence goes on along the minus strand of JBAMYA010000022.1, from coordinate 17,654,199 downwards.
AATTGTTTTTAAATAGTTGTTATTTTTATTTCATTTTTCCGTTTGATTATTTCAGTTTGGTTTTAGATAGTTTAACAAACGCTTCTCGTTTTAGTTTTAGTTTTGAAAATTGGTTGGTATAGTTTAGTTTTAGTTTTTGACATGCTGACTTACAAATACTGACAAGAAATCTGAGATGAAATAATGTTACCTATCAACAATACCATACAGGACACAAATAATTTATTCTGTACTTCAAATAATTAGAAAAATGTAGTGTTAAAGGTTAAAAGTCACTGGTACTCAGAATGCAATTAAAAAATAATGGATGTCATCAAACTGGAGCTGAAGATCTTTGCTGAGAGTCTCTATGGGACCCAACGGGTTCAGTCGGGTTCAGGCTTGTGCTGTGAATGAGCAGTCAGGTGGTGTGTTTCAATTAAGATTAAGATGCGAAAATGGATGCTGAGGAGGTGCAATGGAGGTTAGCCTCTGGTGATTACACTTTGGTTGCACCGGCAGCGAAAGCAAAGTCTGAGGTATGGAAAAGTTTTGATCGTGTGTATAATGAAAATAATGAGCCAGTGGATTCTGTGAAATACAAAAGATGCGACATGTATAAATGATTCATTCTTGACAAAAGTCAAAAGAGCTGTGTTCTTGCGCACTTTTGAATAATGTCGGGTTGTAAACGGTCTGGGGCTTTTAAAAAACTGTCAATCAAAATATACTTGTGGGCCCGGGCCCAACTTGATTACAGGGAAAACAGCTCTACATCAAACATCAAAAAACAAGGAAGCATTTCTATTTAGCTTTTAAGACAACAGTCTTGGCTTGAAGAGGTACCATGTTTTAGAACCAATCGGGAAAAAGAATTAAAGTCTAAATTAAATAAGAGTTGAGGGGAGGTCAATGTGCGTCTCCATGGTGATCTAAGAACATGCATAAACAGAAACACACTAAAGCACCTCTACCTCTCCCTCTACACATCTACAGTTCAGTCATTTCTTATTAATTTTAATAAAAACATGTCTAGGAGAAGTTGTGTCCTGATCTCTCAGACCAGATGACAACAGGACACAGAGAAAATACGCTCAACAAAATCAAGACTGAATCTAAAGCCACTGGAACATTATTTTAGAATATATATCTTTATTTTAGGACTAAAACCTGCCCTTCCTTCCAGAAATCCAGTGTGTCAAAAATGATTTCCTGCTGGACCTCATCCATGGATGTAGTTAATTCACTGAGAATTCATGACCTGATGTCCTGACCTGCTCACTTCCAGGAGAGTGAAAAACTAAAGCTAAGTTCATTTTACCCAGTTAGTTTTGCATTGTTATTTTTTTTAATTTAGTTTTCATTTTAATAAAAAAACTGTTTTTATTTTTATTTCAGTTAGCAGAATTATTTTTTTCACTGTTAGTCTCAGTTTTAGTTTTCATTAACTATGATAACTGTGGTTCCCAGAGAAGAACCGAGCGCCCTCGGGGCCCTGAGAACCCTGGAACCAGCCTGTCAGACGCAGACCTACCATGGAGGGCAGACGGATGTTGGCCAGGCTGCGGATCAGAGCCTGACTCAGACCAGAAAGCTCCAGGAACAAGGCCTCATTCTTCTCCTCCATCTGCTTGTTCTCCTCCTCCATGCTCTTCAGGTTCTTCTCCATCGAGGAGATCTGGAGAGATACAAGAATCAGAGAAGATGGGTTGGATTTCTGTTCTGGTTCTGACAAGAACTGGTGATATGTGTCTTGTCCTCCTGCTGTTGGAGCATCGTTTCTGTTTGATTCCAGATTTTTAATCAATAAAAATTAAACTCAAACAATCATGTGGACAACAGAAGTTCCCCCCTTACTGCTTCCAGGGTTGATGCTGGTCTTCAGCAGGTCTGCAGACCTCGAAAACAGTAGTACTATTCAGATGAGTGTAAACACAATGCTGAGAGGGAACAGCATCAGCAGTGATCTTAGTGAAGCAGCTGTTGCTGCACATCAACCTGGAAAAGGTTCTGAAACCATTTCTGAACAGTCATTGTTCATAATATTGAAATTCATTTATTTAAATGCAATACTAGAAGAAGAAGAAGCTGCATTTTTTTGTGGAAAAAAGTTGATATTTTTCTTTTTAGTGGAAAATGTCATTTGTTAATTAAATAAATTTAAATTTCACAAAAACTTTAAAAAAAAAAGAAAAAAGGAAAAAGTAGTGAGATATGAGTTAAAACACACAATTTTTAAAGTCATCATTGTATTACTTGCAAGTCTTCATGAAAACGCTGTAATTTCTGAGAGGAAAATTGGGACTTTAAGTAAAAAGTCAATTTTTCAATCAGTCCATTTTTTGGTGGGGTTTTTTGGAAAAAAATTAATTAACAATTTTTCTTGGAGAAAAAAAGTCTCAATTTAAAGAGAAAAATATTACAATTCTTTGTGATTTGTTTTTTTTATATTTTTGACAAAAAATGTCAGTTTTTGGAGAAAAAAATTTGCAAAACTATTTAAATTGACTTTAATCAAACCTGGGTTTGCGGCGGCTTAGTAGCTCCGCCCCCTGCTGTTGCATCAGCAGCGCTGCAGGCAGCCTACAGGTGAACTCACCTGAGTGTGCAGGTTCATCATATCCGCCTCCATCTCTGAGTTGGACTCACTCAGCTCATTGATCTCCTTGTTGAGCTGCTTGATGTCTTCATCGTTGTCCAGTACTGAGAAACAGCCGTCAATCAAATATCAATGGCAAACAACCATAAATCAAGAATCAATGACAAGCAACCATCTATAAAATATCAATGATAGACAACCATCAATCAAGGATCAGTCTCATTTGTGGTTTAGTTTAGTTTGTTAAATCTGGGATTTTCCTCAGAATTCATGTGAACCACATTGGTGCTGCAGAGTTCTGCTGACTCTGGACCAGAACTAAAGCTCTTAGATGGGTTGAGAAGGTCTTCTTACCATCACTGGCTCTGAACTTGGCCGTGATGTACTCGTCTCCTGGTAGCTTTGCTTTCTTCTTGTTGGCGGAAGCTCGCGGACAACCTGAGAGACTGAAATGAAGACGTCAGGATTAAAGTTGGATGAAGATGATGAACTGCTCATCACGTTACAACTCCCATGATTCATTTCTTCTTGTCAACATTTGAAATCGTCCGTCTGGAAATGTAAGATTATCTGGTTTTAAATATAATTTACTGACAGAGCCTACGTTTATTTAACCTGGAAGTCTTCAAAGCAGTTGTTTATTTTCAAAACAGCTGTTTTATACAGAAAACCCACACATCAGAGCCGTCCACCATTCGATTTTATCTGACAATCATGAACATGTCATGAGAAGACACCTGCAACTGAAGGTTTGAGTCAGCGTAGACATTAAAAACTGGACTGAGGAGAGGTAAAACAGCTAGTTCACAACAAAATGCACTTTACCACGAAAAGTAGCCATTTTATGACAAAAAACAGTTTCCCACGAAAAGTAGCCAGATTACAACAAACAGTTTACCAGGAAAAGTAGCCAGTTTCAGACAAAAACTGTTTACCACGAAAAGCAGCTAGTTTGCAAAAAAGCAGTGGTAATTTACAAAGACAGGTAGCTAGGTTACCAGGAAAAGAAGCGAGTTTAGAGCATTAGCTAGTTTAAAAAGTAGATAGTTTACCAAGAAATTTAACTAGTTTACAAAGAAAAGTAGCTGGTGTACAAAAAAAGCAGCTAGTTTATAAAGAAAAAGCAGCCACTTTACCATGAAAAGTAGTTAAGAGAAGCAGCTGGTTTACTGGGAAAAGCAGCTAGTTTACAAAGAAAGCTAGTTAGGTTACCTTGAAAAGTAGCTAGTTTACCTAGAAAAGCAGCTAGTTTACCATGAAAAGTAGCTAGCTTAAAGAAAAGTAGCTAGTTTACTATGAAAGGTTGCTAGTTTACCTTTAAACGTAGCTAGTTTACCAAGAAAAGAAGCTAGTTTACCATGAAAAGTAGCTAGTTTACAATGAAAGGTAGCTAGTTTACCAGAAAAAGTAACTAGTTTACCATGTAAAGTTGCTAGTTTACCATGAAAAGTTTTTTTAGTTTACAAAGGAAAGCAGCTAGTTCTCCATGAAAAGTGGCTCTTTTACACTGAAAAGTCATTAGTTTACAAAAAAGTAAGTAGTTTACCACAAAAGCAGCTAGTTTAAAAAAGAAAAAAAAACAACAACCACAAGGAAACAGCTAGTTTACCATGAAAAGTAGCTAGTTTGTAAGTAAAAGTAGCCAGTTTATCACAAAAACCAACATGCAGATCTACCGCTTGATATCTATGTTTAAACTGGACCCCCTGCAGATCTGCTATCTAGATATCTATGTTTAAACTGGAGGACCTTCAGATCTACTATCTAGATATATAACTTTAAATTGGAGAACCTGCAGATCTACTGTGGATCTATTCTATGTTGGAAATGGAGGGTACCTGCGGTGTGTCAGGAAACTGCCATTGGCATGTCCGGAGCCGTCGCAGCCCGGCGTCGGGCAGGTCGGACCTTCGGTCTTGAAGGCTTTCCAGGAGAAAGGCGTCCCGTTCAGGAGGCCTTCTTTCTGGCGGCGTGCTGCCAGCGGGCAACCGTAGGCGCTGCGGTGGGTTGCATACTTCCCACTGATGTGACCCAGACTGTCGCAGCCTGGAACAGGACACCTGGACACAAACAGGAAGCTCCATCACACAGGTAGACTTAGATTCTCCATAAAGGCACAAGAGAGAAACTCCATCCTGTCTTCATCAAGAATCAAGTCAATGAGCACTCATCGGGAATTTGAGTGGGAATTAGTTTCAAACTGGATTAATTTAGGTTCAAAGTGGTTTAATTTAGGTTCTGACTGGTTAAATTTCAGTTCAAACTGGTTTAATGTAGTTTCAAACTAGTTTAAGTTCAAACTGGTTTAATTTAGGTTCAAACTGGAATAATTTATGATCAAACTAGTTTAATTTAGATTCAAACTGGTTTAATGTAGGTTCAAACTGGTTTAGTTTAGGATCAAACCGGTTTAATTTAGCATCAAACTGGTTAAATATAGCTTAAAAATAGTTTAACCATGCATAAGGACCTGTTAAATTAAATTTTAAAAAGTCCAAGAAACCAACCCATCCATCTTCTTCCACTTATCCGTTACCGGGTCGCAGGGGCAGCAGCCTGAGCAGGGACACCCAGACTTCCCTCTCCCCACACACCTCCTATAGCTCTTCTGGGAGGATCCCAAGGCGTTCCCAGGCCAGCCGAGCGACATAGTCACCCCAGCATATCCTGGGTCTTCCTCTGGGTCTCCTCCCAGTGGGACATGCCTGGAACACCTCCCGAGGGAGGCGTCCAGGGGGCATC
>JBAMYA010000022.1:17621038-17648779 GCA_037176975.1 Arrhamphus sclerolepis | reverse complement strand
TATATATACACATACATATATATATTCGATCTAAATCGAATCAAAATCCATTCTATGGAATGGATTTTGATTCGATTTAGATGGGGAAATTATTTCATCCATAATCTTAATTTCTAAGTAGCTCTTAGCTGAACTCTCAGGCCCCAGTTCCCAGTTCTCCAGACTGAGAGTTGGCTGTTATCGCTATCAGCAGCAGGTAAAAACTCCTTTGTTACACTCAACTTTCCACTCAACTTCAAAAAAATCCTCTGTTTTGTGATGTTTCATGGTCCCAGTTTGAAAATGGTTTCGCCAGCGCCTTGGATGTGTTGTGTACACAAGGGATTAGTAAGCATGCTTGCTGTGAAAACCTGAAATGTGAACAATACAAATCTCAATGGTGTACACTTTGTTTCCATCCGTATCTCTACAGACTGATATCTCCAGTCTTTTTGCCTGCAACTGTGAACATCAAAGTGCCAAACGATCAAAATCAACATCAGAACTGCGTCTGTGTATCAGGTAAGTGATTAATAATAGTAATCTGTTGTTTTTTTTGTAAGAAACAGCACAGCCAGATGCCATTCACAAATGCTGGGACACATTACTGCGTGACACTCATGGTGATGAGGAAGGATGAGTGAAGCCTGCACAGAGAGGGAGAAAACAATCACCAAATGCAAACCTGGCTGGAACGTGGGAGTGTAAGAGCTACGTACTGGTAGAAAAGAGGATGATGTCACTTAATGTTATGTTGCTGAGCAGTTCCTCTCCTTCCATCACATACATCCAAACCAGAACATATACTTTACCTCCCATTTTATGATTTTGTGTCAGCCAGTAAAACTGATGTGTTATAAATTTTGTGTATGGTACACACATTACATTTCTGCTTTGAGAAATAGGTAATAACTCTTATTCTGACTCACTCTGTGCCAAACAGGAGGTGGGAGCAGAATGCAAGTGTGTGTGTGTGTGTGTGTGTGTGTGTGTGTGTGTGTGTGTCAGCAGCTTACTTGTCTCTGCATTTCTGCAGTGCCTCGTCTGCTAAGAGCTTCAGGTTGATCAGCTTATCACCTCTGTAGAAACCATCTGAACAAACAAAGGACAAAAGTGCAGGAAGTCAGAATATTTTTCCTGTAATCAGACCAGCTCTGTTAGTTACTGGGACCGCCAGGAGGAACTGGAAATAATATGGACAGTCATTCATATTCCTGCAGCATGGTTTACAGATTAACAGTAATACACACAATCACGTGAAATCCCTGCATTTATTTATTGATTTTTTTCAGTCATACAAGTGCATCCCTGACATGGCTTGTTGCTCCGCTTTGCATCGACAGAGGTTACACGTCCTAAAACATCACACCTCATGATGACGATGTAGTCCTGATATAAAAGTATGATATAAAGGCTCAGTGGGACGAGGACTTCATAAAAAAAGAAGAAACAAGCTCTCACCCTCTTTGTGTTTAGCATCAGGCAACAGCCTCCACTTCCCAAAGAAAGCGGAGGCTGAATCAAGAGTCTGAATCCAGACAGAGTCTAAATGCTCCACCAAAAATAATGAGGCAGGTGTGTTGTAGCAGGGAAACGTCAAAAACATGCAGAGCACTGGTACTTGGAGACCAGCACTGATCTAAATGCTCCAGTGTGACCATCAGCTAAGTTCTTGCAAAGTCTGTTTGCTTAAAGTAATGATTATTTTTGATTTACCCACATGTGTTAGCCACTTTCACCGGGTCACATCATCAGCCGGTTGCAGTTCCTTGAAGCTGAACATCCGAAAATACTTGGTTTCAGTCATTATTAATCACTGACAAGTTTCTGAATGTGAAATATTTTGCTGAAGCGCCAGTCCCTGCAGTTTCACTAATATTTGAGAGTCATAAAAAAAGTGATCTACAACGGCAAGGGTAGATAGCTGGTTAGGACAAAAAGGCTCTCCCGTCAAAGGCTTTATGATCTACTTAGAAAAGTTAATGAATGATAAATGTGTGGCCACAAACACAAGCTATTAACCCAGTGGAATAAGATTTCTCTTTCAAATCCTCAGACTGTAATCTGCCTAATAAGACTGATTATGAGCCCCAACTCAGCACCTTGTCTGAGCCAGCTGCTTCTCGGCTCCTCGTTTCGCTCACTCAGCTCGACCAGCTAAGAGGACAGACTGAGACTTCAGCAACCTGCAAAACTGAAATGTGCCAACAGCCACTCGCTCTGTAGAGGCCAGTATGAATGAAACTTGCTTTCTTAAGCTGAAACTGACCTGCTGTGATGAGCAGCGAACACTGAGAGTCCAGGATCCTCTCACACAGAGACTCAGCTGAGAAACCTGCAAACTACAAGCAGCAGAGCATTGACATTTAGCATCTTTTAGTGCACACTGACCAGATGTTATCACATACGTGTTAAATGAAAACTCACCACTATGGAGTGAACAGCTCCAATACGGACACAGGCCAACATGGCAACTACCAGTTCAATGACCATGGGCATGTATATCGACACACGGTCACCCTTCTTCACGCCTGCAAATAAGGAAAAGAGGACAACTTTAGACTGATAATTTTCACCCATTCACCCCCCCCCATATATGGAGGGGAACAATGTGGGGTTCAGTGTTCTGCCCACATATATTTCTACATGTGGTGAGGGTGGATCAGATGTGGACAGACGAAAAGATTCAACCAAACTCAGTTAATACTCTATTAAACCCTAGAGGGATATTATATTTTGCTGCATTAAATAAATCAGTTAATATTGTGAAATTACTTTAAGGAGTTATTCTAAACAGTTGTTGTTGGCAGGACAGATCCTCTATACTATATTTGCTTTGTGTAAGTGTCTGATGAAAGACTTTCTGGTGTTTAATCACCGTTGTTTAGAGGACTACTGTCCATTCTGTCTTGCAACATGTGCAGCATTCTGCTTCGTTCAGGCAGCTGCAGAGGCACCACAACACTCCCCAGGAGGGAAACAGACCTCTTTATTGGCATGTTCAGTTTCTTTGAGTTACTGGCTCCAATGCTACTTCCCCCAAAAGATTTCCCTGCACTCTCCAGTGCAGACTTAAAGATATGCTACATCTCATCTTAAGCCTGTTCTGTCTCTTCCTGTGGACAATTCATATATTGCAAGGCCCACCCCCGAAATGTAGACTGGCCAATCACAGCGCAACACAGAACAGGGCTCCCACGGGAAGCTCGACAGCTTCAGGAAAAAGCCCCGTTGACTTCAATACAAACATAGCCTTCTTTCTTCACTTTGAGCTGATTTGGACATTGTTTTTTTTATAATTATGGTTAAACATTGAGCCTGGGGCACTTACAACAGTGGTTCATGCTACCCTGAGAGGTTGGAAGGAGGTGGTATTTTTTCCTCTTCCCAAAACCGAAATCAAACTCTGAAAATTGTAGACTGTGGATTAAACTGTGCACGGCCTCAAACCCAGTTAAACACCTCAAATACCAACAAGCACAGCTTCATCTTCTTCAAGGTAAGTAAATATGTTTAATAACTGTAGTATTATGTTATACTGCTAGCAGGTACCAACTAATGAACCGTAAGTGAAAAAAAAACTAAAACTAGCCAACCTGCTCCATGTTACATTATAAAGACCTACTGCTTTTGCTTCTTAATAACTGTAAAAGTACATAGACGCCTACCAGCTCTACAGGAACAATGTTGCTCCTTTATTTTATGGTCCTCTGTCTGGATCACCAGGTGATGCAGTGGTTCACTCTTGCTCTGCGATCTATAAGCTTTAGCTTCTATTTTTATCCATATTTTATTATTTTGTTGCCAAGTGAGAAAGACATCTTGATTTTATCCTTCAAATGTGTACTGCAAGCCCTTCTGTCTGCTCCTATATGATATATTCAGCTTATTCCTCCAAAAATTGGCCAATATTTCTCCTGGGAGCGCAGTGAGAGACAGTGAGATCACCATACAAGTCCGGTTGGCTTTTTGGACCTAGCAACAGTAACCAAGTGAGGCGGGACTTGCAATAGGTCAATTACTTTCTCATTTCCAGAATCGTCTGTTGTCCAGGTGGACACACAAACATCTATGGTCATCCACCACCTCCACCTCTTCTCCCAGCAGTCTGTATTTATTGAGAAGGCTCGAGTCTTTGACCGTTAGCAACGACATCCAGCCTATCATGTACAGGTCTGTGATGGAGAACCATTTACTCAAGAACGACAGAAAACTGGTGTAGAAGGCTCTGTACTGGGGACTGTTCTGCAACCCTTACACCTGATTGTGGCAGAAAATTTAACATAAAAGACAATACTGCACAGCACAAAGCAGTTGAGTTGGTGTGAATTTTAGAGGTTGATTATACAGTTTGTACAGGGTACAACATGTCATTCTTTCTCACTCGTTTTAATCAGCGCCAAATAAAAATGACATAAGCAGTCATGACGGTTTGCTCTCATTTCTTTTTTCTTTAAGCAAGGCTAAAATGTACAGCAGCGGTACACTTTCCCTTTGTGATTAAGTATTTCAGGCTTGCCATTTTCAAATGTATCCCATTAGTAAACTGATGAAGCCGAATCTGCATCTACTGTCATGGCGTGGCACACACACCAAGGGTGAATTCACCAAAGCAGAAAATAACACATTAGTTTGGTTTGCCACTACACAAAGTCCTGCCCCATTTGGCATTCACACAGACTAAAAGAAACAAGAGGACAAACATGGAACAGGCCTCAGCCTAAGTACATAGATGGTTTGGTCTGTGTGAAAGTGGTCCAAAGTCCACCTTTCCAAGGTGGCGGCGTTCCCACATGTTCAAGTGAAACACACCAACAGGGAGCAGACACCAGAGTTCATCATAACATGCCAATGTGGACGCATCCTTAATTACCATCACCAGATTAATGATGAAATACAGAAACTGGAACTTACCCAGTGACTTCAGGACATTGGCAAACTGGCAGACCCTCCGCAGCAGCTCTTTGTACGTCACCATCAGTTCATCACCGGGCTCATTCCCTTCCCTAGAATAATTATTAGAAACCTTATTTTCAGGACTAGTCCTTGTTCAGTAAAAAGTTATATTGTTTTAATGTAGAAATGATCATTTCAAAGAAAATGACAAAGAAGGCATTAGTTGCAAATTTCCAACTGGTTCTGTTTCTTTAAACTTTTTTCCATACTTACATGTCACATTTTGGTTTCAACCACTGAGTTGTATTTTAAAAAGTACTGATACCAATAATATGCAGCTTCACAATAAACAGAGTGTTGTCTTGCCAAGAGTACAACCATGTCAGCACAGATTAGCACCGTGGCCTGAAGGACATTTCCCTGATGCACGTTTGTCCGTCACAAACCTTCCATCACCACATGGTGGAGAAAAACTCCTCTACTTGGTTAAATGAAGTACTGAGGAAGGCAGTCATTCAGAAGCTGCTGGCTGTGATTGAACCACTCTGACATAAGAAAACAGAATAGAAGAGTGAAAAGTGAAACTGTCCCAAAACTACAACCTAGAAAGGATGCTCCATCTGGTCACAACATTTCTGCTCATTTCCAAATGAGACTCTGAGTAAGGAAGATATCATAGTTTAAAAGTGATGCACACATTTATCAAATTAATTTTAAAATTTACCAACTAAATCAAGGGGCAGTGGACATTATCTGCTTTCACTTGCTCAGTGTGCCAGATGTTTAGAAACACTGCCTCATTGAGTGATAATGGGGACAGGGTCTTTTGTCTTGGAGAAACAACTCTGCTCTTCTAAGTTAAGGTTTTTTAACACTTTTTAAGCCCCTCAGAAACACACCCACTAAGAGATAATAAGCACAGAATCACCCAACACAAAGTCTAATGTATTCCTGGTTTCTATAACATCTGGCTAAAGATAAAACTTTAATACAGTAAAATTAGTTTTTCCCGTTAACAATACAAACATCCACATGCAGCAATCAGAGGTCACTAAAATCATTGGAAACAAAAAAAAAGTGCTATCGAAACAGTGTCAGACACAAATCCAACAAGGAATAACATGTTTATCCACCGTACTATACGTTGGTGACTGGGTGGTGTGAAGGAAGAAAACAACTAGCAAACAATGCTGAAACCTTCTGAATAAAGTCTATTCAGATGGTTTACAATCTGACTTATTATCTGTTCACTGCGTGTAGAAAACAGTTCATCTGAGCCAGAGGGTTAGAAAATACAAGCTGTCAGTAGTTTAACTGAAACAGAAAATTAACCAGTTTTCTGACTCCTGAAGTCAAAGGGATTTCACCATCCCAGACCACAAAAAGCTAAAGTGGCGACATCATGCATAAAAGTGACAATATGAACACTAATGAACTGTTATTACCCCCTCTGTCCGCTTTTGTCTCACATATCAGTTTCTATAAAAGAACATATTGTGTAACTGGGTTGCAGGCACAAGATACAATGTAATGAGTTGGTATTTTCTTGTATTAATAACAACAACTGGCCTTCTAACTGATCAATGCTACTTTCATTTCCTGAGAAAGTCAGAACCTCACACATTATGAACATTATCCTCTAACCTGCCGTGTCCTGACACAAATACAAAGATAATGACATGTACGCTGGCCTTGATATGACATGTTAATGCACGCTGACGTGTGGTCATGGTCCAAGATCATTCCCACATGATGGAAGGAAGTGGAAATGTCCAGTTACCATGCACAGCACGCACGGCATGGTGCCCTTTCAGTAGTGAGTTTAAAATGCCAGATCAGTGACCTGCCTCAAGGACACAGAGTTTGAGCGTGGCGCTGAAAACAAGACTATTCTAGAATAAGAATCAACTACATAATAAGTAAAACTCTTGAGGAGAGACCTAAATTCAATGGTAGAAAAAAAGAGAGAACTTTTAATGAGGGAAAGGGGACAAAGATAAAGTGGAGAAGATAGCAAGCATTACATATTTCATAACTGTACATAAAGGTTCTAGGCAGTTTTTATGGGAAATACTTCCCTGTCGTTCACCAGACACAGTCAACAATTTGATTGTAGAAGAGAGAAAAAAAAGCTTTCAGCTGCTTTAATTATCCTGAAAACAAGGCCATCTCCTTAAATTATAGAAATAACCCAAACTGAATCACTGTATGTGAGCACAGATGGAAGAGTTTTGCAAGGGTGAAAACTACTAATATAGCACACAAACACACCTCCGTAGCTTCTTTTCCATCAAAAATGTGAGCTGAGCTGACATGAAGTGTTCCATCTGTGGTATTTAACATGCTGGTGAGCCACTTGGTTGGGGCTGAACAAGGATTGATCCCACGATACATGTGGATAAAGGACATTCAACTCTACACACCGAGCCACGGCCACTCCCAATCCATTCACTTATTGACTTATTGATCTCTCCTCACAATGCACCATGTGACATCATCCCCTCCCCACGCCATCTGGACTGGCAGCCTGCTTTTGGTTTAATGTCTCCAGGGTATGCACCACCACTAAAATAGTCAGGTGAACTCAAACACAGCTTCAAAAACTCACTGAAAGTGCAGTTCATCGGTGCTGTAGAACACAACGCTTCACACTAACCAGAAGAAGGCGATTTTATCAGCAAGGTTCTTCTCATAGACATTTCGGTCAAGGAGGTTGTAACAGATGTTTGTGGACGCTCCCTCCATAAATTTGATGTATATTTCTCCTTTGGTCACATCGAAGTTGTAGTCGAAGAACTGGCCCGTATGTTTGGTCTTCCAGAAGAAGTCTTTAGCTAAAGCACCCCAATATTCTGCAGGAAGAGAGTTTTGTGGTTAGAAAGGGACACACTGTCTAGTGAAGTGACAAGCATGTTTATATTAGGGAGGTTAAGATACACAAATCTGTGTTTCTCAAATTTAAAGAAGGTTGTTTAAAAATGATTAATAAAAAGGACATTTTCTTGTGACACGATGATAAAAGATGCATTTAATGTGATATAGCCCCAAGATCCGAGACAGTTCACAATCAAAGAGGTTATATGATATTTTCCATGATAGGTCTGCCTTCTTAGAAAATACAAGGTTCAAAGGCAAGACACAAATATCTGGATCTCCTTTGCCATCCAGATAATCATTCACAAGGTTGACATCAGGTTTTCACTTTTGGTACACCTCCTCCCTCCTTTTTGTTAACAGCTGGACTGCAAAATACATTTCTCTGCATGTTATAATGTTTGCACTGTTAAACTTGGAAATAAAAGACAATCTCCGCCTGGTCACAAGCAAACAGCAATCTCTCCTTGCAGCCATGACGATCGGTTATAGAAATGCTTAATGTGACTTTGGCTGTTGAAAGAAAAGAAGTGGGCTCTGAGGCAACACCCTAAATTGCGCAATTATAAAGCAAAGGCAGTTTCTGATAAACATGCAGTTGCAATCTGGCCTGACACAGCGACACAACAGCCAAAGGGCATGAAAAAATATATAAAAATAACAAAAAAATACAAAACATGGATGTTTTAAGTACTACTGACTTACTTGTAATCTACTAAAACTCTGGAATCTATGAAATAGTACACAATAGTGTTCAGGTCAGCCAATAACATTTTCACACCATATTTAGTCACCATGAATAGCAGCTTGTTACATGAGTCTTTTGCTTAACAAAAGCAGTGATGATTTTTGTTGTTGCTTTCAATCACCTCTCTTTGCACTCAAAGACATTTTTTGATTTTTCTGACGCAAATAAAGTCAGAGTAAGTAATAATCAGGTGAAGCTGTGTAGAAGATATGGACCTCGGCTGGATTATGCAAAGATGAGCACACCTTAACTGCTTTTTAACTTCCCAACCAGAGCACCTGGCAACACAGTGATTTTTTATTTATATGCAAAAATTACTGTGGTGTCCAGGAAATAACACATAGCAGTGTAATTAATAACCTTAACGAGAATATGGTCTGTAACACATAAAAAAGGAATATCGAAAAAGAGCATCCCAAATGTCACACCAATTCATGTAAACACACCAACAACCTTGAAATGAGTTTCATTCTTTGTGATTTCTCCTGAATCAACAAAAAAAAAAAAGATGTGATGTTTTCAGTTGCTTCTATCCACGTAGCAGTTTTTTTTTCACAGTTTCATTTAGTATGGTCCTCACCTGTTGAACACGCTTCCAGAACACCTGAGGTCTGCTCAAACTGTCAGCACATTTACATCAGTATATGTGCATAATTACTTTAACCTTTTATTCCCGTCTTTGAAATGTTTTCATTCGTCTGTTTAAACTTAACTGCTCTAATTACCTTTTAAATATACTTTGGTGCCTTTTAAATCTTGGTGAAGCACACTGAAATTGCCTTGAGTATGAATTGTGATGTACAAATGAACTTGCCTTGTCATACCAAGAGCTTTTAAAACTTCGCTACAACAGAAACTTTTACCTTCAGGGTTTTCAACAGAGGTCCTGTAGAGCTCCCTGTACTTGTCGAAGCTGGGGACGTGAGCCCGCTCCTTCAGCTGCTCCGAACCGTGGAACACGTCCTCCACCGGAGCTCTGTCGGGAATCATGTCTGGGACGTCTGCTTGGCCGTCAGCAGGTCGGGGAGGAGGTCGTGACGGTCCGAGGCTCGAGTCTGCACCCAGATGTTCGATGGAGTCGCTGCAGATCCTTCAGCTACACACGAAAACGTCAAATTAATCAGTGCAGCAAGACTGAAAGGCTGATGTGTGACGTTTATGGACTTTATGGTTTTATATCTCACTTCTGGTAATGTCCAGCTTCGCGCGGATAACAAAAGGTTGTACGCGCGTTTCATTCACACTTCCTCGTTTAGCAGTATACTTGTATTTTGCCTTTTTATTTATAACGAAGAAAGAAGGAATAATACAGCTAAGGGAAAACTATATATGCACAAGAATGCCGCAGCTGCGTTTGTGAAGTGCGAGACAGTTTAGCAGCAGTTTGAGCGCGTGCCACCTCTGCAGGTGCTGGACAAGAGAGCGGGCTTCCTGCTAAGCTAGCGGGATAAACAGAGCCACAAACGGACAAAAACACGCAGCTGAGCGAAAACCCGAGCTGGACGGGATCAACGCGCCTCTAAAGGTCGGGTGAAAACGTGCGTTCACTCGGGAGAGTGTCCTACAGAGGTCTGGAGATGAACAACAGTCTTCCTGACTTTTCCTCCGTTTCTCCTCCTCAGGACTTCTTCTGCCAGCGGAAGTGCACCGTTGAACTCCGTCTGGCACGGAGCCACAGCCAATCAGCGCTTGCGCTGCGTTTACGTACCGCTCCAAAACTCGGATTTCACTCAACTAATGTTACTTGTCGTAGCTCTGGAGTGATCTCTGCTTCCCATCATAGTATCCTGACCTAGCTCAAAACTAATCATCTAACTTTGAACTATAAAAAGACTCAATGTGCTTCTCTTTTAAGAGAAACGTTTATGTAAACTCCTGAATAAGGTTTGGTGGTGGAGAGGTCAATGAATTAAACTTTTTAGGTGTTATTTTGGATTCCAAACTTACATACTACAAGACTTTGCAAAACTGTCAAAAACAAATTTAAACCGTTTCTGTCTATTAAGACCGTATATACCTCTTAAAGCAGCTCAGCAGTTTATGCTTATACAATATTTTCCAATTAATCTTATTGGATAACAGTTTGGGGCTAAACAAACAACAATCAAACCATTAAGATCATTATATAAACAGGGATTAAAAATAATGGACCAGAAATTAGTCAGATGGCATCACTGTCTCATTCTACAGAATGTTAACTTTTGTTAACTTTTCATTTATGAAGCTGATTTTCATAAGTGTAAACACCTGTGTACCTGAAATAATTCATTTAGTGAATAGACAAAGCATTATACAGGACACAAGCAGGAAGAGGAAACTGAAAAACACAGAACAACCTTTACTCAATCTTCCTTTTCAGTGAAAGTTATACAATTATGGGATGCATTACCATCTGAACTCAAGACTAATAGAACTCAATGTTTTCAAGTTGCATACAAAGAAATGGCTGAAACAGAAGCAAGTGTGTGAACGCTTACTGTGCAGCTTCCATTTCCTGTCATATCCAAACTCAAACAGGTGTGTGTGTATGTATGTATACAGGTATGTGTATACACATATATATGTATATGCATGTGTGTGTGCCAGAGTTGTTGTAGTTAACTAAAACTAAGACTAAAACTGAAACTAACTGAAAAAAAAATTCTGTTTTTTTTTATAATACGAAAACTAAATAAAAACTAAAAGTAACAATGCAAAACTAATTGAAACTAAATAAAATTGCTGGTAATATGAACTTAGTTTCAGTTTGTGTTTGGTTTAGTACCCCCTCCCTCCCCACACGTGTTCAGATCAGTCTAACATTACACCTTTCCTGAGAGTCTATGAGAATAGCAGATGCTAGCTATGCTTTGAATTGCAGAAGAAAGTCGGTGATGGTTGGTGTGAACTTCATGCTACGGCAAAGGCTTTTTCTGAAATGAACAAGTCTGCAGATCTGTAGAGGGAGTGACACGTTTGCTTTTGTGTGTGTTTGTGTGCATGCGTTTATAAGTCATCTCCACGATGGAGACTCATTTTGATGTCCCTTCAACTCTTATTTCATTTGTACTTTATTTTTCAAGAATGGTATTTAACTGAGGCACAATAACACCACACAAACAAACTTTCTGGTTCAAGTGGTCAACTTGAACTCGCGGTTCATCCTCAGCAGAAGCTGATTTTCAAAAGTGTTTGCATCTAGCCGTGCTCTTCTTGGGCTGAAGATGAGACCTGCTATGCTGAACGGCCTTTCACACCTTTCTCTGCAGACAGAGGAGTGTTGAGTTTGACAGAAAACTTGAGAACCACAGAAAATCTTGAATCTTGATGTCGTCTGTTGAGCAGTCTAGGTACGAATCAAGCTGCTTGGCTGCGCATGTTTTTTTATGGGAACTTTTCAGGATGTGGAAGTCTCCCTCAGCAGATGAGCCAGATCCAGCATCTGCTGAAAGGGAAGGATCCTCCAACTGCTCCCTGATGTAGTCCAACCCTGAAGATCAGAGCACTAGCATTATTACAATCACGTTTTTACTGGACAAATTTAATTACATTTATGACAATGTCCATAACTCTAAAGGAATAAATACTATGACATTGACAACACTATCAGAAACAAAATTAGCACAAAAAAGAGAAATAAATAGAAAAAAAGGTTGAAACAAATTGTGAAAAAAACAGATCTACAATCAAGGCACTGTGAGCTTGCAGACTGGCTACTTTAACAAATTCAGGGAAAAGATAAGACTTTAAATTAGTGTTTCTCTCTTTGACTGACAATTAGATATTGGCTCAACTACAATTTGAAATTAGACTGATGTATGAAATGAGTAATAAAATAACAAATGCACTAAGTGTACATCAAAGTTGTAATGTAATGGATATTTTCTTCATTTCCTTTATTTTCTCCATGTTGTCTTACCAGTTTTCAGTGTAGCATCATCCAGGTCGTTTTGAATTTTGGGATGAGAATCGCTGCAGCAACCACTTCAGGGTCTTGCAACATTTTACCAAAACGGTTCTGGACGCCCACTTGAATGGCTTCAACCAACAACTTGCAGTGTGTCAGTACAATCTTTATTTTTTCCATTTTGCTGCTCAGCAGGGAAAAAGCCATCCCATCTGGACTTCCACTTCTCCTTGGAGGATGTTGATGGGCTGGGCGACAGGGCTCATGGTGGTGTAGTATTTTCTGAGGAAAGTGAGCTCAACTGGATCCAACCTGTTAGGGGGGTTGGGGTGATACGGGCAAGTTGCTAATGTTGGCTAACAAAAAGCTACGAAAAACTATGTTTTACATAAGGGATAATGGCAGACGAGGTATCCATTATCAGAAATTAATGGATGTCATGGCATTATCCCTTACTTATACTCCTCCTGCCACGTGAAATGACATTGGTAGCAATAAACGTTACTTAATTCCCTTACTTCAGTGTGTTTCTTGAGGTTGGATGGGGAGTTCTTGAACGCCTTTATCTCATGGCACTTTGGAAAGCTCAACATGCACTTCATTTGGAATTCTTTATGAAACAATGTTTAATGCATTTATCCCTGTCCAATAAACTAATAAATAAAATATACAAATACCAATCTATTTCAAGGTCCTGTTGTGTACTCAAGAACACAGGTTATTTGTATGTTTTTATACTAAAGTTCAATGACATAAAGGCTTACTGTAAAGCAGAGCCAGCATGTTGAAGACCCAGAAGTTCTGAATATACGAGTTATTTTACAGTTCTTATACAGTCAAGGGGGCAGAGCAGAGCCCACCTCCTCAGGCCCCCACAGGCTGTTTACTTTCCACTGCATGGCCCACACTGCTGCCAGATGCCAGTTATATTAAGAGTCACTTCACTTTTAGCTTCAGTCTCTGCAGACTGAACCAAACAATGTGCTCATGGTGCAGCACTTTAAAGTAGTTCACAAAAAAAAATGCAATTAGCAAAACATGCAGGTCGAGGACGACACACAAATATAAAACAATTTACAGCTTCGTTCAACATTTGAAGTTGCCCTAACAGAGGTAGGAGGTACTCTATCATTTACATTTTACTGTTAAAAGGACTCAAAAGTACTTGAAATTTGAAGTTTCTGACTTGAAACTTGACTCAGGACTTGAAGACAAAGACTGGAGACTTGCAAAACAAGTACGTGTTGCAGCCCCTGGACATTATCTTTGCTCATATCAGTCTGAGATGCTGCAGGATGTGGCATGTTTACGCTACTTTCAGCATCATGTGAAAGTTCCCTCTACAACTCTACAGAGATTTTCACTTGTCAGAAGTCATGAAGGCCATTCCACCATTTTTAGAGCACTGGGACCAGTCAAATCATTCAGTTAAACCACTCACACTGGATTTAGTTAATTATTAGAGATTAAAGACTACATAAAAACAGTTGTGAAACCTTAATTCTACTCCATTTGTAAAACCTTGGACCAAGTTCAGATTTAAAAGAAGACAGTAAAAACCCAACATATTTCGATTAGTCAAAACTGGATTCAAATATTTTTTAAATATAAAACCTCAAACCTCAATTGCATTCAAAGATAACTTGGACTGCGTTGCCTTAGTAACATCTGTTTAAACTTCTTTTT
The DNA here is from genome assembly GCA_037176975.1 of Arrhamphus sclerolepis. Lineage (NCBI taxonomy): Eukaryota > Metazoa > Chordata > Actinopteri > Beloniformes > Hemiramphidae > Arrhamphus > Arrhamphus sclerolepis. The sequence continues at coordinate 17,634,710 of JBAMYA010000022.1, read as the reverse complement.
TTAATATCCAGGGGCCATACTGCCCATCTATTGTTTCTGCCAGCCATCCTCATGTATCTGGCTGGTCCAATCCTGCTTTTAGTTATTACTGGATGAAACAAATCTAACTTTCTACTTAGTTTTTCTTTTTTAAACAAAAACACGCAAAAACAGTTCATTCTTCAACATTCAAACACAAATTCTGAATTCTTAATTGGCAAGTGACTCACAGCAACATAAAGATTTGCTCTAATTATTTTAGATGTGGCATTGTCACGTATACCACGTTTTAGATCATTATTTATCGTATCAAAATAACTCCACACCAGCAACTTTTATGTTCTGCCACTGATGAAAGTTGCTTCTGCGCTGTTTGAAATGAGTGAGCGGAAGGAAAAGTAGTACTTACATACCTTTGTAGTCCAGGAACCACTCAAAATATTTCTATAATTACACCTATAAATTAAATTAGATTACAGTTAATGTACATTAACATGGACATTAACATGTTCCTATCTAAAGAAACATAAATAATAAAATAAAAAGCAAAAATACTATGAAATTAAATGATCTAATTTAGATGTTAAAGCATTACCTGATATTGATTTAATTTTTTTTACTTGAGACTCTGTCCTGAAAACTGAGCGGCCATATTCAAAGTACTGATATTTTGGTGTGGATCCACCCATCGCTAGTCGTAGTCAGCAGCATGTGGGGTTAAATGAGACTAATGAGTCGTAATAAATGGCCTCATTTGAGCAGGAGCGCACTGAACTGAACTGTAAAGTCAAAAAGGATGCTGATGTACTGTATATCTGCAGCATTCTGACCAAAGCATGGAAAACTCTTCATAAATAAATGTCTCTTCATCATCATATACCACAGGCAGCGTTTATGCCTACAATGTGGAAGGGCCTGGGTTCGAATCCTGGTTGAGTCAGGAAGGACGTCTGGCATAAAAACATGTGTCAGACTAATGCAGACCACAGAACGGCAGCAGCCGCAAACAAGGGTCAGCAAAAACAAAAAATAATAAATAAAAATGGGATTCGCGCATCTAGATGAAACAATAAAGAAAAAAAGGAAAATTTATCAGTCAATGCAGGATTTTTTTGAACGTTTCACCAGGAGAACATCACTGATCAGCAGCACAGAGACGAGGCCAAACTGAAATGCTGAAAATGAACGTTCTCCACTTACTTCATCACACACTCCAAAGTATCAGCAAATCATTTGACACCGCTGATCTTAGACCAGCTTCTCACAATCAGGTCTGACCTGGTTTAATGTTGAATTCAAGCCACGCCCTACAACCAGCAAACAATGGTCTAGCTGTGTTTTGATGACAGTTCGGGGTGGAGGTCAGAGACCGTCTTCTCATGAAAACACCCAGAACAGCGAACCCTTCACTGGTATCAGTAATACAACAGAGGCTGATCACATATCATATGTTGAAAGTGATCATCCAGTTATTCTGCCTTTCTGGTTTCAGCCCAGTGACCAGTAGACTCCCTGGAGGAGACTCAGCTCTGATACCAGGAAACTGTCACTAATTATCCTGCTGACGCAAACAATCATGTTCACTTGACAACTGCTGCAACTTAAATGTTTGCGGTTTTTACAGGAAATAGGTCAAATATTGGATTTATTCAAGTGTAACCAACAAAAACACTCAAGGTAGAATTTATACATACATAGTACAAAAATCAGCTAAACATGTAATAAATAAGGCTGCTTACAGTCACCCCATTAATCCAATCTTCTTAAAGTTGCATTTTAATACACTTAGTGACCCGATTCATGATAAAATAATATGAATATAATCAAACCAAAGTTTATTTAAACACAAGAGACCAAAAAGAGTTTACTTAAAATATTCTATACAACTATTAATAAGGGTTAAATTATGGAAATCTAAAAATGTAACTCATTTCTTTAAGGTCGAGTGTGTCTGCTTTCTGCTGTAACTTCTGATACCTAAACCAGGGTGTCAAACTATTCCATCCCACACCATCACCATGGTTACTATTAAAGGTCGCACCATTACCATGGTTACCATTAGAGGGTCACATCATCACCATGGTTACCGTTAACGGGCCACATCATCACCATGGTTACCATTAGCGGGTCACATCATCACCATGGTTACCATTAGAGGGTCACATCATCACCATGGTTACCATTAGAGGGTCACATCATCACCATGGTTACCATTACAGGGCTGATTATTACTTATTTCCTCAGTCAGCTACTTTGTCAGATTCCCTGCTAGTTCCTGAACTTGGTCATAAAATTAAAAGAAAAAAATGGGAATTTTTGTCATAAAATCTCAAATTTCACAAAATGCATGACTATCAAATATCTTTTATGCAACCAACACTTTCTTTCCTACATCCTATATTTGTTTTACAGAAATCATGTTTTTGACAAAAAAAAATCCAACTTCTTTCGTAGTAAAATCCTTTGCAGACACTTTCTAAATCCTGTTTTATCATAAATCAGCTGCTCTCCACCTCAGTTCTTCCACTTCTGATGTCAGAAATGAATCAAACGGACAGTCGCACTGAAATTTCCTCAGAAATGTTCTAGTTAGAAGTTTATTTATCTTTCGGGCCAGATTTGATTTAAAAAACTGCTGCTTCCTTGCATAAATGCGTTTGCTGCTTTTATTCTGCTGTTTAGGACGGGAACTATCTGAAACTGAAGGCAGAACAGTAAACCGTCATATCTGGCCACTGCACCACACAAAATGAGTGTCAGGGAAATAAAAGAACGATGCAAAAAGAAGAGGCCACCTTTGACAAGGAAATATTGTTTTATTGTTTATTGTACAAAACTTGATTTAAGAAAATCGTGTTCAGCGGAGTATAACAAACATCAAAGATTGAAGCCTAACAGAGAGGAGATGAACGCAGGTGGCGCTCGGCCCACAGTGCAACACGCTGACGGGAAAGCTCAGAGGTCACACAGGTCACACCCTTAGTGCCCTTACAGTCATTCTTTACTCAGACACGTCTAACGAACTCACAACTGCACGTCTGAGCTGTAACAAGCTTGAACATGTTTTCTGAAAAACCATCACAATCACATGGACGTCACAGTTGTTTATGGATAGTCTGAGGTTGAAATGTCTGAACCACTACCGTCTCCTCAAAACTGTGTGAGAAATGACTGTAAAAAATATTTTAACCAAAGCTTTACATGAAACCACACACACACACAGTCCTTCCACTAACATGACGAACTTTACAGAGAACATTACACCAGACTGAAAATCCTGCAGATTCTCGTCAGATTTTGTGAAACTGCAAAGACCAAGAAACTGTCAAACCTGTTTCAGCTGAAACAGCAGCGAAAATACAAGAAAGCAAATCCAGATATTCCACTTTACAAGAGTGAGAAAAGTGGCTCATCAACTACAACCTGTTAGCGAGGTTACATCAGCACACAGCATCCATTCCCCGTTAGCCTTTCATAACAAAAAGCACTTTCAACAAGCTGCTGTCGTCTCCAGTCTCAGGTTTTCCTACATCAGCATGTCTCCAAGTAAAAGGGGGGACTTTGGTACACAAAGTCTGCAGGTTTCCATCTCCTGTGAGCTACAAATACGAAGTGGAACACTAACTGTTCAAACCGAACATCTGCCAGGTCAATAAATCTGCCAGACCTAATCATTAGATTTCTGCTTCAGTGTCAATTTAACAACAAATTGTCAATTTGATGTTCACGATCATTCAAAAAATGTTTTTTTTCGCACATTTGTGGCTGCAAGCGGATGAGATTATTCAAATTACTGCTGTTTAATGAAACAAAAACAAACAGAATTTATGGAGTTTTGAAAAGGATGAGCCTGAGGATCCAGGTGAGCCACCTGGAAACGAAGCAGTTTGCACACATCTACATGTTCACCAGTTTCCTGCAGGCATCAGTCTCTCTTAAAGATACTGCCAACATAGTTTGAAGAAAAATAATGAAGACAGCATAAAATACAGCAGTAGAATTTAATCCTTCTAGTCCATTTTACATAATCCAACACTGAAAATGTCCTCATATCGTCCTACAAATTAATATGGAGTACTTTAAAACATTTATTAAATATGCATAAACACTGAGAACAGGACGTCATGCAGCCTGATGGTCAGAAGTCGTCTTTGCATCCATGTATAGTACCGAAGGAAGAGTTCTCTGATGATCACTGAGTTCATGCTGCGCTACCTGAACTTCAGCAGACAGGTTTACCAGCTTTAATCTGAGAAAAGGTTTCCATGAAATTAACTAGTTTCAGGAGAACCTTTATTGGAAAAAATAATCCAAACGGGATCTTTAATACCTGATATCACATGACAGAGACATCAGCATTGTTCTCTCCATCTTTCAGAATGAAGCAGGAGAACACTGACGTAAACCTGCAGGCCGACTGAAACCATCAAATTAAAGCTGGAAACAACAAACGCTGCTACGACCCCCCACGAGAAAATAAAAACACTGATGTTTTGAAAAGCATACATTCTATAAAAAAAAAAAGCCATTTGGATTTTTTTTTTCTTTTTTGAAAAGGCTTAACTAGAGATTTGATCTTCCTAAAGGCAAGTACCATAAAATACACGAGTAGTTCAGGCACTCTTGACATTTCTAGTCCCACTCATGGCAGTGTTAGTTAAAGGCTCGTCAACGTTTTTCAAAAACTAAACCATGTCGCTACAGCACTTCAACACTAGTTCAGCAGAGGAAAAAAAAAATCTTTACCTGGCACAACAAAACTGATTGAACTTTGAGTGTGCCCAACGTATCTGGCGTTGCTGTGCTCATTCACAGTCGTTTTATGTCAAACACCAATAAGCCAGTAAATGTAGAGCATTTTTGCTTCATGAGAACTTGACAGTTGATACATGACCTGCTTTTGCCTGAAAAACCTCCAAAACCCTTTATTTTCAGAACAACTTTCAGAATTAACATTGTGCATACCTCAATAAATGTAACACCCTCACCAACATGGAGTTTTTTGTTTTCTAAATGACTATACTGAAATCAAAGACCAAGAGAGAAAAATTCTGCAGGAAAATTTTCAAGTTCTCAAGCAAAACATGACAAACAAATATTTGTGTAGAAGGCAGAGGTACACGTCAGTTTTAAAAAGAAAAATGTTTCTTTCATGAATAAGGCCATCAAGAGAGCGTGTTATTTATGTCAAACCAGGTACAAATATATCAAAACAATTGTACGGGTCGTGGCGTGACCCAGTGGCTACAGCAGGCGGACCATGTACCAGAACATGGCCTGGCAGCTGATCTCTGCGCTTTCACTTAAAGGCCACCAGAGCCAACAAAAATCTAAAAAAACAAAACAACAATTTTTCAAAGTACAGTGGGAAAACTGGTCTCAAATTACAACAACATACAATATTCCAATTAAAATTGGTCAGATGGGGAATTCACAGTCAGTGTGGCCAGTTTTTAAGCTGTCGATCCAACGTTGTGGAAAAGCAAAGCTTTTGGGAAATTTTGTAGATCCACAGCAACAACAGGAATTAGAGTCAATTTTACAGCTCAGCAGACGAGGTGGCGAAAAGCCGTCAGCTCAGTGAGGGCAAGAGGTGGAGAAAAAAGAAAAGTGCCTCTGCATTACAACAAACGACCATCACTGTGGATCAAGAACAATTTACAGAAATGTTTGACAGCTACCGTCATCTCACATCAGCCGCTCAGAATTAAGAACTCAAGTCTAAGACGTGAACAAAGGTCTTGTGGAAGTTTGTGGACTGGAAAAGCAAAAAGGCGTTTGATGAAATAAACCACAACCAAAACATGTCGTGGCAGGAAAAATGTTTCGGCAGGTCTGACATTTTCCAGATAAAGTTAAGTGAGAAATAAAGTAATAAATGAAAAATAAATCTCCATTAAAAGAGGGCGAGGGCATCAATAAAATGTGCCAAGAATGTTTCAAAACAAAAAACGAGGTAAACAGTGATAGGAAGACATGCAAGCTATGCCAAATCAAAATGGTCTCCATGGTGACAACAGCATGGTCACAGGTGTGAACAGGCCACAAGTAGACCAGACTGTTGTCTCTTCCCAATCTGCTGACGGCGTTTACGTTCTGGTCATTTGTCTTCGCTTCTTTAGAACTGGTTTACAATGTCAACATACCTCATCTTTAACAGTCTTAGGAGGATACAACGGGACCAGTTAGCATAAACACAAAACACATCCATTTTTCTTTGCCCCCAAAATGACACAAAACTGTGTTCTAGTTTGCTTCTTTTCTTGCCTTCAATGCATGCACCTTCCTAAGAACGAGTGAAACTGTCAACAGGAAAGGCACAGTGGTTCTAGCGCCATGAAAGAAAAGAAAAAGGAAAAAAAAACAACAAAAAGAAAACAATCTTGGTTTGTTTGGAACAGTGTGATGATCTGACAGTCAGGTCCTTACGGGAGGTTTTTTAATTTACATTTGTTGTCAAACACATTTTTAAAACAAACACAAAACATCACTGTGCTTTTCACACTGAAGTCAGTAACTGTTTCAGTGTGTACTGCATGTACATGTGGGAAGGCTGGGATTACAGGTTTGTGTGCAGTGAAGATCTGGGCAGACTGACAGCCGTGTGGGATGGTGGCAGTTTCTGAGACTTTGGTGATTAACGGGGGGTGGGGGGTTGTCACTAGTTGGTCTGCTGTGGGACATAAAACCCAGCTGTCGTGGTTTGAGGAAGGACTCTGAGGTGGGCTGTAGACCAGGGCTTCGAAGCGAAACGTTGCTTGCAGTCTCGAATTAAAACTCCTCCTGCTCCTCCGCATCTGGAATCACAAACCCCTCCTGCAGGAACAGAGAGGGTGGGGAGACACGAGAGGGGGGTTATAAGGCCTGATACCACCAACTCAATCATCCATTTTATTACAAAGAAAAATACACAAATTCGTAAGGGTCTTTAAAAGGAACGCTTCAGCTAAATCAACCCTCGTCCTGCTATTAGATGGGAGGAGTTTAAACCTTGGTCAGGGACCAAAACAATGAACTGAAGCAGTTTTGAGTTGCAACAAAGTAAGCGTTTGTAGCAAAATGGAAAATAATGAAATCACTTGAGGGGAATCCACAGAAGCCTACTACACATAGAACAGGTAATGTCTAGACTGTTAACCAGTTTGTTTTTTGTTTTTTAACTTTGGGAGCTCTAACGTCTTGGCTTTGGACAACTAAAGTAGTTTTTAAAATAACAGAATAGGTTGTCTCTTCTAACTTGTACTAGTGTGAATGGTCACATGACCACACCTCTTTTTTATTTCCTAGCTGCACCTCTGGAGGGAGATGTCTGATTCAAGCTTGTTAAAAAGGAAATAAGTAAAATACCTTAATTAAAAGATGTAACTGAAATATTTTGTACATATATTTTGTAAAGGGTCTACTACTGATCTATAATGAGAACTTTATGCCTGCATGCATCTTTTAATCACAAGAAAAGTAAATGTAATCATACTGGCTATTTTAACTTTGTACGTGTCACAGAAAGTGTATGAAAAGAACCGTCCGTACACATATCCCCTTCACTTCACCACCACATTGTTATAAGTCTGTAGAAGTTTCTTACAAACTATAATCATTAAATGCTCATGGCTCCTGCATCATTAATATCTACGTACTGACTCAGTTCTGTGGGTGGGGGACTGAAAACTGCTCTGATTCATGCTGCTTTGGCTCCTAGCCTAAGTTTAGATCTTATTAGCGAATAATACATCTAGTGTTGATTAATTCCAGAATGTTCCTTTAGTCTAAGAACATGAACATGTTTGCACACTGTCTCAACACGCACCAGTGAGGACCTCCTGCTGCTGAACAGCAGCTCAGCTTTAATCTGCTGGGAACTAACAACATCAGTGACAGTTTACGCCCTTTTATGACCCCGTTTTCTCCTGAGAACATGACATATCTGGACCGCACAGTTTGTGTGTAAAAAAACAAAACAAAAGAAAAACCAAATGGCAAACAGAAACATGTTTCTTTCATTTAAGTTTATAAACTTTAAATAAAAAAATAGTGCATCACTAATTGCAATTATTTATGTTGATAAATCAATGTATTTATTAATTTATTTTTAAATGAATATGAGATGTGTAACATTATGTTTTCTGGAAAAGGCCTGGTAATTTCCTACAACAGCTGAACATTCCGCGCCCGGTACATCAGAGCCACATCTAGACAGATGCAGGGTCTGAAAACGAGTCATAGGACTCCTCATCCAGGAGGCGGGGCCAACTCCTGCTCCTCAAACTGCCTCTACATGCAGCTGGACAGAGCTGCAACCAATCAGAGCAACGAAAAATGGAACCATGTGCAACACAGCTGACAACATATATATATACATGATCATGTTCAGGTAAACTTGCTCTAACAATAAAGGAAGATAGTCAAGAAGTAATTTGATGTTTCTTCCAATTTATCAATGAGATGGACCTCATCCACCACAATCACTAAGAGATTGTCATGGAAGTCCAAATCTATAATTAACTGTGGACGCCAAAACTGGTTCAAAGTACCGCTGTTTACCATCCAGACTGTGTCGTCTCAGCGCTGTTGTCATCGCATTAAGCCCTCTCAGAGATGCTCTACAAGGATAGACTGACCTGATTGGCTCCCCGAAACGTTTGGGTATAATTAATGAGCTTCATAGGAGCGCAGCTACACAGACGTGCTGAGCAAACTCAAATATATATTTTGCTGCCAACGTTAGTGTGCCAACGTGGACACTGAAAACTGAAGACATCTGGCACACGCCCAAACCTCTTCCAAACGCATCAATTAATCAGGTTGCTCATTCAAACTGGAGTTAAGGATTGAGTAAATGATCATTTCAAGGAGCCTTTACTGTATTTTTGGTTAAAACTGTTTTTATGATGGAAAAATATGCTAGCTACCAGAAATATTTTACAGAAGCCAAGGGAAATGATTTGTACCCTTTCTTCCAATCAGGACTCTTTACATGTGGTGGCTGAGTGTGGCCGTTGCTATAGGCAACCATGAAGACCAGAAGTGCCATTAGGGCTATGGTGGCCATACCTTTTTACTGTGGTTCAGGTGCTCTGATGCACTTTCATCTATTGGCTTGTATTTTCCTATATGCTAAAGTTAAACACTAATGCATAATGCAAACTAGATTGACTACATCACACCTGTAGCCTTCATTAGTTTGTTAGTGTCGCGCAGTGATCGTGTCTTGTAGTAGTGTTGTTTTTTCTGGAGGCTGAGCATTTCAGCTGCCTCCTTTGACAGCTCATCTCATCCCTGAAAAATTTCCAGGCATCACCTACTTCACCTTTCCTGACTGAAGAAAACGACAGAAAATCAACCACTCAGTTTTTTATTCATTTATTTCCTTGAATGTCTGAAATGATCACAATCCCGTCACTTGGTTTGGGGCCACCTCAGTCTGAAAATACATCAGAAGTGAGCTGTTTGGGTTTACAGGGTATTGTGACATCACAGACCTAGAACAGAGAAGAACTATTCAGCCACCACATATTTATCTCCACCACCCCATCATCCTGCATTTGGTGGATATCACAAAACTGTAACAGATTTAAAGCAGCAGGGGTGGAGATAAGATGCCAACACTGCCCCATTAAAACAGCTACGGTGACCTGAGCTATGCAGATATGGTTTTAAAAGGAGCAGTTGTACTGTATTTCTGGAGTATTCTGACCAAATCATATCACAGAAGTTTCATTAAAACATCAAGAAATTGTGTCAAGTTTTGGAAATAGGGTAGAATGTCTTCTTTAAACCTAGAAATGGCTAAAAACAACCATTTGCCATGTGAAATAAAGCAAATAATGTTACTGCCAGAGGACAACACCACTTAGAATTAATGAAACCATTCATTCCTTTGTTCATAAGACAATTTTGAAATCATTCATTTTGAATTACTCCAACATCGCCTCAAAAAATGTAAATGTAGTATACAATAAAAAAATTTAAAAAAGGACAGAATGAAGAGAATTTTACATCAGCAGATAACTCACATCTGTGGCGTAGAGGATGTCGACAATCCTCTGCAGTGTTGGGTCGCCTTCTCCCTCCTTCTCCTGGCAAATCAGCTCAATGTTCCGCAACTTACCAAAATAAAAGTCTCTTTCCTTCTCCATGTCCTGAATGGTAGATTTCAGAATCTCAAGCTGTTTGTTTAGAAAAAAAGGACAGTTGCACATTATTTCAGTAAGGATATCCTCTTCTACAAATCAATCTCATTACTAATGGATTTTGATGGATTTATCTAGCAAAGAGTTTTTTCACAAAGGTGTTCTGACCTCATTCATGAGCTCCGCCCTCTCCTCGTCTGCCCCTCCCATTCCTTGCTTCCTTGCACTGACAGTGGCCACTTTAGGTGCTACCTTTGCGACAGGTGGCCTCTGAGGAGCTGAGGAGAAAAGAAGAAAGTCAATGTCAAAGTCAAAATAATATTCTTTCCTTCTCCCATTTCCAGACCTGCTATAATCCACTGGTCAGTCCAAACTCGCTCAGTTTACCCAAACCGACTGACCAGGGGTTCTGACCTTGACTGAGGGTCTTTTTAGGGGGTTTGTTGAGAGCTGACGATGCAGGACTGGATGTGGGCAAGGCATCCTGTCCCTGTCTCGCCTCCACTGGGTCATACTCTTTCCCATCGTAGTTGGCGTCAAAGAACTTCTTAAACCACTGGACAAACTCAAAGTTGTCCTGGAACTTCCCCTTAACCAGTTTGTCAACTGGAATGATCTGAAACAAGACAAGAGACAGAATCAGAGCAGGATGTTTGGTCAGCTGTTGGCCTTGTAGCCTTAAATTAGCCGTTATTTCATTTCTGTTGTAATGAGAAGGGAATGTTTGTGTGTGCATTCCCTGATATCACAAACAACATTTTTGTCAATTATGTGAGCTTCAAGCAGCTCAAAGGAACATTTGCAATTTTCATCTTAGATGATCACCTTGTATGGGCATGGAGGTTAAGCTGCTTTAGTAACACTGTCCCACATTTGCTCCTATTTGGTCTCTTACTCTGTCACACTCATTTTCTCTTCTTTCTTAATGTGCACCAGAACTCAGTGAAACAGTGCTATTATCATTTCTGTGTAACATAATGCCATAAAGTGATATACGATTGTCACCAGTGGAGTCGTCCTAATACCATACACCTCAGGGTTACACAGGTTTTCCTTATTGTTGACACTATTGTCATGAAAACTATAACTGCTGCAGAAAATGTTCCTGCCAAGTTTACACACTGCTGATGTGCAGGACAGAGTTTTCCAGCATTCACGTAGACCTGATCAGATACGAGTTCAAAGAGTCTCAACCAGAACTGCAGAAATATCCATCAAACTATCACAAACAGCTGAATAAGCCCATGAGCATTTGGGAAAAAAAGTGGCCATAAAAGCTTTAAATGATGTATGTTTCAGCACTTTGTAATGATCTTGGTGAATAAATAATTCATCCATCCATCCATCCATAATCTATTCCTCCCTTCTTCCATTTAGGGTCACAGAGGTCTGCTGGAGCACATCTGAGCTGTCTTTGAGCTAAAGGCAGGGGTATATGCTGGACAGTTCACCAGTCCATCACAGAGAAATGCATCAGTGAAGAACCACACATGTTCATGCTCCTAGGGTCAATTTCAAATCAGCAGCTGGCTTAAATTGCATGTTTTTGAACTGTGGGAGGAAACAGGAGCAAGTACTGGAAGAACATTCAAATTCAAACCAGAAAGACTTCGTGCATGTTTCTGCAAGTCAAGGCACGTTTGATTTAAAGACCTTTTTTTGCTGTTTTTAATATTACTCATATGCAAATGTAAGACAAAAAAAGCATGCATATAGGACTGGATAATGAGGACAAAAATTCATCCCGCATAGGTTGTAGGCTGAAATTTGATAATGAATATAAAATGGGATTTTATATGAACTGGGTTAAATGGTAAACTATAATGTGTGCTAAACATATGATGCAACAAGCACTTTCATTTAAATGTTTCACCCTTCACATCCATCCATTCATCCATTATCTATACCTGCTATTTACCATGCAGGTTTTACCATTCACATAATACAAAATATGTAACTGAAAAGGTAGCCTAAAAAAATAATAATTTGCGTAAAACATAGGCATCTCTGGTCCAACAGGGATTGTGCATGGTTACTTTATAATTCTGACATCAAAAGTCAGAATTTTTGGCTTAAAAAACTTTCTCCCATGTTTTGCAATTTTATTTTATCATGAGACTTTAAAATGCCATCATATGTGATGAAGGGGTTTGGCTGAAGATGCAGGGGTGCGGTGGACCTGGTAGTTGGTTACAGAACAGACACCAAAGTGCCTTTGCCCTCAGTGTCAACCACTGTTCGGAGATCTGCTGCTGTGATTATTGCTGCCATCACTGTCATAGATGACGGAGGAGCTCTCTGTGGAACAGAACTGTGATGTATCGAGCATTTGTTGTTTGTCAGAAGCGCAGCGAAGCGGCAACATCCATTCTACTGGACTCCATAGCCCTGATTTTCATTGAGCCCACTGAAGAACTTGAACAGGTCTTAACCACAACTGCCATTTTCATCAAATCTGCACTTCCCCACAGATAATTAATTACTGCAGTAGCTGCAAACTATATCCAGCAGTAGCCGCAAGCATGCATGTAATCATTTAAGAGAATTAAGTGGATATACTCTGATGAATATCTTTTAAAAACAGAAAAGGATTGTTAGTTTGACTTATAAATCAACAAATATTGTTTTTGTTGTAGGTGGCATTTTAAAGTCTTTTCAAAAATAAAGTGATGGTCTTTGCAACAAGACAAATTCAGAACTTATTTTTAGATAAATTTAAGCCTTTTTAAGGATTCCTGAAACCCTGAGCAGTGTAGAGACTACCAAAAATATGATCAGACTCCAAACACTTCATGCATTTATAATTAAATTTGATTGAAATTTTTCTGCCTTTTCCCAATATTATGCCAAACAACACCACTGCAAAATATTGCATATCATTGCCACCACAATTTACAACAAGAGAGCTGTGTAAAGTGCTGCATGGCAAAACACTACTTCATAACTGTATGCTATAATTTCCTTTCAGCCTGCATTCTTTGATTAAGTTGTCCACAACTAAATCACGGTACAACCTTATGATTTAAAATTTCCAGCGATGTGATAGAAAAAAGCTAAATTTGAACTTTAATATCAGAGATTCCTTCTGCAGTTTAGTACCCACTGTACTAAGGTCATTGAAGCTCATGTGTCTGCAGGAGCTGTGAATTATCATCACTTACTTTATCAACTCCCATCTTTTTGAATCCCACTTGCAGAAGCTTGAAGTTGTGGATGTATTCATGTTCTAACTTGGCACCAAATTTGACTTTCTTCATAGGCACAGAGTTCGGGAACAGCATGTCCATGAACTGGCAGTACACGGCACCTGAGGAACAAAAACAGCAAAACATGATGTCTTTCAAATACAAAACCCAACACAGAAACCCAGTGGTGAGTTTAAGTTTAATAGCAATAGATACACAGAAGCCTAAGCCTGTCATTTGTGGCTGACCCTTCTCACCTGGGACACAGTCTGTTCTTGTTCTGAACAAGAACAGCTTCTTCACAAAAGTAGTTTTAACTGCTGTTTTCATCTATTTTTCTTTATTAATTTTAACCTTTCCTTTCTCTTCTACTTTATT
>JBAMYA010000022.1:17575245-17609754 GCA_037176975.1 Arrhamphus sclerolepis | reverse complement strand
TGGACTGTGGGAGGAAGCCGGAGTACCCGGAGAGAACCCACGCAAGCACGGGGAGAACATGCAAACTCCACACAGAAGGGTCCCTGTGGAGGCTCGAACCAGGAACCTTCTTGCTGTGCGGCAGCAGTGCTGACCACCAAGCCACCGTGCTGCCCATCATGATACAATTTATATGAATTAACTGGATGACAAGTTGATGTTTGCTAATACCACAAGGTCTGCTACGCGGTTGATACGAGACCGTATCGTATGGTGGTCGAACACAATCACTTTCATTTATCTCAAATCACAGTACGTCGCTAAAATATACTCTCACATTTTCTTCCTGGAGTCAGCTAGGGCTGGGTCATGTGATCTCAGATCAATATCACAGTTTAGGTGACCACGTTTACGACTTATGTGCGATTATTTTTAGTTTTATTTTTTGCCCTCATAGGTCACATGAGGCTCTTGCTGCAAATATAATCAACTATTACAATGATTATTTTTCTTTGATTTCATTTAATAAACCTGTCAAAGAAATGAAATAACTGACATGAGCAAAATTACACTGATTATTGGCTCTGAATAATTCCATTAATTCTAGTTTCCATTCATTTTTGTTTAATTGCCCGAACCTAGATTAAATGCAGTTAAATCTCTCATGTTCTTAGAAATTAATTACAAAAGGCCACTTGATATCATGTATTGATATCTGATATGTGATGGTATTGATCGCTCATTCTTAAACAGATCAATGGATTGTATAAAAGCCCAGATCCAGAGCATCTAAAAGCAGAAATGGGTGTGGCGCTGGAGGAAACCACTGATTCCTCAGCCCTCACGTGGGAAGCTTTTTTTCCCGGCCAATAAAATGGAAATCCTTGGAAAGCTGACAGAAATATTTGACTGAGATGCGTCTACAGGAACGTGTTCAGGTCTCTCAGGTTTTACTGAGACTGCAGACACGGCGGCAGGAGTAACGGAGGAGAGATCGCAGAGTCTGTTAGCTATAGATGGTGCAACGGTGAAGGAGCATCTCTGCACCCTGGATGCTGTTTCCATTCATGCTTACCGGTACGTGTTCTGTCGTCTCAGCTGTCGCCTCAGCGCTTTAATAGTGATGTCTTGTAATGTCAACCAAGTCTTTCTTTCTGCTATTTTTCAAAACAGTTTGTCAAATAATTTCAAATCGCTTTGTATTCATCTATTTAATCATCTACGACCAGAACACTTTAACTTTCCTTTAAAAATAAATGAAACATTATTCAACTAAACTGAGTTGGACCTTTAACTTTGATTTAACGTGACTTTGAATCAGCACAAAACCAATTAAACAATCAAGAGAGTTTAAGTGGATCTGTGAGAAGAAGTGTGCTTTTGTTTGTGGCTCGTAATTCTGCTCAACATGTTAGTCATGAGATCTTGTAGCCCGTCACTCCTTCCTGGCCACCAATAAACTGAACTTCTCTGCTCAGGGAAGCTTTCGTACCTGGAAGTCGGGGTTGGGGCCCAGGGTGAGGTCGTAGCCGTAGCGCCCGATGGTCATAAGTCCCAGGAAGTGCAGGGCAGAGCACTGAGACATGATGTGTTTCACCGTGGTGACCGTCTCCTCTGGCGGCAGGCCGTGTTTGCCTGCAATGCAGGTTTTCTCCCGTGAAAGGCTGAATCTGTCAGACTGCTGCGCGTTTGTGAGCAGCGACACTTACTGTGCTCTCCGCTGGTGTTGACCTGCACCATGACTTTTAACCTCTGAGTGCTGGCTCCTCTGATGCGCTGCCACGAGCTGTTCACCTTGTCGGCCAGTTTTGCAGAGTCAACAGTCTCCACGAGGAAAAGGTTAGGGACACCTGCAGAATTTTTGGTGGAAGGTTTGAATGTTTTTTCCCCCCAAATGCATCCTTGGAAAGTAAGGACAGGAGGAACAAACAGCAGCTCACCCAGAAGTTTGTTGACGTTATTCTTCTGCAGATGGCCGATGAAGTGCCACTTGATTTCTGGACACGATTCCAAAATCTGTGTGAAAAATGAAAATAAGTCACAGGCTTAAGATGTCAAACCAACCATTTATCTTCTAAAATAAGCAAACATACCAGCGGATCTGAAGCCTTGTCCACAAGTTCATTAACCTGGCAGAGATACGAGGAACAGTCACAAACTTTTTATTTTTTATTTAAATCTTTTCATACAATGAAACCTGCAGCTTTTTCATACTTACATAGTTTTCTCCAAAGTTGCGTTGCCCTTGCTTGTAGGCCTCCACAATCATCTCTGGGGGCTTGGTCTTGCTGACTGCTACGAGGCGGGGGGGCACAGCCGGGAGAGTCTGAGGGAGGACAAGAACACTCCTCATTGGCATCAACTAGAGTGTTGCGCGTGAGCGTGAGCGTGCGTCAGCACCCGACACCACACACGCCAGAGTCACCTCTGTCCAGGTTGGAAACATCTGGATCTCAGAGCAGAGATGTGAGGAGAAAAGTATGACCTGAATTTGACTGTAAAACCACAGAACAACACCGAGTAAATAGAGCTCAGGATTGTGCATCAGAGCATGATTTGGATTCAACCCTGCACGCGCGTGCACACACTGTCACTTTAAATCGTGGATGCTGTTATGAAAGAAAGTGCAGCCACGAGCTCGACTATCTTGGTTTCAAAGGTTGAGATGGTTTTCAGTCTTACATAACCTGTCGTGCTTTTGAAACACGACTTTTATTTTTGGAAGTTTCTGGACCTGGAAGCTCGGGAGCAGCGCCCGGTCCGGACCGTGGTTACCTTGGGCCGCCGTGCCGCCGCCTGGCTCACCCGCTCCACCACCGACTGTATCGCCTTCCCAACCTCATCCGACATTGCTACCTTCCACATACCGTCAACCGCCTACGAAACACAGCGTTGAAATGACGCGTCCCTTGTGACGTCAGCGCACTTTCAAAATAAAAGCAAGATATTTCAGGAGCGTGCAGCGCCATCTGTCGGTCTGCCCGCGGAATGCCAGGCCACGCCACTGGTGAAGTCGGTTAATTTTATCAGTCGAAAATTCTATATCGTACATCTAAAATAAATGAATTTCAACTGTGCTTTTATAGTAAAAAGAAAAAAAAAAGAAGCAATAAACAAACAACAATTCTCTCCCAGGACTATTTTTTTCAAATTTCAATATATTCAATATCAAAACTCTGGACACACCTTCTCATTTAATGGTTTTCTTTATTTTATTTTTTTATGACTATTTACATTATAGATTCTCACTGAAGGCATCAAAACTGTAAACGAACACTTCTGGAATTATGTAGTAAACAAAAAGTGTGAAATAACTCAACGTGTTTCATATTTTAGATTGTTTAAAATAGCCATCCTTTGCTTCGATCACTCTCTTTGTTCTCTGGATGAGCATCATGGGGCAGTCACCTGAAATGGTTTTCCACCAGTCTGGAAGGAGTTCCCAGAGGTGCTGAGTTGGGCTTTTTGTTTTCACTCTGTAAAGTAAAAGTAGCTACTTTGAGGAACTGAAAATATAAAACATATTTAGAGTTCTTTCGCAATTCTTTGTTTGCAACATAATTCCATGTATTTTCTTTCATAGCATGTATTGGCAATGGTAGAAATAAAAATAAAGAACCACTAAATGAGGTGTGTCCAAACCTTTGACTGCTAATGTATGTTGCTACGCATGAAGATTTCATAGTTCTCTGACATGATTTTTTTGTTTGCTGTCTCTTATTCAGATTTTCATTCTGTGTATGTTGCTGCAGCGTGAATTTCCTCACTGAGGTGATTTAAGGTTTAGCTTTCCAAGTACATTAACCTTTTTTCTGTCCGCAACTATTTCATTTTGAACATTTCTTGTGTGTATGTTGTTTCTCTACTGCAATTTTATTGTTTTGCAAAAATCACAAAAAAAAAACAAAACCCAAAACACATGAATAAAAGGAACTGGTCAAGCTTTGCAGTATTACTCCAACTCATCCACTTGTTTATATTGTATACCTTTTTGTTTCCATACTTCTCTAATCGGGATGAGCAATAAATCAAAACTTACATTTAGAACCACTAACTTAAGTAATCTTGCTTACTGGTATGTTAGTTTTCTTTGAAATATGCATTTAATTACCATTTGTAGGTAAACTATGTGCTTTCTCTTAATTCAAAATCAGATATGTGCTCTTTCTTTAGAAAAGTATCCCAATTTTAATAGCTGGACTATATTTGCAGCAAGCCTCATCAGTGATCTATGGACAAAAAATAAAATACTAAAAATCACACTGCAGTTACAATCAACTTGTTCAGTTAATTGTGATACAGATTTTGGGGTCATGTCACCTAAACCCATTTCTAAATCCAATTTTAGTCAGTAGATGTGCTTGAACAAAGAAAATATATCACAGAGTCAAAGGTACACGTTTCTGAACTCTAACAGCAAAAACAGGCAGATGTTTGAGGACCCCGTTAGTGTAACAGGCTTCACGATGCAATAACGTCACGTTCATACGAATGCAGAAAGGCAGTACAAAAGGAAAAAGATTTATTCACAAAAAACTAACATTCAAAACAAATCATCAATGGAAATGTGACATCTTATAATTCAAACAATTGTTTTGCCTCTTAATAATAAAGAACTAAAAAGGGATAACAGAATGAGGAGGGGTGCCACTTCTTCTCTCCGTCTGCAGTTGCCTCCTTGACCCTCATACTCGCTCCAGGGCCTCCAACATGATGATGCTGTTTCCCCTGATGACCTGTGACACAGAGAACCACACAAATTAGGTCCATGTAGGTAAGAAACGTCAACACTGATGGAGATGACAGCAGCTCAGAGGACAAACCAGCTCTAAATGGCTTCAAATTTAAATGTTTTTTTAAATTATGGATTATCTATATGTGTGCTGCGCGGTAGTCCAATAAAAAGCTACATTTCTGCTTTTCGCAAGGCCCAAAACTAGTCTGTGAAGGCTTTGTGTTCATGAAAAGTCTGCAAATATTCATTACTTGCAGACTAAGTACAGACCTTGTTTACGTTAAGTTAAAGAGGGTTTTTTTTTTATTATTATAAACCTTATACTTTTAATTACATGAGTTTATTGAAGGGTTCTGATTTTATAACTGACATCTGAGGGAAAAATTAACAGGTCTCTTTTTTGTTTTGCACTATTCATGAATTTGTGTTACTGGTACAGAAACAATCCCAACTGGATGATGGAAGGCTTCATGTGATGCATCATCCAGGAGCTATTACCTAAAACCAGCAAGACGGCTGCAGAACTGCTCAGAAAATCTGGGATTAAACACTTTTTACTGCAAAACTGTCACTTCACTGCATGTTTGTCGACATTTGTCTGGTTGTTGGTGTCCTCTGTTTCTGACTGCTTGTATGTCGAAGTAACCAGTGACACCCAGAGGGAGTTTCTTTTGCTCACTGGGACTGAAACCAAAATCAGATCTGAAGGAAACAGACTAAATCGCACATTTCAGAGTTCAGAAATGGCCCTGGAATTTAAAGGACATTTTCTTTTTTGCAACTCAATGACAATTTTATACTAAACAGAGGTGATTTCACACACATGTGAATCAGCTCCGTCACACAGGTGGTGGCCTTTATACCTTATTTACTGCAGCATCTGCACCTCCTCAGACAAGTGTTTTCTTACATCTCTTACACTTGCACCACCGAGAGCATCGCGCGTGCAGCATCACCACCTGGCTGGGACGGGCCTCAACCACCCTCCCCTGACATCTACACTGAATGTTGCAGTTTATGGGTTACGAAGGTCCTGAAAGAGACCAGCCACCCTGAACGCGGTCTTTGCTGATCCCATCGGAGTGGCATTTCCGCTGCCTGTGGACCAGGACTGAGAAGAAGGAGCTTCTTCCCCCAGATCATACACCTGCTCAACTCTGAGCCATAAAACTTGGCTACTTTACATAATTTGGCAACTTTCAACAGAATGCATTTTTTACACTCTTTAAGACTGTTTATATGTATAATTCTATTATTATATCTCTTCTATTCTGTGTGGTATTGTTTTACCTCCATTTTATTTTGTAAACAGCTGCAGCTTCACAAACACACTTCTCTGTAGATCATCATATGTATAACTGTATTAAATGCTCATCTTATTCATGCCAGAACAACTGGGAATGGCAGGTAACTGGACACTGACCACCATGCCGATGGTGTTCTGCTGACCTCCGGGACCCATCTCCAGACAGTCATCGACCACCAGGTTCATGAAGGGGTCGAACCCTCGCAGGATGCCCTGCACGTGCCTGCCTCCATTCAGCTTCACTAAAAACAAACAAACAAACAAAACAATAAAAAGCCACGAGCGCTGAAAGCAGAACGGCTGAATGATTAAAACTCAAAGACAGGAGTTGAACTGTGAGCATTCAACCCTGATTTTTAAAACATGTCGTTATCTTGTCTCAATTAAAAGAAATAATTAAGACTTTTATTATTATTCTATTTTCATTTGGAGTATTTGTAAGTGGGATGAGAGGCGTACTCACGAGACAGTTTCTTGTCCATGAACCTGAAAGATAAAATCAGAAGCCACCTGGATTAGACTGGTTTAAAACAGATAGACTGGTTTAAAACGGATAGACTGGTTTAAAACAGTCTGGTTTAAAACGGATAGACTGGTTTAATATAGACTAGATTAAAACGGCTAGACTGGTTTAAAAGAGACTGGTTTAGAACGGCTAGACTGGTTTAATACAGATTAGTTTAGAAGGGTTAGACTAGTTTAAAACAGACTAGTTTAGAAGGTTAGACTAGACCAGTAACCTGAATATTAAAGCGTTAAAAGTCCAAGGACCTACTACAAAGGCCTGATCGGCGTTAACAGTGCGAGATGAACCATAAACGCTCGAAAACTTACTTCTTCAACTCTGGAGGATGCGCTTTGCTCATTTTGTTAGCGTTTTGTGAGGCACGGCTCCTAAACTCGTAACGACTTCGCTCCTGGACAAAACCGCGGAAGGAAAGCGTGCGCCAGCGAACCGGAAGACCTGAACCCGCTCAGTCCTCACAGCGCCCCCACGAGGCCCGGAGGAGGAACCGCTTAAGGAGAACGGGAGAGACGTTTAACATTCAACATTTGTTGATTGATGGATTGTTAATGCACACTGCTTTTGCTTTCATAAGTTTATGCAATATCACAACATTTTGTCTACTTTGTATAAGCAGTACAATTGATTTCGTTTTTAGGATTTTACAGAATAATTCGGATCACTAAAGATTTGAGAATATAACCACGTCATCAGTGAATAAACAAAATGTATCAGTGGAAATCCTAACCATTCATTATTAAGTTAACTGCTGGGTTATTGTGACAAAACAACCTCCATAAGACAGCAGCTTGGTGATCAGCACTGTTGCTGCACAACAAAAAGGTTGATGAGTTATATCCCAGCAGGGGCCTTTTCGTGTGGAGTTTGCATGTTCTGTCCTGCTTGTGTGGGCTTCCTCCCACAGTCCAAACACATGCACGTTCAGTTACTTGGAGACTCTAAACTGCCTACAGAAGTGACTGTGTGTGGCTCAGTTCTTCCTTGTAAAAGAGATAATTGATCTCAATGAGACTAAATAAAACATTTAGATTTAAATTAATAATACAAACATAACTTTATTTAGCTTAAAGCAGTGATTAATCTTCACTGTACTTATGAAACAATGTTTCCCATAAGAACCACTGAAAGAAATGAGCTTTTTACTATGTTCTGTGCATTAATAATTACATAACAATGAGGGTAAGTAGTCGTACTGGCGGTCTGTAAAGTAGGTTTAAGGCGCTTATCTTCTGCATGTACAACAGTAGAGCCTTATATATCAGAGGGGGGATTTCTGTCAACAGCAGATCTGCAGAACTCATTCAGTAAACTCTTCAGATGTGGTAAACAAAGAATAGACCCACTACAAATGGAAAAAAAAATATCTGAAATAAGTCACACAAAACAAAATCTGTTTTTATTATGTTGCCTATAAAGACCCATGTACTAATTTACAAAAGATCCAAAAGACTTTTTCAAAACCTATTAAAATGCATTCTAAATTTTCACAGTAGCACTCTGAAAACAGTAGCTGAAATACTTCAAGAAAAAAAAACTCTAGAGGGAAAACGGTTCCATGTTGATCCGAGTTCATTCCACCGAAACCCACTCATGAGGCATCAGAGACACAGACAGGCTTCTCTCAGTCCGTCTGCTTGCATAGGTAGGAAATACGACACAGATTCACCCCAAATAAAAAACAATAGAAGACAATGGTTCCATCAAAACCAATTCTGCCCAAGATCTAGGTCTGAACAATGAAGTTGGGTGAAATCTTGAAATAACACAAACCGTAATTTGAAATAATTTACAACTTTTTCTTTTTGTCAGGCAGTCATTGAAAATGATTAAATGTTGAATTCTTGATCAGTTAAACCCCATTTTCAGGAGTGTAGCACAGTTGGTGAGCGTAGACTCAGTTCCAGGTCATGCTAATCCTCAGAGGCTTGAATCTGGGTTCTATCAGGAACCAAGAAAAGGGAGTCCAGTTGTCTTGATTCAAGCCTTTGAGGATTAAGATGAACCCAGTTGCAGATCCTTTGTGTTATCTGGCTTGATCAAGCCTGAAGCCTCACTTATAGATAATGCGTACAGCAGCGTTGGCTATCAACCATTATTTCTTCTTCAGGATCTGCATGGCTCTAATAAAGGTGAGCAACATGATTTGATGCTTCTTTAGCACAAAATACATACACCGTAAAGTCAAAATAAACTGTTATTTCCCACAAAATACTAAAATGGGTCAGTTTCAATATGTCCTATTGGGAATTTAAAAAAAATATCTGGTTTTATGAGAACTGGATACAGTTTGCTTTACACAGCATCCCAACTTTTTGGGAATTGGGGTTGTAAGTCCTGATTGTTAAATATGGAGAGCAACAAAAAAACTAAAAGCTATTTTAAAAAAAAAATCTAAAAGGGCATTTAAACATGATGTTTAATATGAAAAATTCTCGAGTTTTTATGAATTAAAGGGAAATCAAATTTACTGGATTTGATTGATGAAATTCCCCAGATATGTACACTGACGGGCTCTTTACAACCCTGATAAATCATGTCTGACTTCATGTATGTAACTGTCCTTCATGGATGAATGAAGTATTATTGAACTGAATTTGTAGTTTTAAGTAAAGGTTAAGAATGTTAAGATGATGTCAATTCAACCAAATAATACAAAGTGTTTTGGCCTCAATATCAACAACTTCATGAACGCAATGTCTGGAAAAAGACTTAAAAACAGACATGATTTAATAAAATTGTAAGGGTGGCACTTTTTCTCTTTTTTGAGTAATTTAATGTGAAACTGGACATTTAACCTTCTCCAGAGCAGATTATTTTTTTTAGTGTATGTTGCTGAGATCCACCTTTGTGTCACTGAAACTCTTCAACAATTAATATCACGCTGTAGTACATTCCAAACAGTGCGGCAAATATTTAGTCTGAACACACACGTGGCAACGCAGCAAGTGACAGAACAGTTATGGTCAATCAGTGACCAATTATTGCCCATAATTAAGGAAATAAAAAAACAACATACAGCTGGACACGATCTCGCATTATTAAAAAAATAAATCTGCTTCAATAGCACTCAAAAGTATGAAAATCAACTTGAAAAACGAGGATTCCATCAAGCACTTACTTACGACTCAGAAGTTAATCGCAATTCTTCACAAAACTGTCAACGTAATGCTGTCTCACTAAGATTTACCCTTTAGACTTTGAGTAAGGCAGTTACAATTGTAATTTTAATAAACTTAAAAACAATCCTAGTTCTTTTTCCTTCAACAGGCCAGTTATCGCCCACTCTTTGTTCAAAACCCACATTTGTCCTGGAACATTCTGATAAATAATCATGATGACAGCTGGCTGATGGACACTGTGATGGTCACGCAAACTGATTTCCAGAGCTGCTGTGCAAACATCGCCACGGAGAAAAAAAGAAAACACAATTTGTAGGAAGAGGGTTAAAAATCCAATCTCTAACCCTTGATATGTTGGCACGATGGACAACATTAATACATCAGGACTGGAAGAGAATGTCTAATCTGAAAGCTGGTTATCCTCAAATATATTTTAATGCACTGCTGTCAAACACTTCACAGCATAAAGTCAGTTGTTAACATTCACACTTCATCTCAGGCTTTGCTGGCCTGATGCGCATTATAACCCTCTGAGATTGTGTCCTCTTCCACCCGGACTCGCAGGTGCTCCTGACAGTGTTCTAGGAAAGTGTCCAGTGCTGAGAAACCCTGCTGACATGGCACACAGTGGTACATTCGCTGCCTCTTCGAGCCTGGCCATTTGCAGGTGTCCATGTCAGTTGAACACACACTGCATCGTCTCCTCCTGACAGAGGACTGATGGAGCTCCACATGCTCCTTCAGCTGCCACTGCAGAGAGAAAACCTCTGCACAAGAAGGGCAGGGAAACTCTCTTTCCACCTCAAGTTCATCCTCCACTTCAGGCACTTTTCTGCATGCCTCCACATCATCAAAATTGGTTAATGTTTTGGGCTCCTTCTTGGGCTTTCCAGCACCAATCTTGACTGTCTTATCTGCTGGGCTTGTTTTTACATCATTTGGTCTGTTTTCTAATGAGATGGGGTCTTCTGAAGTCCATCCTACAGACTGGCTTCTGCTTTTGAGGTTGCTGAAGTCTGAGACAGTGTGGCGTCTGTAATGTGCCCTAAGTGACAAATGATGGAAAAAGACTTTGCTGCAAACAGGACATGAATACGTTTCTCCTGTCCCACGTTTGCTGATAGCTGGCTTGGGCTCTCTCCTGACATTTTTCTGTCTGCTGTGCTTCTCTTTTCTGTGCACATACAGTTTAGAGGTGCTCCTGAAAACCATGTCACAAGAGCGACATTCCAGGAGCTTCTTTTTGGATTTTGTCTTTTCCTTTGGTTTTCCATTAACCTTTTCACCATCATTGCCTCCTTTGGTCTTTTGCTCTTCCTCTATGTGGTTGTTCTGTATGTGCCGACGCAGAGCAGCTTCTGTGCTGAAGGTTCTTGAACAGAACTGACACACTTCAAACGTGCTGCAACTAGGCCCTGGAGTTTCCGAACAATCCGAGTGAGCAGAGTCACCCTCGGAAACTGGAGGAGAGTCATCTGGAAGGCTACTGGCATCAACCGTATTAGACGGTGATGGTGACTCACTGCAGCCAGCCTGCTGGTGGTGCAGCAACGCCTGCTTCTGGTTGAAGCCTCTCCCGCATGGGGCACATGCATAAGGACTGCTGTCTAATAGATGAGGCTGCCGGTGAAGTGACTTATCCTGCAGCCTGCCTGGATTTGAGGTTCGACTTGTGCAAGCAGGACACGGAGAACCAAGCCGTGACAGCCCACGGCAATGCTCACACCGAGTAGCATCATGATCACATTTATGTAGCTGCAAGGACGACCTTAAGGAGAACTCCTGCCCACATGTGGGACATCGGTGAGGCTTGGGTAGTGTGTGTTTTAATTCCTGGTGTTGCAACAGATCTGCTGCATATGGGAAACCTTTACCACATTCTTGACAAGCATATGTGGGCAGGTGGGTTGGTTGCTGCCGCTGGTTTTGAGGATGCCGTTTTGTCTCAGTACGTGCAATGAAGCTTGCGAGTCTGGACAGGGTACTTGGTCTTGTTGTGGAGCGGCCGAATGACTCCTGAGATCTTGTGGTGCTCCAGCTGACCCCATCCATCCTTTCACCAAGCCTCTCACCTGCTTTCACAGAGACAAGAAGAAAGAAGTCTGAGTCTCCAGGATTTTAAACAGTGAACATATAGGGGATTTAGATTTTTTTTTTTAAATTAAAAATTGCACTTTAACTGAATATCACCAAAAACAAGTCAGGACTCCTGCAGCACCTACGAATCTGGACTCAGACCAGCTGATTTGCTCCATAGTCGAGGCTTTCTACTCCTGAACATAATGAAGCATCTTTTCTTTTCTAAGTTGTCTCACTGAAAGCTGAACCTTTGCGCTCTCTCTCTCTTCACATTAGGCCTCGTTCCTGAAATCCTCACCACGTTCCTAGAAACCTTCTCCAGATTCACCAAAGTCGTGTACAACTAGGATTAGTTTGAAACAACATTCGCAACAGCGCGTGCTAACGTTAGCTCGTCGTTAGTGACAAAAACGCTTTCTCCGTCGGTTTCAACAGCTCACCTGCAGTCTCAGAGGAAAACGGCACGACGTCTGTAGGGACAGTCGGTTAGAAGTTCAGGTTTGGTTCCTGGTTTGGTTCCTGAAGACACTAACATGACTGCAACAGTCCGAGAAAAGCAACTTTGAGAGGCTTCTTCTGGTCGTGACGACGTCCGGTCCTTCTTCTCTAACGTCGCCTCGTTGACGTCACATTACTGCCACCTAGCGGTACTCCGACTACTCCGAAACTCCTCAACGAACCGGTTCATAAAAGGGACCTGATCCCCTTTTCCACTTGTTTCAGTTCCAGTCTCCATCAACCTTCATTTTTCACCATCTTGTCATGTTATGTGCACGTGTTAAAATGTTTCATAGAACTGGTTCTTAATGCTGACCAGAGTTATGGTAGTACAGATTTTTATTTTTATTTCATTTTCAGTTTGGTTAATTTAACAAACACATCTGTAGTTTTCTTTTACTTTTAGTTATGAAAATTTGTCTGAGTTTTGTTTTATCTTAGTTTTAGTTTCTGATGTGTTGACTTACAGATATTGACAAAAAAGCAAGACAATGCATAAAAAAATCCCTTATTCTTTACTTGGAGTAATTACAAAAATATAGTGTCAATGGTTAAAAGACACGGTAAGTCAGAATACAGTGGGAAAAAAACAATATATGTCATGAAACATAAAAACAAACAAACAAACAAATAAATAAATAAAAAGCTGGATTTCTACAGCCCTTCTTTGGGAGAGATAGCATGACATCATGAGCTGACCTGCTCTGTTCCAGTTGGGATACAAAACAAAAATGAAAACTAAATTTTGCATTTGTTTTTTTTTTGTTTTTTTTTACCTAGTTTTTTGTTTTATATAAAAAGTCTTATTTTCATTTCAGTTAACTGAATTTTAATAAATAATATCAGCTTTTATAGCTACCAAAGGAGGCTACTTTGAAATGTTGGGAAATAAATTTATTTCATTATTTCTTTTTCTTTTTTTATGTTTTTTATTTGTTCTATCCTTTCATATCAGAGTATGAGACATTAAACTGCATAATTTTCAACAAAAAACATGAAAAAATTAGTGTGTTCTAAAACTTTTTACCAGTAGTTTTAGTTCCATAATCAGGCAAAGCCATTTTTCTTTTGTTTTGTTATTTTAAAGTTAGATGTATAGATATGTTTAAAGTTAAACTGTAGGTGATTAGTCCTCCTGTGTTATGGCTTCAAATGCCATAGACACTTTAACTCATGTGAATATGCAGCTGCTAGAACTGAAAGAAAGGAATATAACAGTTATTTAGTTTTAATGTCAAACCACAAAAACATATTCAGACTATATTCAGTTTTGCACTGATGGTTCAGACGATCCAGAAACTAATGCAACACGTTTCATCCCAGAAGTGAAGCGGTTGGATGATTTCCTAAATGTATAGACTGTTGAACTCTATGCTGTACGGATCAAATAAATAGAAATAAAGTGATAACATCTAATAACAGTTTCTAGACTATGCAGAATAATATGTAATGTATGTAGTGTCTTCTTGTTTTCCTTTCGGCTGTTCCCTTCAGGGGTCACCACAGAGAATCATTTACCTCCATCTAACCCTGTCCTCTGCATCCTCTTCTCTCACACCAATTAACTTCATGTCGTCTTTCACCACATCCATAAATCTCCTCTTCGATCTTCATCTAGACCTCCTATCTGGTTGTAGCATCACCATCGCACCCATAAATTCAGGGCATTGTCCCTCTGATCCATCCATCTACATTTTAACCTCTGCTACCCGCAGCTCTGGTCTCTAAACCATACAACGTTGCTGGTCTCAAGCGTAGTATGAAAGTGTGGACATGAGTGGATAAGCAGGAAAAGGTTCGGTGCAACGTAGAGGAAGGAACAGGTGAGAGGACGTATTAATAGTGAGACTAAAATCAGGTTAGAATGAGTCATAAATATATGAATAGTAATCATGGCACTGACCAGCTCAGGGAGGAGACATCGGGGTTGTTTTTTGTCCACCTCTGTGCTCTACCCTCATGATGTAGTCGGTTGGATTGCTCTGTGGGTCTGGCTGTGGTGTGGTTTGTTGTGGTGGACTGGTTGCTGTGGATATCCCTGGGTCACCCTGGTTTCCTCGGTTCCTGACCACCTGCTCCTTCCAGGGTGCTCTCCCTGAGGGCCAGTCTTCTCTCCATTGACTGTGGGGTGTGGTGAGCTTGGAGGGAAATCCGGTAGAGTGGTGAAGGTCTGCTGCATGACACTGGTCAATGCACCAGTACCAACTGTGTTCCAACCTGTATGCAGTACTGGTTGTGGTCTCTGTGTAAGAGGTCAGCATCACTGCTGTATGTCTGGCAGCTGTGCTGCTTTACATCTGGTGAGGATAGGGGGCATCTATTCAAATCTTTTTTATTGACTTTAAAGTATTCATGAACATACAAAGACATCACACATAGACAAAACACACTGAGACAGCAGGCACTATAGGATGACAGAGACAAAAAAAAAAAAAGCGGGCTATACACTTAGTTCAGACTCAAAATAAAGAAGGAATGGCTGCCAAATCCCATCATAAGTTTGAATTGAGCCGCTTACACTATACCTCAGGTATTCAAGCTTCAAATGGGACATGACTTCCTCCCCAAGGTTTAAAAGATGGTGGGGCAGATTTAATCCAATTACACAGCATCAGACGTCTTGCAAGTATGATAAAGGCAACTGCATCCACCTGATGCGGTGTCACTGAAATATCTGCAGGGATATCTCTCGGTCCAGTGGACTTTTTACATATAAATGAAATTGCTCTGAATATTCAGAATCAGATCCTCCCAGAAATCATTCAGGTGGGGACAACACCAAAACATGTGACTCAGGTTGGCTAAGCCATAACCACACGTCACACAGGACGGATCAGCCCCTGGTACAGTTCAGCTACTTCCCTTGGCAACAGATGCAACCTGTGCAGCACCTTGAACTGTAATACACCATGTCCTATACAGTTAGAGGATGAATGGATTCTTGCAATTGCTGCTTGCCAGGTGTCAGTAAAATTTTCACCAGTTCGTCTTCCCATTGAGTCTTTAAATGAGTCAATGATGGAGATGCCGCAGCTTGACTTTTATTATAGATAACTGACACCAAGCCTTTATCAAGTGGATCTCAGTCCAAGCACTCATCAAGCCATATTTTTGGAGGCAAGGTTAGAGAAAAAGATGCTTTAACAAAACTGCGCAATTGGAGGTACCTGAAAAAGTCCGATTGTGGGATGTTAAAATCCTTCTTTAGCTTTTGAAATGAAATAAATGCTTTGTTTTTGAAGAGATCCTTAAAGCATCTCAATCCTTTCTAATGCCACTGCCGGAAGGATGCGTCAATCAAAGATGGGGAAAATGGATGTTACACTGAATGGGTGCTGCGATTAAAGGATGAATAATGTCTGGAACTTTATTCAGATTTTCTGAGTAAAGCACAACATTTGCCACTTTCATCCTTAAACAAGTGTCACCTGTTTGATGCATATTTATTCACATAATCAAGGACCTCACAAAACTAAACTCCACAGTTCTATTTGTTAATAGCCTATTGTTCCTCTTTCTTCACTTTCTTTAAGATCATAACAAATTTTATACATTTTTCTTTTTCCTCAGTGATCGCCTTTATGTTCCTTAGTTCTCTGGTACTACTTCAGTTCAGTTCAGTTCAATTTATTTCAATTCAATTTAATAATGCTTTAGTAATGGGGACCTTAACTGTTAGAGGAACTATGTCAGTAGTTTTATTGCTGAGTTTAATTGGCCTATCTTCCTCTGTAGGGTGGCTGGATTTTCTCTAGAGAGGGTGAAAAGATCAGTTCCAGGAGGGACCTGGCATGGAGTTGCTGTCCCTCCACAACCAGATGATCTTGCCTGAGGTAAGGATGCCTCCTGTCCTCCCTGTGGAGCAGTTTCAGACACGCCCAACTGGGAGCTACTGTAGACACTGGTCTGGATCCTTCAGTAATGCGGTGATAAGAAGCAATGATCCACCCTTGTTCATGTAGATGAAGAATGTGGCTAACAGCTGTCCCACAACAGTAGCACAAAGTCTGACCCGACGATCCCATTTCACAGGCAGGAATCAAACAGACCATAAACTCTCACACGCCATGTGCTGCTTAAGGCGCTCCTTCAGCACTACATGGCTCGCTATAAGCGCACAGAATTACTGCTTCTGCATGGCTGAGGAGGCTAATGTGCGCTCAGCGTACAACCCCAACACACTCTCCCCCCCCTCCATTAAGTCTCCTCTTTCAGTGATGCCTTTGAGGTCAACCAGGAAAATCTTCAACAGGTCATATATCTCTAGGGAAAGGTTCAAATCAACTTTGTAAAAGAAATAAAAACAAAACAAAGACATTTAAACAAATCAGCATTAAACAGAATAGTATTGCACACCCACACACACACACACACACACACACAACCCTCTCTGAGGCTGAATACTGTACAGCAGCTGCTCATCAGCAGGTGCTATCTGATCATCCTGCATGGTGATACTCTCACAACAGAAATTTATGACCTTAATACTTCTCTTTCCCTCCCCCTCAAAAAGGGGAACTATTTCTAGTCAGGGATATTCACTGAAAATAGCCCCCGGTACACATCTATTGTCGTTTGGACACCAATCTTCCCCACGTACTGATGGTGTGGTGAAGAAAGGAAGTGTGTGATTATGAAAGTAAATATTTAATTTCCTTCAAATCCAGCACAACTGCCAGTTGAATTGTTCAAATATGAATAACTTGAATGCTGATTATAAAAAAAAACAAAAACAGATATAAGAGACCGTAAACCAACAAGGCCAACTTTCCAGAGGGGAATAATCTAGGACCTCAAGTGTCCTGGAATTTTGCTTTGGGTTTATTTTATTCTAAGTGTTGTCCTGTTACATTTTTGTTGTTCACTGGTGCTATTTGCTTTTTGGACTCTTGTTTTGTTGTTTGTTGCTTGACTTCCTGCTTTAGTTTGAAGGTCCGACTCCTTGGTGTTAAGTTCAGCCTTGACTTCCTTTGCCCTCCTCTGTCCTGACTGTTCAGGCTTTAGTCTCTTCAGGCCTTGTGGTCTCCTGAAAGAGTTTTTTTTTTGTCCCTGTCTCCTGCAGCAAAGTCCTCTTCAATGCCTCACTCCTAACAGAAAATAAAATTAAAACATCGCAAGGAAATAAATATCATAATATTATGACAGTTTTATAACAAAAAGTAGTTATTGGCAATGTGAGAATAGCTACAATTTGACAAGAAAAAGTCATTGCAATAATGAAGTTACCATTTTCAAGAGATTCTGTCTTCATTTTGCTGCAACTTTCACTTCATTCTCAATAGTATTCCACTAACTACTGGTCCATAACTTCGTCCAGTCAAGCTCATCCAAAACCAGCAACGGCATCCATATTGATAGGTGCTGAGTAACTACACTGCCTGTCAGAGGTTTTAGAACATCCTCATCATTCCATCTTTTTTATTTTGTTGCACTTTAATGTCTCAATAAAGTACTGAAAGCATTAGAAGAAAGAAATGATGGAATTAATTCATAAACCATTTTTTGTCTCAAAGAAGCCACCTTTGGTCCACAATCATGGGATTCTTTCTACAATGTTCTCTCAGTCTGCAGTTGTATACAATTAATCCATAAAGCACACGTTCTGTTCTGCTGCGAGACGCCTTTGGTGACTCCAGCGTGGTGCTGTCTCTCTGGTTGTGGGTCACACAGCTCTGATTGTGAAAGAGGAGCTTTTTCTGTTCAGGATGGCGTGTTGCACATTACTCAGAGGCCAGAGGCTGGAGGCAGACCAGGAGCTTTCCACATGTCACCATGGCGTTGCTGATATTTTTCTTGCTTGTACATTTGCACTGATTCTTAAGAATGAGGAATTAAGTTTGTCCCTTATCACTTTAGTCAGGAATATATCATTTAGTTGTTAATTACAGATGATTCTATGTTTTATATCTCACCCAAGGACGCTTCAACACGTGCTGGGGATCAAATTATGACCTTCTCATTGAAAGAAGGTGTTTATTTTATTATTTCTGTTGTATACCCATAATATTTGCAAGCTAAAGAGATAAATGTTTCACTTAAAATAAAGCATTGATCATTAAAACCTCGTTCATGTCCAAGTGCACAAAGCTGGACATGGAGATGGATTGTCATGCCAAAAATAGATCTGAACGTAGGTGTTGCAGTCAGTGTTCCACTATTTTTGGGTGTCTTCTGTTATTTCCCATTTATAGATGTCACTTTATTTCTCTCTCTCTCTTTTTCACTCCTCCCTCCATCATCCTGGGACGTTGTGAGATGGGTCAAGAGCTTTTTTGCTTCCACAAAAAAGACTGAGGGACGTGTCCCCGTCAGTGCCTGTCCTGTGCCTGATCGCAGCAGTGTGACGGAGGCCGTAACGCACCAGCAGCCATGGATGACGTATATAAAGCAGCGGTGAGTAACCAGGCCAGGTAGGACATGCCATTTCATTTACTTTTCTCTCTCCTTTAAATTCCATTTCAGGCAAAGACTTACAAAATTGTATTTTTTTTTTAATTCTCAGGACTTGATATTGATATTGTATGAGGTGGAAAAAAATTACTTACAAATATACATTTCTCACAATCTGAAGATTGAAATTTTTGGCTAAAAGGATGTACGTATAATATTTTATAATAAATTCAATACAACTGATATAATATTCAAATCCATTTTGAAATATAGGATTTTCAGGCTAAACTAATACTAATTTTTAAGTAAAGTGGACATAAAACTCTACGCTGTCATGGGAGATGACAAGGTCATGTCCTTTTGCAGGGAATTTGGGTTTTTAAAAACATGAGATGACAGTTAAATGAAAGCACATTTTCCATTTTCCAGTTCTGCAGGTAGATCTGTATTATACTGTTGTAGTTGGAAATTTCAAAAGGCACTAAGAAAATAAAAATAAGCCTGTAATGAAATCAATAAAATATGAAAAATATGCATATAATGAATAAAATGTATTTTCTTGACATTACTGTATTGATTCTTTTTCAAAATAAATTGTTGATATTTGACAGAACAAAAACAGAAGTATAACTTGAACTAAAGGAATACACAGATGAAGAACAGTCGGACATTAGATCATATTTCTACGTCTGACAATAGAACAAAGAACAGCCGGACAGCGACAGCTGACCACCCCGAAGCCCCCCCACCCCCCAACAAACTAGAATAGCAGGTTAAGCTCACAGTGTCACGTTGCAACTGCACTGAGAGCAGCTCTAACTAAAGGACTGAGCTCCTGCTCAAACTATTTCATCTGACAAAGAGATGCACTCACACGGAAACGCGTTCAATCAAATGACTTGTTTTCTTTTTTCCCCTCCAGGTTGAAAACCTGACAGAGGAGCAGAAAAATGGTGAGGAAACTACACCTGCAGATATTTCTTTTATTTAAAAGCGGTAAAAATAATAAAATATTTTATGTATTATTACTACTTTTGCTTACACTTACATTTTTGATGACTGACTTATCAGCTATAAAATATCTGTAAATATCTATCTAGCTATATATCTATCTGAAAAGCAAATTATTAGTTACATATATTAGTTTTCATACTTGTCTTATATATATCATGAAAACAATGGGATTTTTAAGAAGATAAGACACTTAGATACGCTCAGTGACTTAACTAAATACATTAGCAGCAACCTGAGGTGGTCGCATGCATGAAATACACTCCAAATTACTTCAGTCGATTACACAGCGTAACATGCAGTAAATTTATTATCTATTGAGTTCACATTGTGCAACGTGGCTTGAATTATTCTTATAAATACTGTTAAAATTGTACAATGTGAACCCGGACTTGGGGGAGTAACTGTTGCTACAAATCAAACCATAAAGGGATATAAATTCAATTCCAAACAATTTGAAATTTAACATTCTATAGTGGGATTAAGATTATTCTCAAACGGAGCACATTCAACCTGTCAATCTTCCCAGGAGCAGATGTCAGGCTGTACGAAGCTCCGAGAAGCTGTAAAACTCCTGAGCTGTATCTGACATCTACAGTCCTCCATGAACAGGTTAAACGTAAAAGCAGTTAAATGTTGTTTGTGGCCCTCGGGGCTCCCTCCAGCTTGGGTGTAGGTGCCATAACCATGAAGTGAGCCACGAGCACACATAGCTGTAATTTTGGATTTGTTTAGCACCTGACGCCCAGTAAAAGCAAAAGAAATCAAATTCCCATTGACCTGTATGTTAAAATGGTTTTGGTCTATGTAGTTAGAGTTTACATCCATGGCAACTGTACAAGGGGGGAATTTTTATGTAAGCAATTTTTATTAAAGCAATATAAGTTATGTCAGCCAACCAAACAAGTGGTGGTATGTCATTTGATTGACAGCTAGCCATTGGCTTAGCGCATGGAGCTTGTGAAGAAAAACCTAACAGAGTACAGTCATATAGTTCATTGAACAATGTTAATTGTACAAACAGACCGCCGTGACTGGCTCTGGTTGATCTGAAGGGTCTGAGGAAGAAGCTACGGCAGCTTTAGCTCAAGCTAACCCTAACCCTGGTTCTACAGATAGCGGCCATTTCTGATGTCACCACTGAAACATTTGAAACAACAGGTCCCTCTGAGGACCTTTTTCTGTTGTTGTTCTGTTGGCTTCATAAAACGATATGTGTCATCGTTCATATGAGGTCGCGTTTATCCAGTGCTAAGACCCACTATGATCATTTAATTTATATTATCCTTATTTGTTACGCTTCTGTGGAGAATCATTGGAAGGACAAATCTCAGATCTTATGACATATTTGGTTGTTAAAGGTTTTTTTTTTAACTTCTTTAATATACAGAGGTGTATAACATGAACTCTGACCTCTCGTATATGAAGATATCTTTTTAAAGACTCAATTCTATCCAGAGGCAATGATCCAGGTAAATATACATATATATCCATACATCTATATAGATATAGATATATGTATATGTATACCAATATGTCAGATTCTCAGTCATTTTCAGGTCATTCACAATAAAATTCACAATGTTGAAACCCCTTACAGTCCTAATGATAACAAACCAGCTCAAAACCAAGAGTTCTATGACTTAGGAGTCAGATTTCTAAAACCTAAAACATTTCTAACTGAACTTTTATATGGTGTATAAGTTCTTAACCTAGATGTGCTGTACTGCTTTGAAATATTTGACTAGCACTGCTCCTTTGGTCTTTTGTGAGAGCTGGGATCTGAGTTGTAAATACTTTTCAGCAGCGTGACATTTTCCACGTCGAAGCGTGCGCCTGCTGTGAGCAAATCTAAGCGGTTTGATTTGTAACGACGACTGTTTTGCTTCTAGAGTTCAAGGCTGCCTTTGACATCTTCATCCAAGACGCTGAGGATGGCTGCATCAGCACAAAGGAGTTGGGGAAGGTGATGAGAATGCTGGGACAGAACCCAACACCTGAGGAGCTGCAAGAAATGATCGATGAGGTGGATGAGGATGGTATGTTGCATCTGTTAACACATTTGATCAGGTCATTGTAGCCTTCAGGGCCCAGTTTGTTTGGTGGCATAAAGGCCATTTTATTTTATGTATTTTTAACTTTATTTTATCAGGCTGAATCTATAACACCAAAGTATGGAGGCTTTACGATATCATTCTGTACCTTCACAGGCAGTGGAACAGTAGATTTTGATGAATTCTTGGTCATGATGGTGCGCTGCATGAAGGAGGAGAGCAAAGGAAAATCAGAGGAGGAACTGGCTGAACTCTTCCGCATGTTTGACAAGTAGGTTCTTATATTTGTGTTCACCTCACACGGAGCTACAACACAATCTAGAGGGAAGCTCAGCTATCATCAGAGAAATGAATACTGACTCCTACTAGAAGATTAACTGATGTTTTCGATATTTATTCTACATTAACATCAGTCTATATTTATACTCACAATCTAATTATGCCGTCATGTCAGAAAAGAAATAGTGATTCAGCGCAACGCCCTACCAAATGAGATCACCAAACAGATATTTATCTTGTGTTCAGAAATGGAGACGGATACATAGACTTGGAAGAGCTGAAGGGAATGCTGGAGTCCACTGGGGAGGCAATCACTGAAGACGACATTGAGGAGTTGATGAAAGATGGAGACAAAAACAACGACGGCAGAATTGATTATGACGGTACGATAATCAGCTCATTACGTGCACAAGAATACAATAATACCAAGAGATGCTGTCTGACACACTGATCCCAGTGCAGCAGTAAAATACAGTGATACACTGATGAATATGTTAAAGAGAGAGACTCCACTTGGCCCATTTGAGAAGAGGAGTTGGTGCTTCCCAGTTACCAGCATTGAAAATCAGAAGACTTCAGTGTGTACTGATCAGACATGAACTTGTTGGAGGCTTTGATTCCAGGAGAGAAAAGGATTATTTGGGCCCTGAGGGTTTTGTGGTGGTGTCTCTGTGGTTTACTCCTCACAGACGCCATCACCTCCCATCAGATAGATGTCAGGGGAGTCTGGAGGCCAGGTGAAAACCTCAGACTTTTGTTGTGCTCATCAAAGCCTGACAAAGCAGTTCTTGTGTTTCCCTCTGATGTCATCTGGAGGAGGCTGCTGCTTTAAGGGAGTGTTGTTGCCATGGGGAGTGGGTGGGGGTGGGGGTGTCATTAGTCTGCAAAAGTGTTCATGAAGATGTCAAAACTCAACATCAGTGTAAATGCCCAGATTCAGCAGAAACATTGCTTTGCTACACAAAAAGCAGTTTTTCTTTACTCAAAATGGCAAAATGGTAAAATGGCAAACCACCAGCAGCAACTTGCTGGTCCATTTATATACAGTAGAGTGAAAGTGTGCAGCACATAATTGAAAAAACACTATCTTTCATTCCTTTTTAGTCTTCCTTAAATATGAATTATATTAAAAGAAGTTCTCATGTGTTTTTTCCACTACTTTCATCCAAGTGAGTAAGAAACACATTGATTTGTTTGTTGTCTCCCACAGAGTTCCTGGAGTTCATGAAAGGTGTTGAATAAAGGATTCTGTCAGAGGGGCCTCGCTTTCCAGCATCCATCAAAGTCCATTCCTGAAAACATGCCCCAGACCTTTTATTTACAAATATCTCAGTTTCTGATAATGAATCATTAAGTATCATACAGAAAGGCTATTTTCAATAAAGGTATTTCTATAATTGTGCATTTTGTTTGTTATATCATGTAATGCTTCAGTTAAATTCAGTTTAGTTACATGGTGCCAGTTGCATCTGGGTATTTTACAGAGAAAGTTAAAAAAAAATTCACTCCAGTCACAATACAAATCATTACATTCCAACTTAGTATAAAAGTACTAAGTACTATTTGCAGTATGTTTAGTATTTATAAAAAGACAGTTTTCATAAAGTTGTCTTGTTGATAATCAAATTATTGTGGTTCAGTCTCCTCATGGAGGAGACCAGTGTGGATGGTTCAGGTGTCTTTACCTCACTGACCTGCAGAAATAAACCAGGCATCACTGGCTGCTGCACAGATGGACGGTAGACACTGACGTTCACCTGTTTGATCAGAAGAAAGCAGCTGAATTAGGCATTTTACTTTCTGTCAAGCTCACGCTTCAGCTGGAGAACAACACATCTTTACCCTATTTATCCAGTGACGGAGTATTATCATCTAATAAGTATTCAATGTAAATAACATTGAAATTATTGTGGAATCACGACTCAGTTGCTATCAAATTTGGTGAAGTGTTCCTCTGACCTTGTCAGGTTGTGATTTATGTCAGTGAACTGGGGACAGAGGACCTTGGACAGGTGAGGACCTTTGCACCGCCACCCCATTTCTATCATTTCTGGGAAGTCATACTTCCTCCACTACCAAGGGAGGTGGCTCCTTAAGGTCAGACTCTGGGTCAGTCCTACTGCTGTGTAATTGTGCAGAGAAAGAAGATTGTGCAAGAAAATTATTCCAATAGAATAAGTGAGTTTTGGACTCACAGTCATCTTGCTGGGAACTTTGACTATTATCTGACATTAGCATGTCTTAAGTGAAGAACAGAGAAATATGAGGGTAGATTAATAGATGGCCACATAAGTGATAGAACAAACTGCACCCATCCATGCGTTTTCTGCACCAACTGTTCAGGACCGGCTTACAGAGGTGCTGAAGCCTGTCCCCGGCCGTCTAACTGAATAAACTACATAACCGAGTCAAAAGGCTGCTGGGCTGCAAGATCCCTTTTGTGTTCAAGCCGTAACAGCAAAATGTCAAAGATATTATTAACTTTCTTATTCTTCAAATGTTTGAGGAAAAGGTCAAACACCACACACCTCACTGAAGGAACAGCTGACTCACATCACAGCCACCCCTTTTTAAATTTTTTTAGATCTATGACTTCACCACAGATGTACAAACACAGAACATGAAACAACCTTATCTCTGGTTGACTGTAACAATTAATATTTACACAATCTGACATATTCAGCTGTTATGAGCTCCTAACATTTATGTACTATTTTAGGGTAATACAGCATCAAAGCTAATGAACTGCATGTTCCTACAAAGGAAGGTAAACAAAGTAAGCCATACAAACAACCCAAATTAAAATATGCCCTCTAATATAATATACCTCCATGAAAGACCCCAGCAAGACTGACTGGTTGTCATGGTTTCAGCTAACTGAGATCCTTTTTAACAAACAAACAACATAGCAGTAAACAATCATCACCGTTTTAAAAAATGAATTATATGAGTTTTTTTTCCCCTCTTCTCC
Source organism: Arrhamphus sclerolepis (assembly GCA_037176975.1). Taxonomy (NCBI): domain Eukaryota; kingdom Metazoa; phylum Chordata; class Actinopteri; order Beloniformes; family Hemiramphidae; genus Arrhamphus; species Arrhamphus sclerolepis. The sequence goes on along the minus strand of JBAMYA010000022.1, from coordinate 17,584,807 downwards.
TCATGCAAATTTTAATACATATATTTTAAGTAATTGATCTGGAGTTGTCAAATCTTTTTTTTTTTTATAAAAGCCATTACACAGTAAAGCCACTTCTGACCACATGGAGAACAGAATGAATCTGTGTTACAAGAGGAGTCTGACAATTCTGTGCTAATGAGTGGGGATAGTCCAGCTGCCACTTTCAACTCAACTCAACTCAAACTTTATTTATGGAGCACATTCAAAAACAGCTGTGGTTGACCAAAATGCTGCACAGATTAAAAATAAATAAATAAAACCGAAAAAAAAAAAACTTGTGCAAGAATGATAAAAGTGACCCATACAATGGCATAAATTACAAAAAAAAATAAGACAAATACTAAAATACCAAACACAATGTAATAAAATAAAAGTAAAATAATTAAATATCAGGAAATGCATTGAAATCAAATTTTTGCCAAATCCACTTACACTTAATTGAAAGCCAGGGAGAAAAAATATGTTTTTCAAACTTCGTCCTCCTAGATGTGCTCGTTGTTGTGTCTCACAAATTAACCTACTTGTGATACGCTGCCCCCATGTGGTCAGAAGTGGTATGGCTGCATGGCTGTGAGGTTGAGTACCAAGGTGAGCTTTTCTGTGCTGTTTTAAAATAGTTCAGTACAATTTATCTTTTAACTTGCACATAAAAAAAATCTGGTTCAGGACTAGACCTTTTTATGATTATGATTTTATTGTTTTACTGTTTATTTTCAAAGTTTTAAACAGGTTGGCAGCTTCTTGTATCAAATTTTGTGCACATTCACACTCCTGTACGGGTGCTGTGGTCCACCAGCCTGGTGGTTCTACACCAGGGATGCTCCAGTTCTGGTCCTTCATGGCCTCTGTAATAAAATAGTTACTTTTCTACTTTATATCTTTAGGTTTATGTTAAGCTGTCACTTTCTGTTTTCTGTATATCATGCTGCTGCTGCCCAATAATTTCCCAATCCTGGGATCAATAAAGTACGTCTTATCTTATGTTATCTTATCTTAAATGAATGGGTCGTTAACGGACTTGTGCAGACCTGCATGAGAAGCTGATGGTGGCCCCAGGTGTGTCGTGGTAGGGAAACATCTCTGCAGGACTGCGGCCCTCGACGACTAGATTTGCCCACCCTGTTCTAGATGTTCCAAGATCCAAATTAAATAAGTGGTTGAACATTTAAGTGACTGCCCCAAAACTGTGGCTAAGATTGCAAACATGTTAATATCGTTGCTTAAGTGTCACATATTCTCTCCTCTCTTTTTGATTCAATTAGACTGTTAGTTTGGGGTGCCCTCTTTTTTTCTTTTATCACTTTATTATTTAAAAAGTATTTTCTTCAATGTTATTTGATTATAAGCCATTTGTTGAAACCTTTAAAAAATGTGCTATGTAAATAAATGACAAATTTACATTTGCCAAACCCTATCAAATACTCATTTTCTTGGATCTGTTTTATTTCACAATTTATTTTCTGCTTCTTTTGCAAACTGTGTTGTTTTGTTTTTTTTTTAAGCTAAACGTTTTCGACATTTCCGTCTGCCATTTTAAAAGGTGGGGTGATGGAGAGATAGTGGGTGGGAAAATAAAAAAAGGGAAAAAAAAAACGACCAACAGCATTGTAGTGCGGAAGTGTTCACCTGAGGTTCCTGGAAGGCTCTCGGTCCCTGAAAAGTAAAAGGTGTGTATTATATATTTAAATATCCACGTGTGAACCGGCCAGGCTGCCTGCGTTGGTGTGTTTTATCGGGGCTGACGCTGCGTTTACGTTACTACAGTTGAAAATGGCCACAGACGAGCTCTCGTCCAAGCTGAGCCGCCGGCTGCAGATAGAGGAAGGAGCGGAGGTCCCCGTGGCCGTGGACCTGTCCGGGCGGCCTGACGACTCGGAGGAGAAGTCGACCGTGGCGAACGCAGACGCGGAGCTGGGCGCTCTGCTGACCCGACGCGGGGAACTGAACGACGGGGAGGGCGAGCCTGTCCAGCCCAGCATGAAAGTCTTCAACCCCTACACGGAGTTTAAAGAGTTCTCCAGGAAACAGATCAAAGACATGGAAAAGATGTTCAAAACGTGAGTAGGTGACGCGGTGTCATTTTATTTAATTTTGGGTGTATAGATTGGGTCCATTCACATTAATGCTTCAGGGCTTTTTCCCCCTCTCTCCGTTTAATACCATAAAGGGAAAAACGGAAGTGCTCTGATTCTCTTCCTTTCTTGGTTTTAAGGCAAATTCTTTTCATTTGTGGGCGGAGCTTCAGCAACAGCTCGGCTTTGATTGGCTACTGTCTCTCACTTCACGTTCGCGTTTTACCTTTCAAAATAAGAGTTTCGCCTCTTCCATATACATTATCCATACAAACTCATTTCTCATCTTGAAGTGATGCTTTTTGGGGATCTTTTTCTTTAAGTCTGGGTTATGTGTCTCAGTATATGACACCTACATTAAAAAACAAAACAAAACAAAAAACTTTTTCCAACTGTGGCAGTTAACAACACTAAAGCCCATTCTTACAAGACAGCACTTTGAGACCATAATCCATGCATTTGTTACCCGTCCGCTGGGTTACTGTAATGTTTTTTTGTTTTTTTTTTAAATATATTTTGTTTGTATTTTATTGTTTTTATATTTTATGAACTGTAGCACTTTATGAATATAGTTGCTATGACGGGGGTCTGCAGGAGCCTTTCCCAGTCATCTTTTGGAAAAATAGGCAGGACTCAGTGCTATATTATAATATAGTACATTTATAAAGCATAAACATAGATAGTACTTGTTTTGACAGACATGATGCTTAATCACTGTCCTTAATCATTAATTATGATGATCATTTATTAATAAAAATAATGATGATAATGATGCCGCTGAAGAGCAGGGCCAAACTTAATATTAACTGCAATGAAAAAAAAACAACTGTCAAATTAAACATTAATGTCTTTCAAGTGTTCTGTTGGTGCATGGATTGCATTGTAGCACATTTTATTGTGTGTTGCAGTTGGTATTTATAAAACACCTCTCTAGTCTTGTTGATTCCCCTTTTTTTTTAAACTCACTGCTGACCACACTGGAGAGTTTGTTGAAGAGTTCACTCAACACTTCAGCACTGGTTCAGTGTCTTGACCAAGGTGACGTGGACTGGAAAAGATCAAACCACTGACCTTTTGAATGGCGGGCGACTGTTCTACTTCTATGAGCCACAGTGGCCCCCCCGCACATCATCTCTGTTTATACAGACGATAACACCTTGGTTACGGACCCATTTCTTCAGCATGAACAGGAAACTCTGCTCAGATTAGATCAATCGGACAATCGGCTGTTTTATCAAAGTAACCACTTAGTGAGCATGATATGAACATTTTATTCTGCTTTTTTAAAGGAACACAAATATTGTGAAATCACACCTAATCGGTTCATGTTTGTTGTCCATTTTTGGCTGCAAGTATCCATCATCCAAAGCTGTGTTCAACTCATTTGATCATCATGATAAATACAAATGCAATGCACTCTTTTCTTTAATTTTGTTTGTCATGTGCATTAGTGAAACAAGAAGTGAAGCTTTGTAAGACAGATGAGTTTTTGTTGCTGCCTTGTGGCTGTAGGTGCTCAGCATTACGGCTAACAATTTGCTGCAGTGTAACCTGTGAGTTGGCTACTTCACAGCAGTGGAACAAAGACTTGTGCTCCCTCCACCTTTTACTTTGCTTTTGGATGCAACCTAAGCATTTTGCATCATGTTACAATCCTATTCAGTCCATCATGTGTTTGAAAGGAAGATGTAATCTGGTAATGTGCAGTGAAATGGGTCAGTCTCACCAAAGCAGTGTTCCATCTCAACACAGATAAGTGATAACATTTTATAAACGGGATCTTATATTTTATCCTCAGTCCTGACCTGCTTGAGAGGGATGGAATAGCCCAGCCGTTTAAGAAATGCATGCAATGTTAGACATCAACATTCATTACTTAGGCATGTAAACATTTAGGCTAAATGTACAATGTAATTTCAATCAGTTGTTTCACTCTGGAGTAAAAAATCTGCAGAGAGAAAAAGGCAGGTTAGGATGGTTGCTATGTCAACAAGTAGATATGAAACCCAAAACCTGACCTGAGAAGTAGATCTGACCAGATAAAAGGAGACACACCTTCCTGTTACTGATGTAACGTTTTAACAGCCCTCAAGTTACTGAATTCATGAAATTCCAGACTTCAGAGGTGGTTGGTTCTTGTGTGAGCTGAAGTTGTGTGATGGAGCTTTGTTTTCAGTCATATGTAGTTACAGTTCTCAGCTTCTGTGCACATGTGATGGTGATGATGATGATCATCATATGTGAAGGTGATGTCACAGAAAATCCCATGTCATTAATGCATATGGCAAATGTTGTATATGTTTTATACTATATACACTGTGATTAATCTAGTCTGGTATATATACACACTCACCCTATATACACTTTTTTTAAGCAAATAGGATCATTAGTTTTGTTTACTTAAAAAAGAAATAAAAATTTGAATCATAAATATGTTAAAGAATGTTATTTCTTTCAGTAATTCAAATTAGTTTTGTTTAGTTTCTTTATTAAACTTCTTTCTCATCCTGAAACTTGAAGATGATTCATCTCAGTGATGTCATCACTAGTGGGAATAGAAACCTATTATCTGAAACAGAAACAGAAAGTTAGCTTGAATGAGTGAAACAAAAGTGGCCTGTATGGCTTCTGTGGTACACGTGTGGTGAAAAACTTAATTAATATTCTTGATTTTATTCAGGTATGATACTGGAAGAGACAACTACATCGACTTAATGGAGTTGAAGCTGATGATGGAGAAGCTCGGAGCTCCTCAGACTCACGTTGGCTTGAAAAACATGATCAAGGAGGTGGACGAGGACCTGGACAACAAGCTGAGCTTCAGAGAGGTGAACTGACGATTAGTCAGAGGATGTTACGTTCCTTTCTTTGCGTCCGTGTTTCTTAGCTGCTCCTGTTTTCCACAGTTCCTGCTGATCTTCAGGAAGGCGGCAGCAGGAGAGCTGACAGAGGACAGCGGCCTGAGCGTCCTCGCTCAACTCTCTGAAATTGATGTTTCCACTGAAGGAGTGAAAGGAGCCAAGTCCTTCTTTGAAGCTAAAGTAAGTTGTGGTGTCGTGTGGTCGCTTTATTGATGTAAAAAAAGAAGCCATCCTTGTTAAGCCAGTGCTGTTGGTGGGAACAGGTCTTGCTGGAGTATAAGATATCTTTGCAAAGCTTACAAGCAACTAGCAAAAAATATCACAAATGAAAGTCAGGCCTAGAGTGAGATGGTTGGATCCCATCAGACACATTTTAATGTCAGGTCTGAACACATGCTCTAAGCGCTGGCCACTTGTATTTAGATTTCTCAAATTGTGTTTTAATGCAAAGTCTGAAAAGGTCATATTCTCTCTCTGAGATAGAAGTTCAGTCATCCAGGAGTGACTCAGAGTAGAGCTGCTGCTCCTCCACATCGAGAGGAGCCAGTTGAGATGGTTCTGGGGTCTGGGTTTCTCTGCTTAGGCTGCTGCCCCTGTGACCCAAAACCGGATAAGCGGAAGTTGATGGATGGATGGATGGATATTTGGATGGGGGGTGTTCTAAAAGTTCCTAATGAGTTCCATGTTTTGTTGACGTCATACTGTAAGGTGTGAAAACGGCCATATTTGCACTGCTACGCATTTTATAAATAAACAGTAGACCATCCAACGATGGATCCCATCAGCTGCAGTACCAGTCAGCAGTCATCCCAAGTGTGCTGGAGCTGGAGAATGTGAGCATGACTGAGTAAAGCCTCCCTCAGACATGTCTTCTGTCTGTTCAAACCCCATTTTCCTTGTGTGAAAAGGCTTTATTAACCTCTGGTTTTGAGTGTACAATGTACATTTAAATAATTACTCATATTCAGAGGGTTTCATCTCTTTACCATTTGCTTCTCTTCAACAGAATCAAAACCATCATTCTTTGAATCTCATCTCATTGTCATATTATCAAAATGTCTGAAGAACGTCTATGACTGAGCACGATGCAGTGATGTCTGTGTTTAAGTCACAATGAGTGAAATGAATTGATTTATGCACAATTTCTAACACATGTTTTAAGTTTTTGGCTTTGGGTGAAGTATCAAGTGTTTAGAAGTCAACAGGCTCAAGTCCATGCACAGTCTGTTTGTTCATGGCCCCAAATAATGTCCTGCAATAATGTCCTCTACCCTCCCCATGTTTTCATTCATTAAAAAAAAAGAATAAGAAAGAGCTGGAAACACTGCAGAGTGCAGTGATTTTCCATAATGCCACATAAATAGCTGTTTGCCCTTTAGAATGAGAATCCCGGTGGCTTCTTTGTCCTTTCAGAGTTTGCCTCCTTGCTAACTGTGTGTCATCCCTGAAGGGAATCAGCTGAGAGTCAGCTGTTACGCTCACATCAGAACTGATGATGGAAAAGGACAATTCAAGCAGGTCTCATGAGTAATCTAGAAGCGGGGGGACGCTGCAGGAACTATAGAGTCTATTCAGGAAGCGGAGACAATGAAGGATTGCTGGAGATCTGGGAGCATTACTGCTAGAAAAGGAAGCTGTTGCAGCATAAAGTGAAATTATTCATGCTGGGGTGTAAACAGAAGCGTCCGTATCCGGTTTGAATGATTTCTGACTTGAAGCAGGGCGTCTGTCTTACAAACTCTAGCTTAACCCTGCTCTTTTGTCAGTGCGCTGATGCGTGTTTTCCTGTTGGACAGGTCCAAGCCATCAATGACTCCAACCGGTTTGAGGCAGAGATCCGCCAGGAGCAGGAGGTAAAGAAGAAACAGGCTGAGGAGCAGAAACAGAGACGAGCAGCTTTCAAAGAACTGCAGTCTGCCTTCAAGTAACGGCCACCTTTCACTCTCTGTGCTGCACTAATGGTGTCAGTTTGTCAATCAGTGTACTACTTGTATGCCAGATATGCTATGAGTCCTATGCATTTAGGTCACATATCCAAGGCCCTTTCCCACGCAGCATCTTTGCTTGGCCTTCTTTGTTCCCTGCACCCCCACTGACCAAACAAAGACACTGTCATGATTTATCAGTGTATGCTTTCAAACAGCCAGTTACACCAGTGTTGTTGGAGAGAGGCTTGTCCCACCACACCAGCTACTCCTTACACGCACACACCAGTGTGTAAGAACTCGTTGGTATGGTTGGTTTATGGTTTATAGTTTAAAAATGTACACTGCATCAGCTCTTTTCCTCTTGTCTCATTTTCAAACCATGATTTGTGTGAATTTTGATCTTTTGGCAGAGTGGACTTTAAATCAGTATTATGATGTTTACCACATGTGGTTCTTTAGCTCATTTCAATACTGTGTTTGTGTCAAAAGGGGAAGAATTTTACTACCTAAATACCAGAATGATCAAATCCTTCTTCATGCTTTGAAAAATTGACCTTATTTTCTTTGACGTCCTTACATTTTGTGAAATGCAGCTTGTTAAACTTATATATTGTAATCAGGTACAGTTACATCTTTTAGCCAAGAGATTTGCACAATTTGCACTTACTTGGCTATTTGATGAAAGTGTCTTAATCAAGAGATAATGAAATCAGTGTTGCTTCTTTTCAATCAGCTTCCTGTGTTTTAAATGTATAGTGTGAATTCTGGAAATTTAAAGATGCTAAAGAAAGTCAGATGAATTACTGCTATACAGTAGATAATAGTATTTAAGAGTAACATCTTTTTAAAAGAAACATATCATTTGAAAAAAAAAATGGGACCACTACATCTATTGTCTATGAGTTTGCATTTATGTCACTTTTTGAAAGTAGTTATATCCAATGTACACCTAAGTGAGAACAACTACACATCACACGTACAGTAACATATCGTTTATTCGTGAAATGATCACGGCGCCTGTAGTGGGTCGTCCACAAAGCTCAACATGGTGGATCAATGCTCGGTTTCTCTAGTCATGTTGAAATGTCCTCAACAAGATACTGAATCCCAACTGGGAAGGGGTTCGTGTGTCACACTGCTGCGTTGCAAACCTTCTGACTGCAGCTGAAATGCTCATTTACCAGTGCAGAAGTCTTTCTCAAGGACCGATTTAGCCTAATCGTGATGGAACAACCACTTACTTCTAGATAAAGGGAAAAAAAACACAACCTGCTTACACGTATATAACTGGGCAATAAGAATAAATAACTATTAATGCACTTGGAGTGTCATTGCACTGTAATGAAATAATTATATTGTTGTATTAATGATCCTGCTGTCCACTTTTTGCAAGCAGCTGAACTGCGGTAGAAATTATGTAAAAAGTGAAACACTTTTCCATAGAATGATATATTGTATATCCTGTGTGCTCTTAACATCTTTAAATGGTATAATTTTGTATTCCATCATAAAACAAAGACCTTAATTTTGGTTTGTTTTTTATTTTTATAGAATGTATATATTGAACAGGTGTTTTTTTTTTCTTCCTACATACCAGTCAGTTATCACTTTTTTATGATCTTCAGGGTTAAATAACTTTAATGACTAAATCATAGTATCTTAAATTTTTGTACTAAATTCTTCTCAGGACAGATTTCTTATTGTTAAATGTTGTTAGAAACCATTTTTAAAATGTATAATGGAGAAACTTTTGAGTCTGTGTCAAATATAATAGCTCTTATATTGTTGTAACTGATATGACACTGTCTATTGTTGTATGCAAGCACATTGTGAGTGAAATATTTGATTAATAAAATGATTAATAGCATTCAAAGACGTCGTTGCTGTCTGAGAAATACCTTTTTCAGAGGAGGGTTGGCTTTGTGACTTTCTTTTAAAAAACGGCATCAGGCACCGGACCATGTGACATGGAGAGGCCTCATCACCAGAGTTAACTTGTCCAAACAGCAGAAGAGCGCCGTGTTGAGGCTGCAGAGAAGCTTGGCTCGTGCATCAAACATGCTTAGCGCCCCACCCACTCACTGGTGAGGGTTCCTGGCCCTGATTGGCCCTGTCAGTCACCTCCAGACTCACGTCCCTCGTCAAGCTAACCAGCGAACTTGGTCCAGGAGACAGATGGAGTGTGACTGCAGCATCACCAGTGTCCAGCATCCAGTCCCTCTCCAGGCCATGTCACCATAACATCAATTTAATAAGTCAAACCATCAAAAGGATACAAACATTAATTTTTTACTGTACATGTAGATTAGTTAAATTTCTTTACTCCTTGTTTTAAGCTCTTGAAATTGAATGTTTATTTTTTTCTACAATTTGTTGTTTTTTTGTTAGTTTGTTTATGCGGTTTTGACCCAACTTATACTGCCCTTTTAACCTTTTATGTTAAATGGTTAAATATTGCACTGATACAGCTTGGTATATTTTGTCAATATTTTTGTGATATTACCATATCATAAACAGCATTTATATCATACTACCACTAAATACTTTTCCTCATTGGCTTTTTTTTTTTTTTTTTTTTTTTTTTTTTCCCTTTTTCCCCTTCCTTTCTGCCTGCTTCTCATCCTTTCACACAACCTTTCTTGTAAAGCCCCTTTCCCCAAGGGATGGCAGAAGGAAGAAA
>JBAMYA010000022.1:17519129-17575145 GCA_037176975.1 Arrhamphus sclerolepis | reverse complement strand
AAAGTCTGTCCTCTGATGGACAGGCAGCCAGTGTAAAGACCTCAGAACTGGACTGATGTGGTCCACCTTTTTGGTCTAAGTTTAAATGTAAAAGTTAAGGACAGTTATGAAAGGGAGTGTAGACTTATAAAATCAGGGTATCTTAAGTTTTATGACTTTAAATGTCATTATTCAGTATTTCTTTGTTCCCTTAGGTTTTTGTCTGATTTTCCACTTCAAAAGAAATGTCAATAGATCCTTAAAACTGCTCACAAAATGAATAACCTTTTTCACTCTTGGATAATTTAGATAAATTAATTGATAATAGCGGCTAATCCTGCTTGTTTTTTTTTTTGTTTTTTTTTTCCAATCTAGTGATAGTACTTTTCCTGACCACCAGGTCTACACAATGACATCATTTTATTTTGAAACCAAAGGAAATGGAAATCTTCTTTTGTTAAAACAAATGCAAATACTTACGTCATGTTACTAATGTAGCATGACGTATATCAAGCATACTAATGTATGCATGATATCAGTATGTATAACTTGTTGGTTTAAACTTTAAACCACCAAGTTTCTAGCAGACAACGACATAACTCCGCCGTTTTCTCGTGATAACGAGTTACTTTTTCCTTTTTTTCCTGTGATAACGACATAACTCCGCCATTTTCCTGTGAAAACATGATAATTAATTTGAGATCTCAAGAAAACTAAGAAAAAAAGTCTGCACACTTAGATCCATGCAAACAAGGATATTTTTTCACCAAGCTTTCGGTCTGTCGACCTTCATCTGGGCATTGCAATGTCCTTGAGATCTCAAATTAATTATCTTGTTATTACGGGAAAATGGAGGAAAAATAACTCGTTATTACGAAAAAACGGGAGAAATAAAATGTATGCATGTATGACCGTTTAGGGCTTCCGTATTTCAGAGCCTAAATTAATCAGAAATAAATGTTATGCATATAATTCTACAATAAATAAAATAAAGTATCTTATTTGTTCTGTACAGAGAGTCAACAAGGAGGTTTGGTTAACGTAGGGGTTCACCCCCCAATTATTCCTTTTCAGAAAGGTATATGACTTTTTAACATTTTGGTTTTTTTGTGCAAAATTTGCTACAATATTACTTATATTTTTTAGCTGCATTTGTATTTCTACACAAACACAGTCATAACAGATTCCCCCACTTCCTCCAAAGCTTTATTTCTAAAGCTTGTATCTCTGTATGACCACAAACACTGTTATTACTATTTTTTACTCCATTTCCCTATAATGTGAGATATGTTTATAGATGAATACGAGCTGCTCTAGACTCCTATGATTTCATTGGCTAGAGCTATGTTCTGTGGAAAAGTAACCAGTGAGCTGAATAAAAGGAGACCTGCTTGATGCTCCATGGTAGTCGGCTCTTCTGTTATCAGCGGCGGCTAATTTCAAAACCAGGCGGCTCGTTTCCCCGGGACACATCACTGCTGTCCACAGAATACCAGATACACCCACTTCCTTTCATGCTTTATTTCGGAAATGTGTCTTTGTGTGACCAAAAACACCGCTATTACCATTTAGCATTAATGGAGGTCTGATAATAGACGAGCCACTATAGACCTACGATTTCATTGGTTAGATCCTTCTGCTTAGCTGCAACCTAATTGGCTGACGTATAGACGTGTCAAAAGTTGAATTCAGCTCAACTTTTATGAATGCATCGTAAGTCTCCCCCGCCTCTCATGCCACCCCAGACACCTCACCTCACTGCCCCACTATTTGAGAAACACTTCTCTAGTGGTTGTTAGAGGAACTGCAACCTCTAGTGGTAATAAGAGGAACTGCAGCCTGTAGTGATTAAATATATAGTCAAGTGAATTTTATTAATTAACTTAAATTTTATTAACTAACTAATAACTAAGGTAAATTTTGGGGGTTAAAGCTGACATATCTGGGGCAGAAAAACTGAAACAAGAGCTGGTTCAGAAATATTTGACACTAGGAGAGAAATATCTCTATATTTCTTGGTCCAGTCTTTCAGCTCTGCAACAGAAATGTTGTTGGAAAGGATCCTCTATAATTTTTTGTGAAGGTTCCTGAAGCTCTTGGTAGTTCTGAATAGAAGACCACCTCTGAGACCTCTCCTCTGCTTTCCTCTTCTGTCCTCAGTGCAGGTATTGGGAGGACCGGCTGTTTTATCGCCAGCAGCATCGGCTGCCAGCAGCTCAGAGAAACTGGTCAGGCCGACATCCTGGAGACGGTTTGTCAGCTGCGACTTGACAGGTGGGTTGTCTGCTCTGGTGTCCCATTCCCCTGTCTGCCACTTGTTTGACCTGGATCATCCTGCACAGGGGGGGCATGATCCAGACCACGGAGCAGTACCAGTTCCTGTACTCCATGCTGGCCCAGTACAGCCGGCAGCTGCAGCAGAACCAGGTACTCCACCTACCTGAAGTTGGAAAAGCTTTTTCAGAGCTGTTGCTCAGTGTTTTCTTTGAGGAATACTTCCAGCAGTGTATTAGTCCACATTTGAAGCTCTAAAGAGGACCACAGATTTAAAATGGCCAACAGTGTGCTTCTTCAGAGTAATTAAATAAGTGTTAGAGGAGCTTGATGACTCACTGAGAAATACTTTCTGGATGAAACCATAACTCTAAATACTTTCATTCAACATAAAAATTAGAACAATCACAATTCTGTCAAAAATGTAATAAAAACAGAGTGCAATGATTTCCAAATATCATAAATTCATATTTTATTCACAACAGAACATAGAAAAATACTGTAGTTTTACATTTGTTGCGGTTTTGTAAGAGGAATGTTGTTCCATTCTTGTCTGATACAACTATAGTTGCTCAATAGTCCTGGATCCATCCATCCATCCATTATCTATACCCGCTATTTCCTGTGCAGGGTCACAGGGGTCTGCTGGAGCCTATCCCAGCCCACTTTGGGTGAAAGGCAGGGGTACACCCTGGACAGGGCCACATGTAGACATACAACCATTCATACTCCCACTCACACCTAGGGACAATGTAGGAACACCAATTAACCTAAGGAGCATGTCTTTGGACTGTGGGAGGAAGCTGGAGTCCCTGGTGAGAACCCACGCAAGCACGGAGAGAACATGCAGACTCCACACAGAAAGGCCCCTGTGGAGGCTCAAACCAGGAACCTTCTTAAGCTTACTGGTTCTTTTATCTCAGAGAATACTTCTTTGGGTGTAATTTACCTGACATGTTTCAGTGGAATCTTCCGCCTTCATCAGAGTGTCACATGGTGTATGTGGTGACGTCTTTATCAGCTGATGTGACTCACCTGTCAGATCTGACAGGTGAGTCACACCCTCTGAAAGTACAACAGGATGAAATGTTCATATCACATAATGTCATATCCCTTTTCACAAAAACACCAACACAGGCCATCATACATATAGTAGAGGACAGGTTGAAAGCAGACAGGACGCTCAAGGGACGCACAAAAATCACATCACAGGACATCACTCAACTCCTCCAGTTTGTTGCCACATCCACATACTTTCAATTCAGAGGGACCATCTACAGACAGAAAGAAGGATTTGCCATGGGAGACCCACTGTCACCGATCATGTGCAGCTATTTCATGGAAGACCTGGAACAGAAAGCACAACCCCGGAGGACCCATGGTAAACAACCCCGGACCATCACTATGGAAACGTTACGTAGACGACATTTTGGAAAAAGTTAAAACAGGACACACACAACAACTAACAGACCACCTGAACAACATAGACACCACTGGCAATATTAAGTTTACACACGAACAGTAAACAGACAAATCTATAGCCTTTCTGGACTTGAACATACAGCACACGGACAACGGAGACATAAAAATAAAAGTACACAGAAAACCCACACACACCGACCAATACCTTCTCTGGACATCTGAACATCCTTTGATCCACAAATTGTCAGTCATCAGAACATTATATGAGTGCACAACAATAATCATGGACTCGGAGGACAGAAGACAAGAGGAACAACACATGCAACATGCACTAAAAAGATGCCAGTATCCACAGTGGGCAATAACCAAAGGAGCAGGACAGGTCAAAACCAAAAACAACGCAGCCCAGAAGGGGGGAAAAAAACAAACCAAGAAACAAGAACACCAAGGAGTGGTAACACTACCGTACACGCCTCTCACCAGCTGATAAAGACGTCACCACATACACCATGTGAAACTCTGATGAAGAAGATTCCACTGAAACATGTCAGGTAAATAACACCCAAAGATGTAATCTCTGAGATAAAAGAACCAGTAAGCTTAACTATAAACTAAGACAAAATGAGCTTTATTGAGCTATTACAGGAACCTTCTTGCTGTGAGGCAACAGTGCTAACCACCAAGCCACTGTGCTGCCTGTCCTAGATCTTATTTGTCAAATTTTTCCATGACGCTCTAAATATTTTCAGTAGATTAAAGTTGTAGACTGCAGACAGACCAGCCACATTCACTCTTCTACTATGATGCTATTTTGATTTTATTTGGTATTGTCTTGATGAAAGATGAAAGACTTTCCCTGAAATTGTTTTTGTCTGGATGGGGGTGTACTATATATGAAAAGTTTTGATCTGGTTTTAAACTACATCGCAGCCCTGAAACTGCACTGGTGCCTCAAGAGGGTTTCTGTTTTGAATCCCGGCAAGGTACTTTCTCTGTGGAGCTTCGTACCCAACATTACCATGGTAGGACCCAACATTACCATGGTAGGACCCAACATTACCATGTTAGGACTCAACATTACCATGGTAGGACCCAACATTACCATGGTAGGACCCAACATTACCATGGTAGGACCCAACATTACCATGGTAGGACCCAACATCACTATTGTAGGACCCGAAAACACCATGGTAGGACCCAGCATCATTATGGTAGGACCCAACATCACCAAGGCAGGACCCAACATTACCATGGTAGGACCCAACAACACTATTGTAGGACCCAACATCATCGTGGTAGGACCCAACATCACCATGGCAGGACCCAACATTACAATAGTAGGACCCAACAACACTATTGTAAAGACCCAACATCATCGTGGTAGGACCTGCAGAAAGAGAAAGGCTACAGAAGACAGACAATGCTCATCCTATTCAAATGATCCAGGACAATCTGAGACTGAAAGAAGAAAGACAGGGTGAAGATACCCAGTGTAAAACTAAACTAAACATCCAACAAAAGCATTTAAAATAACCACAAACAAAAAAATGCACAGAACAAACCCAGGCTACAGGGATCAACACAACTGCCAAAAATATTTACAGCAGTGACACTATTATGGATGAAATATGAGTTTTGCAAATCATTGCACTCTAATTTTATTTATGTTTTACGCAGGACCCCAAAGTTTTTGATGTTGTAAATAAGTAAGTAAATGTAAGTAAATTTATTTGGTTAATGCTTTTTACAAACAAAAGTCACAAAGCGCTTTACACTCACACAGAAGCATCATTTGACACTTGACGGAGGACACAGCCGATGCTTTCAAAGTTATTACAATTAATGAAAAGTAAGATTAAAACTGAAACTAACAGGGAAAAAAGAATTCGGTTACTAACTGAAACGAAATCAAATTATTGGGTAAAGTTATTGTTTTAGATCCTGCCTGGAAGCGAGCGAGTCAGGACATAATGTCGTGAATTCTCCATCAGTGAAATAACCAAATCCATGAATGAGGTCCAGCAGGGAATCATCTATAACACACTGAGTTTCTGGACATGAGGGAAGATATTTATCCTAAAATAATGCTCCAGTAGCTCTAGATTTAGTCAGTGCTCCTGCCTCCAAGGATTTAACTTAGCTTATGTGTCCTGCTGCCATCTGGTCTGAGAAATCAGGATACAACTTCTCTTGAGAAACGTGTTTTCCTTAAAATTAATAGGAAATTACTTAACTGAAGATTTGTAGAGGGAGTGGTACAGGTGCTTTTGTGTGTTTCTGTGCATATGTTTTTGTTAGATCCACCATGGAGACTTGCATTGACCTCCCTCAACTCTTATTATTTAATTTTGATTTAATTTGATTTATTTTATTTTATTGTTTTTCTAGATCTGCCCTTAAACATGCTACCTCTTACCAAAGACTGTTGTCTTAAAAATTCAATAGAAATATTTCCTTGTTTATTAATGCTTGCTGACATCCATTTTCCCCACTGCATTCTGGGTACCAGTGTCTTTTAACCTTTGACACTACACTTATCTAATTACTTGAAGTGAAGAATAAAGGATTTTTGTCCCGCATGGCATTGTTAGGTGTTGACTCCAAACGGGTCAAAAACTAAAAGGAAACTAAAACAAACCATTTTTCAAACTACAGCCATGTTTCTTAAACTAACTAAAACTAAACTGAAATAATGAGACAAACTGAAAAGCAAAATAAAAATAAAATCTATGAAAAAATTCAAAACTGTTACAACTCCGGATACTTCGGGCTGATTGTGCCATCAAGACCAGAAAAACCAATAAAACTGCAGGTGAAATATTCAAGAAAAGGAGTATTTGTTGTGTTGACCAGCTAACTGCTAATAACTATGTTCTATAGAAAAGTAGCTGCCTGGCTGCAACCTGATTGACTGACACGTGTTGATGAGTCGAAAGTTTAAATTTTCTCAACTTTTGATGGAAATATAAGACCCAACGCAATGCACACAACCCACAATTCATTTCAGTGACAGATCACGTCACTATGGATGGCGATGTTTCCGACGCATACGTGTGAACGTACAGTCACAGGACTGGGACATGCTAATGCCCCAGTTAACCTTGAACAATCCTGAAACTGAGTGACCACAAACACCATCCTTTATGCAAACTGTGCTTTGGATTGTTTCAGGAGACGGCTTGTTTCCAGCTGTTTTTCAACTGTTTTTCTCCTTCAGAACCAGAAACAGAACCAACCTGCCACTCTACCACAGAACCTGGAGGACCAGGCCAGCACACAGCTGCAGAACCTGCAGCTGCAGGACAAGAACAACTGATAAAAGTCAGAACCTGGAAGGGCCGGCAGCATGCTCGGAGAAATCCTGGAGAACCAACACAGCAAGAGAGAACTGGGATCAGGGAACAAGCAGCCAATGGACACCAGCAGCAGAACCCAGATCAGAGTCGTTAGCAGAACCACAAAAACTGATCTGACTCCTCTGAATGTGCAGAAGACCTAAAGACCCAAGGTGTTCATCGTGGACTGGAAATCTCTGACCTGAATCAGGGAAGAGGAAATGAAATGCAACAGGAATGTTTTGGACTCAGTCGTGATGTTTGTCACTCTTAAAGATATTAATTATTTATGCTTCATTAGACTGAAGGTGCCAAGATTAATCTGTTTACCTTGTAGACATGCTCCAAACGAATATTACACTTGTTTACCAGTGAAAGATGATGTGATTGACTTTAACAAAATAAGACCTACTGAAATTAAAGAACTTTCTTAGAAACACAGAACATTTCATAAAGAGCAGCTGCCTCAGAATGTTTTTGGACCCCTTCACTTTTGCACACAATGCCTTCACTTTTTAAATAAAGATAATTAAAACAACAACATGGACGTGTTTAATCCACATCACAAGTTACAAAATGATGGCTTCACTGTCAGAGAAAATATTTGCGCTACATGCAATTTCTGATTTCTTTCACTGACTCACAACATTTAAAAGATGGAGGTTATTCATTTTTAAAGATTAAGCTACTGAGGATGTGCCTTTGTTCCAGTACTGCTGGTGACCACTAGGTGGTGGCTATAAAAACACCTCATTAGAGTTCCCTTAATGGAATTCAGGCCAGTCGTCTCTATTGACCACTAGATCTGGCTCCAACAGTGTGTAAGTCTCCATTGACCTCCATGACAAAAGGTCCAACTTTAGAACATAAATAAACATATTTACAACATCGTACAAAAATGTTTTTTGTCTTTCTAGCAAGATCTCACAATCATGAGAACTGGAGATAGGGTGAAACTGAATGTACCTCAAAAGCTTGGGTCCTCTACCACAGGTCTGGGCCCTCTATTAGAGGTCTGGGAGCCTGAGGATTCTGCAGGATCTTAGATATTCCCAGTATTGATCTCTACTGGATGGAGATCTCAGATGTTGCTCCTTGTATCTGCTGGATCCATCCACTCAGTTTGGGGGTTCTAGCCCCCAGTACCCCAATCACTACTGGCAGCATTGTGCCTTCACACCACACATCTTCTCTAGCTCTTCCCTCAGTCCTTGGCATTTCTGGAGGTTCTCGTGTTCGCTTAGGATGTCCATGTCTATTACTGTGGCTGTCCTCTGATGTTTATCCACCACCATTATGTCTGGCTGGTTAGCCATCACCAGTTTGTCATTCTGGATCTGGAAGTTGCACAGGATCTGGACCCGTTCATCCTCAACTACCTTTGTAGGTGTCTTCCATCTTGACCCTGGGGCCTCCAGTCCATACTGGTGCAGATGATTCTGGGACCCCAGTCCATACTAGTACAGATGTTTCTGGGACCTACAGCCAATACCAGTACAGATGTTTCTCAGACCTTCCAGCCATACTGGTGCAGATGCTTCTGCGACCTCCAGTTCATATTAGAACACATGTTTCTACGCCAGCTACCTGGTTATGAAGTTCCATGTATGCTCTGCCTGCCACCATCTTTCACCCTGCTGTGATGTTTTGCAGTCTTTCAGGGGCTTCTTTTCCCAGCATGCATCTGGGATCTTGTCTGGTGTCTGTTGTGCAACCATGATCAGAGGCTCATGTCGTCTTTCAGTCCAGCCTTTTCCATCCATTGGTAAGTTTGTCTGACATCAGCCACCTTTTCAGTTTGGTGGTGGTACATGCCATGCAGGGGCTTGTCCCATGTTGGGTTTCAGTTGTCTGAGGCATTCACATAGCAGGTCATCAGTGGGATCCATCTTTTTGATATGTTCTTGGGAGTCTGCTGTTTGCCTCTTGGATAGTGGAGACTGTAGACTATTTGGGATTGGCAGAAAAGATTTGACAGATCTTTCAGGAGTGCAGCCCAAATACTCAGTTCTGTTGGCAAATGTGGCACAATTTAAAATATATCTAATCACTAGGACCTAGTGACTAGGTTCTAAATGCAAGGATGTCGGGTGTACTTGGTTGGTGTGGCCAGTAGAGGGAAGTGCTTCAGAAACCCAGAGGTTTGAGTTCTCTTCTCCTCAGCTCTCCTCAGCTTTACTTAACAGCCCCACCCAAACCGGAAGCAGCCCGAATAAATTGCTATTTTAATATTAAAACCCCGAAAATAAAGAGAATAATTAAAAAAATAAAAATACTTTAAAGCCCATAATCTCCAATTACGAACTTTTGCTCCACAAATCTTTATTTGTTTCAACACTGCAGTTTAATTTAGTATTTTTAGTCTCAGGCTTATTGTGAAAGGTCTGACCGGAAGTCCATTAACGCGTTGCTGCTGCTTTGACAGCTGGGAGTTGAAGGCGTCGCTAGTAAACACCAGACAGAAAAAAAATAATCCGAGCACGTACTAAACCTCCTCTTCTGTCCTCGGTCAGTCGTCTGTGTTACCCGTGTTCCCTCCGTTGCCGGTTCCGGTTGTCATAGCGACCGTCCGTCGCCAGAGAAGTAGCAGCTCCGGGGCGTCAGCCAGCTAGCCCGCTAGCATTAGCATCCGAGCAGACGCGGAGATGATTGCGCTCATCAACAAGCTGCTGGACTGGTTCAAGGCGCTCTTCTGGAAAGAGGAGATGGAGCTCACTCTAGTGGGGCTGCAGTACTCCGGGAAGACCACCTTTGTCAACGTGATAGCGGTAAGTCTTGGGGAATTTTAGGCCGGCTGTCATCGCACATCCGGCGGCTCCATTGTTGTCCTGCAGCGGTGAGGTCACAGCCTGTCCGGGAGGCATCTGCAGGGGCTTTAAACGACGCTTAAACCTCTCATTTCCTTCTTCAAACGTCCTAAATATCTAGTATTTATGTAGCGTTTTTAATATTTGGTCAAACACACACACACACACACACACACACATTCTTTACAATGTCTCCTTTTCCTGATTGAGTATTATTGAGAATTTTTCAATAACGATACTTGAACGATATTCAGTCACGATGTTAATCGATACTTGGACGATACATCTTTATACCAGAGTTAAATGTCGGCATGTGTTATGTTAGCCATTCAATTGAAAATGAATTGAGACAAAAGTTTGAAATATTAAGCAAAGGGCCATAAACAGTTATCTGTACAATTCTCTCTCTCTCTCTCTCTTTTTTTTAAATGATTACAATGATATTAGACCAATATCCCTTTTGTAACAGATGAAACTGCATTTTCTTTTTCTTTTTCAGCTAAAACCTTGTCAGTGAGCTATGTGTGTGAAAAATTAAACAAAATCAAAATAATCAGTCATTAATCATAATTTCCACTGAACCATAGATTAACTGTAAAGAATAATCTGCCCTTTCACAGTAGCCATAGTGATGATGTGGCCCTTTAATGGTAACCATGGTGATGACGTGGCCCAGGATGAACTAGAGTTTTATAACCCTGTTCTATTGTGATATATATTGTCATTCAGTTACTGTCCAGCCCTTGATGTAAAATCTTTTGCAGTCATTTACTAAATCCTGACTCTCTGACATAAACCAGCTGCTTTCCATCTGTGTTTTAGATTTTAACTTCACTAGTAAAGATATGACCTTTAAGACCTTCCAGACTCTGATTTTGAAACATGGGCTTGGCTGATACCAACTACCAAGCCAAAGTCAATCTTATTGTAGAAAAAAAAAAAATTCTCTCTTTATTTGTTTCTTTCTTCTTATTATGCTCACGACTAACCTTTACTGGCTGTCGGTTGATTGTTGCCAGAGCATCACTCATGTGTCTCTGGCTCTAAATTTCACTGATGTGCTGAACTCCAACATATCCACCGACCTACAGAGACAGGTCACCCAGAACAAGGAGTTCTACTTTACTTTTTTTTTTTTTTAAGCTTTCTACATTCCTGAAATGTAACCTCCAGAGTTTACTGCTACAGTTCCTCTGTCGTCCTTTTTGATTTGATAAAAACTGTCCCCTTTAACCCGGTGGTCCTTAAACTGCTTGTTTTGTGTCTCCTCTGGAAACTGAAGCCTTTCGCAATCGAGGTCCATCACTTCCTGTCCTGACTTTAAGAAAAACAAAGACTGACTGGGAGTCAGTTTATAACAAATGACGCGGTATCAGTTGGTCTGGTAACACTTAAACATCTCCTGTAATCTCACATTTGTTGCCAAGTTGATTCAAGTCCACCTTGTAGTTGCTGATATTTACTCTTTTTTTTTTTTTTTTTATTAGCCATGTCATCTTAGATCTCAAACAGGAACACAATAGGTCACATTGAGTCATCAATGCTACTTTCATTGATGAAAGTTGTAAGGAAGAAACTGTCCAGCTGTCTCTTTGCCGCCTGTCTCCCCTGGTCCTTGACCTGAGATCAACTCGACATCAGCAGTGACTGTGGAAGTGTGCTTCACCAAACCAACGTTCTGCAACATGTAATTGTCCAACGCAGGTTCATGATTCAGTCCCTGAAAATCCCTTTCATGCAGTCTTCTACATTCCACAAGAGCTTCTCTTCAGAGCTTTAACAGTTTATGTTTGACTTTTCTTCAGCTGATTTCTCAGTTTGGTCACTATTCACTCCAATTCAATTTTATTTTTATAGTGTCTATTTACAACAAAGTTGTTTCTTGGCACTTCACAGAAACCCAGATCATGACCCCTGAGCACCTAGCGAAGCCTAAAAGTGGCAAGAAAAAAATTCCCTCTTGGGAAGAAACCTTGATCAGGACCTAGATCAGTTATACTGGGGACCCTCCTGCTGATAGACTGCTGGGTAAAGAAAGACATGAGGAGGGAGACAGGACAGAGAGGAGAGGGACAAAAATATATAACATGGTACATGTTGTATAGAGTTTTATAATCCTTTCATGTGTTTCAGGTGGAGCCGTGTTATCTGACACTCAATTTCATGCTTTAACCTGTGCAGAAATTTACTTTACAAATGCAAATGCGAAGACGATTGTCTGGAAAACTGTTGCCATTGAATGCAGCATTTAGTTGAGACAACTGAAGTACCAGTAAAGTTCTGAGATGACAACTTCACTTTTTAATTTAAATGTCATAAAGTTTCCAACTACAAATAGTGAAGACGTGTTTTTTGTTTTACTTGCAATTATGTGAGAAAAGTTTATGATATTTTTACAAAAGCCTCAGTTTTATGAATAAAAACAGCAAAATTTTGTGAAATTTGAGATTTTAGGACAGAAATTTGATTTGTGAGACAGAACAGTTAAAATTATTTTAAAATTTGTCATTTTATAGTCAAAGTCTTGCAAAAGTCTAATAAGTTTAAAAAGTTACAATTTTGTGACATTTGGTGATAAAAGGTCTTGGTTGTTAGAAAAAAGGTCTGAATCCTACAAAATGAGCAATTTTACAACAAGATTTGTTGTTTTTTTTGTGTTAAAGTTCATGAAGGTCGTGATTTTTGGGAAATTTTTGATTTTATGTCTTAACAGACAAAAGGCTAAAGAAAAAGAAATGAATCCATAAAAGACGATTATGAATGAAAAGTTTGATTTTATTAGTGGAAGTTTGAAAAGAATGTATTTATGTTTGTACTGCAGTTAAATAGTTGTTAATCATCTTTTATTGCTCGATAAATGCTGCTAAATGCAAACATTTCTTTAAGCTCAGTCAGGTCTCTGTATATTTTATTATGTTTAAACAGTTTTATTGTACTTAAAAAAAAAAAAAAAAGAATCAGTATGCGATCGACCGCTAATTTAAATAAAATTAAAAGAGGAAGTGAAAAAAGTACATTCTTTATGTGCGATGAGCATTAAAAACAACATTTTGCTGCATTCAAATGACCGATGATCCAAAAGTAAAACGATGCAAGGTGTTTCCTGCTGTTTGTGTTTTAGTTTAGTGAAAAGTTTCATAAAAAGCATTCATCTTTTCTAAAATGTTTTCTGGATCAGCTGTTAAGAAGCTTCACTTCTGCCTTTCTGCATGTTTTAGGTTTTCAGTGAACATCTCTAAAAATCAGGTTGTGACATTTGGAAATGGATTCAGAATCGTCAGATCTGCATTTATCTTTTATTCCCCCAAAAACAAACCAGAACGTGTCAGAGATGCTCTAGTCCCTGCAGAGGTTCAGAAGAGCTTTACAGTTCTTTAAAGGCTGATGTTGGAATTTAAACACAAAAGTAGTAATGAAGTTGTTGAGATCTGGTTTTATAAAAATCTGCTTCGGCAACGAGACCAGATCAGCAGAAGGGTTTCCTCTGTTTTCCGAGCCAAAGATCATGAACGTGCTTTATGATTTCAGTCAGCTGCTTTTCAAGTTCCAGCGATGCTTTTCTTGTTCCTCATTTTCTTCTTCCTCTTTATTATGTCTCAGCTGAAGAAACTCTGTTTAGATCGCTCCAGAAACACTCCCGGGTCCTCGTGGTTTTTCAGTTGTGGTTTCAGTTCCTTTGTGTGGGAGTCAAACCAGCAGTTTCAGGAGTCACCAGAACCTCACCAGAACCAGCCGCTAGTTTTAGTGCAGCCATACGAATCATCATGAAACTAAAGAGGGAAAAAAAAGAGTAGTTGTGCTCTCAGCAGTGGGCGGAGCTAAAGGGTCATGAACTTTCCTCACATCTGGTATATAACATATAAATATGTGATGGAGGGTCGGACTGCTGGTCGGCCACACCAGCGGGCGTCCCACAGTAGCATCCAGCCGACAGGTGCAGGTAAACACCAGGATGGTCAGAAGATGGAAGGTTTGGAAGGTGAGGGGGAGCGCAACATCACCTGAAAAAGGAGAAGAGAGAACGGACGTGGGCGAGACTGCAGAGGCAGAATTTGATTGGCTCTCGTTGAAGCCTGAAAAGTTGAACTTTTCTTAACTCCTGATTAAAGCAGCGCTTCCGACTTTACCCAGAATTCAGTTTAGTAACGCTTGACATCACTCGTTCAGTCAGTGGGCAGCCTCTGATGCGTAGGTGTGAGCGTAGAGATACTAAAGCAAACGATGACGTCACACATTTTCTCCTTTTGCTAGTGTGACACAGAGCATGAAAATGAGACTGAAGCCATCTAGGAAACGCTGTACCTGTTTGTGTTTCAGTCCGGCCAGTTCAGCGAAGACATGATTCCCACGGTGGGCTTCAACATGAGGAAGATCACAAAGGGCAACGTCACCATCAAGGTTGGTGGTTCCATTCCTTCATCTTTTATTGACTCAATCCAAGCAGATGTTACAAAGCACGTTTTGTATGATTTATTGTTCCAGTTGTGGGACATCGGTGGTCAGCCTCGCTTCAGGAGCATGTGGGAGCGTTACTGTCGAGGAGTCAGCGCCATCGTGTAAGTCCTGGTTTCCCAAGCTGTGGTCAGAAACCTCTGGACGGGTCGCTGCAACATTTGTTCATCTGACCTCCACGATCACAACAATCAGAGCATTAGCATCTTTAGCATCTGTGTCGCCAGCTGTCGATTACAATATTTACACAGTAGTTACTCAGCTGGTACCGAGCCAGAAATCTGGACTTCATACCTCCACCAACCAGATGAGAGCAGTCCACCAGGAGCAAATTCACCTCCATGATGGAGAGATGCTGCTGTTAAAAACTAATGATGACAGACTAGAGAACATGTTCATGGGTACGTGACGATTCTCTCCACTACAGACTGAACTGGAGCTACTGGTTCCAGACTGAACTGTAGCTACTTGTACCAGACTGAAGTGGAGTTACTGGTACCCGACTGTACTGGGACTACTGGTAGAGTTTCCAGAGAATTGTTTGAAACTGGCGTTGCTATGTAACGGCAGGGCTGGATGTTTGGAGCTACACCTCAGTTTAACAGTAGACAGCAGTCTGGAACGTATTGAAAATAGGAACTGAACAACTCAGAATCTTTTCAGTACTCAATGGTATCAAACTCTGTCATTAAAGGCCGCTGGAGCCTTATTGACAGTAGGGAGACAGGAAACAAGTGAAAAATAGAGGAGAAGAGGGGATCACAGGCCGGGAATCAAACCTGTGGCCTCCACAGGCAGACTGTAGCCTCTGTTTATGAGCTGCCTTCTCCAGCCACGGAGCCTTTTCCTTTACTTTCTTTTTTCTCCCTTCTTTATTAACAAATCTTCTAATTATGCAGTGTCTTAGACCATCTCTTAGAATGTAATGTGACGGTTTTCATCCTGCGGGTACTGATTAAACTGATCTTTTCCTCTTGTTGCAGTTACATGGTGGACGCCGCAGACCCAGAGAAGATCGAAGCCTCCAAGAACGAACTTCACAACCTGCTGGACAAACCGCAGCTGCAGGGGATTCCTGTAAGAACCGAAAAACCAAACACACGCTGACAGAACGAGACGGCTCTGACCGAACCCAGTCTGTCAAAGTCTGAATGTGGAACCGAAACTTTTAACATTCAAATCAGGATAATTGATCATTATTTTGGTGGAAAGTCCACCAAATAGTCCCAAATATCCCCAAACAATACTTGAGGAAACTACTTAAATGATAAATGTAAGTTTATAAATTGCTACCAGATTATCGTACAACCTGAAAGAAAAATTTACAGGAATAAAATTCAGTGAAAATCAACTTCATAAACTTGCAAATTTGCAATAAAGATAAAAATAGTGTGTATCGTATTTCACTGCCAGTTCAACTGTTGTTAACCACAGAACTGGAACACGTTGATGCAAAGTCAGATCCAAAGAGGTCTGAACCACTTTCATAGCAGCGTCTTAACACTGATGACTAGAAGATGATTTTAGGACTAAAACGAAACGCTTAACTCTAAAAAGCAGACGTTGATCAGGTTATTGAGTGCAGGTATCATAACTCTGTGTGGGTGGTGATCGAAAAGGGATTTTCTTGTCAGTTTGTGAACTTCTGAGTTTGAAAATGGCAACTTTTTTAATAAAGTAAAATTTGAGTTCGTAGTTCTTGTACGTTTGAGAGTTTACAGCAGAGGTGTCAAACTCTATTTCATCCTGTTGACAGGTTTCCCGCTACTTCCTGGACTTGGTCGCTTGAAAGAGAGTGTAATTTCAGCATAAAACTCAAATTTCCAAAACTGATGGCTTTTTAACTTAAAGATGCTTTTTTGTTTTATCTTTTGTTTTGGCAGCACTTTGACATAAAAATTAAAATAGTTTTAAAATTGAAAAATTTTGTATCATTTCAACTTTTGTCCTAAAATGAAGCATTTTTATTTAAAAAAGTTAGCAACTTTTTGATATAAAATCTTCTGTAAAAGTTTTCTAAATCATGACTTTTTGACATAAACCAGCTGCTCTTGACTTTCCATTGTAGGAAACTAAAATTGAAACTAGCAGTGGAAAAATAATTCCGTTTCCGTAGAAAAGATATTTTATTTATATTCACTAAAATGAAAACTAAATAAAAGCTAAAGTTAGCAATGGAAATTTAACTAAAACTAAAAGAATTACATGTAAAATTAACTAAACTTAACTAAGTTTTAGTTTTTCATTCTCCTGGAAGTGAGCAGGTCAGGACATGAATTGTCCATCAGTGAAAGAATTAAATCCATCCAGGAATCATCAATGACACCCTGGATTTCTGGAAGTAAGGGAACATATTTATCCTAAAATAATGCTCCAGTAGCTTCAGATTTAGTCCCTGCTTAAATCAAAAATGTTTTGTTTTTGTTTGTTTTTATGAAAAAAGTCAGTTTTATTTACATTTTCTATCATATGTGAAACATTTGTCATTTTAGTAAAATAAAAAATTCCATGACCAAATCCAGTAACTAGCGGGAAATCTGACAACATAGCTGATTGAAAAAATAAGATTACCATCCCTTTAATGGTAACCATGGTGATGATGTGGCCCTTTAAAGGTAACCATGGTGATGATGTGGCCCTTTAACGGTAACTATGGTGATGATCTGTCCCTTTAAAGGTAACCATAGTGATGATGTGGCCCTTTAATGGTAACCATGGTGATGATGTGGCCCTTTAAAGGTAACCATAGTGATGATGTGGCCCTTTAATGGTAACCATGAGTGATGATGTGGCCCTTTAATGGTAACCATGGTGATGATGTGGCCCTTTAACGATAACTATGGTGATGATGTGTCCCTTTAAAGGTAACCATAGTGATGATGTGGCCCTTTAATGGTAACCATGGTGATAATGTGGCCCTTTTAAAGGTAACCATAGTGATGATGTGGCCCTTTAATGGTAACCATGGTGATGATGTGGCCCTTTAACGGTAACTATGGTGATGATGTGTCCCTTTAAAGGTAACCATAGTGATGATGTGGCCCTTTAACGGTAACTATGGTGATGATGTGTCCCTTTAACGGTAACCATAGTGATGATGTGGCCCTTTAACGGTAACTATGGTGATGATGTGGTCCTTTAATGGTAACCATGGTGATGATGTGGCCCTTTTAATAGTAACCATGAGTGATGATGTGGCCCTTTAATGGTAACTATGGTGATGATGTGGCCCTTTAAAGGTAACCATAGTGATGATGTGGCCTTTAATGGTAACCATGGTGATGATGTGGCCCTTTAACGGTAACTATGGTGATGATGTGTCCCTTTGAAGGTAACCATAGTGATGATGTGGCCCTTTAACGGTAACTATGGTGATGATGTGGCCCTTTAATGGTAACCATGGTGATGATGTAGCCCGGCATGAATTGGAGTTTTACACTTCTGATTTAGACACTGAAAAAACTTTATTACTTCTACTACAGCAGCATGATTGAATTTAAAATATAAAAAAATCTGAATGAACCATGTTAGTTGCATGGGAATAAACAATTGATTAGTTTAGACTATTGATTGATTCATTCATTTTGTGTGGGCAGGTTTTGGTTCTGGGGAATAAGAGGGACCTCCCAGGAGCTCTGGATGAGAAGGAGCTCATCGAGAGGATGTAAGTCCACGCCATGTCCGACTCACACCTGAGGAGATACACGTGCACGTGACACGGTTCCTGTCTAACGTCAGACCCTGGTTGTGTTTTCAGGAACCTGTCGGCCATCCAAGACAGAGAGATCTGCTGCTACTCCATCTCCTGCAAGGAGAAAGACAACATCGGTATGTCTCACACTCTTCTTCCATGTTCTGATCATCACATTCTCAGAACAGTGTCAGTTTTTATGAGAAAACTGAGAGAAAAATGGTTTCAAATCTGCTTTATAGGGATGTAATTTATGGAAATTGACCAAAACCAGATGTGAGGCTCTAACTGAGCTGGTGGATGGATGGTTAGTTGGATGGATGGATAGATATATGAATGGATGGGTGGATGATGGATGGATGGTTAGATCAATCGGTTAGATAGTGACTGAGTAGGAAAACATCTAAAACATGCAGGACAGAGTAGAAACCCAGCCCTGGATGTCATAGGGAGCTGGTATTTGAAAAAACACTCTCCAGATGGAAGCGTTCTGTACAGCAAAGGTTTATGTTGTTCTTCCTGAGCCTCTGCTCAGGTCTCAAAGGAGAATTCATCATTCTAAAACGATGGTTTATCTCCAAACACTGGCTCCTGCTGATGTCACGTCTTTGTCTCTGCAGACATCACTCTCCAGTGGTTGATCCAACACTCCAAGACCAAGAGGAGTTCCTGAGAAATGACGCCACCCACACCGAACGGCCAAGTCCCCCCACCTCTAACCCCTCCTACCCACACAGTCCCCCTCCTTCTCATCAACACCCCCACGCTCCTCCATCTGTGGATGCACCCATACCTGCAGCTTTAGGTCGAACATGTGAGAAACCAAAGCAAAGATTCTGTCTGGCTCCACCACTAAAGGAGGAGCGCTCACTAAAGACTTATTCTCACTTCCTGCTCCAAATCCAAAACCAGGAATTCCCCTTCTCTACTTTCAGTCTTTGAGACTACAAACGTGTGTCTCCTCTGCTCATCTTTGGCTGAATGAAGAAAAAAAATAAGATCACTATTAATAAAGATGTAGATGTGTATTCATTTGCTTTTACGAGCTGTGATCAGGTTCATCGTAACTTCTGACTGTCATCAGTCAGCAGTTAAAAGTTCTCCGTAATCCGGCAGCAGAGTAACGTGGAGGGAGACCGTCAACGGGTCGTACCGCGGCAGCAGACGTATTGGTGCATCCTCATCTCGCACTCAGCAGGTCGTCAGCTCGTCTTCTTGAACCTGACATGTTTGCGTTGGGTTTTTAATCATCACTACAGACCTGTTTTACTTCCTCTAACGATCACGAAGACGCTCATGACGCATCATCAGCTGACACCTGCTGCGTGGATTCCTCCCATGATCCTCCTCTCCTGTCCCTCGCTTTTTATTCGTCCCTCTACTTCCCCTCCATCATCATCAGAGTTTTATCCTCTTCCTCTCTTGTCTCATCACCTTCCTCTCTTCCTCGTTTCCTTCCTTCCTCTTATTTTTTGATGTTTCTCTCCTCCCTCGTTGCCAAGCCCCGCCCCCTCGCCATCTCTTTCTTCTGCTGAGCGAGGGATTAAAAACCTTTTTATTGCACTGTTGATTTTGTTTTTGTAAGATATTAATAATGAGAATAATGTTAATAATCTTCTTATTGTGACATAACCTGACCTGTCCAGACTCGAGGAGGCGGTACTTTAACAGAAGGACAAATGTTATTGTTTCTGTTCATATCTCTGTAATAAGCTTTTTATTGGTGTTTGTTTTATATTGTTTTTTTTTTATTTTTTATTTTTTTGGACTTCATGAGTCTACTTTGGTTGTCCAACCAAAGTTCAGTGTTTTCTGCTCTGAGCTGTCTGCTGATTGGACCAGGGGCGTCATGTGACCTCATGCAACTTTTACATCAAAGAATTGTAACCACATATTAAATTTTTAATTTAAAGTCGATTTAATTTAAAAAGATTTCATGCATCTGTTTTTCTTCTGTGTTCACGATTCATGACTCTAAATTACAAGGATGCAGCATCTTAAGTCCTCTGCAGAGGATAAACGAGCGCATTTAAAGTGTATTAATGATTAGATTGGAACTGTAATGTTTTAAAACTGAAAAAATAAGTTAAACTGCATTTTTTTAATGCTGCATGGCTTTTGTCTTCTGAAAGCAAGATTAGAGAAAATCACAACGATGAAAAAAAGAAAATGAATTTAAAGTTAGGGTAAATAATTCTACATAACTAAACCAGAACATTTTTGTCACTCTCAGTGAATATGACCTCACCACTTAAAAAATAATTAAAAATAGTTTTTTCTTCAAATTAAACACTTTACTCTCAGTGCGTTATTTGTTAAAATAGTTTTCTGCGCTTCAAATGAAAATAATAAACTCCCACAAGGACTTCATGCATTTTATGATGATTAGAGTATAATTTACTAAATTTGTTAAATAAACGCAAATTATGCAGCTATACTGCGCAACGTTGAAGCGACACCATGTAAGATTGTGCTCTTTAGCGCCCCTCTCTGGTTGAGAAACGCAGTTATAAATACTGTTGCTAGGAGCAACACAACACAACGTTGGCAAAGAACTGCTGTCTCTGCAATGATAGTGATAATGTATGTTAGCTTCATCTTATAGTTAGCATCTGGCTAATTCCACCTCGCAATCACTGACGAGTTGTAAAGCTGTTTGCACAATTTGATTGGCAGCTGGGGGGGGTGCATGTCTCTCTGAGCGGCGATGTAGATGCTTTCAGGCTTTTGAGGAAATGCGGTTTGACTTGTTAAAAGTTGAACTGGCGTTTAGTTTATGTATATAGTTGGCGTTAGTGTTGCTTTAAGATTTTATATCTGTAAAAATAAATGAGTCTTCATACCCTAAGCTTTATCTAAATATTACTATAAAAGTTAAAAGAAATCAATACTGATTCAAAAAAAAAAAAAGAAAGAAAAATCAAAATCAAATCTAGCAGCAACAAAAACACATGTTGCTCCAGACAGCTTGTGACAGAGGAGGGTTTTATGCTGAACATGAAGGAGGTGGTGGTGGTGGTGGGGGGGAGCGGGGCCTCAGGCAAGTTCATACAGGGTTCAGGGAGGAGCGAGATGTTGATATTTTGGTTCAAATATCCAGATGTGATGTCATTCAGAAATCCCTTACCCCACCTTTAAACTCCAGAATTCAGCAAAAATCTGCTATTTTTTTTATTTCAACCTAAAATGGCCAGAAATCATCTCAGTGAAGCTCAGAGGGGCCAGTTCAAGTTGTTCTGCTTTTTAAAATGTGAAAATGATCCTTCTGAATCAAGAATGATTCCATTTTTTCATTGTTACTGATGATACCTCAGAAATAGTGATTAATGAGTGTTAATGCTTTTGAAAGCCAGATATGACAGTATGCTGAGGACATTTTGATGCCATTATTCAGTTAATATTTGCTACGTGTTTGCCACCTGCTACTGAAGAAAAAACAAAGACTCAGAAGTCTTTTTTTGTTTAAGTAAGACTTACTTTCCCAACACAGAATGTAGCACAAATCAAAGCTCATCATCAGCATGAACATGTTAACGTGCTGAGTTCTTTACTTCCTAATGTCACATCACTTTCATTTATTCATCTGTCCGTGTCGTCACTGTCAGTTTCAGTTGGTCCAGATCGCGTCCTGGTCCTGGCAGCAGCCAATGAGAGCGCAGGGTGAACAGGTGTTCCTGTTTGTATGTGGTTGGGTGGTCAAACTGTCAGCAGGCCACATGGGAGATTATTTCTGCTTCACACTGTCAGGACATACTGGGTTTTCTCAAAACCACTCAGTAGCAGGGCCACTTCTGACCACATGGGGGCAGCATACCACAAAACAGCTCATGTGTTGGCATAAGACACAACACAAGGCACCTCTAGTGGGAAAAAGTGGTACTACTTTTCACTGTCCTCACTCAGTAGTATTATGGATGGCTCTTTTGTCAACACAGCAGAGCTATAGGCCCCCATGTGGTCAGAAGTGGTACAGATACATAAAATGGCTTTGAAAGACTAATAAGCACCAACAAACGCTGTTCTAACTGTACGTGCTTTTAGCTGCCGTTCTATACTTTAGAGTATACGTTGGACAACAAATCCCAGAATGCATTTCACATCAGCCAGAGGCAATAGTGGTCCGTGGTCTGATACACCCAGGAAGTCTCGATTACCATCTCTTCCATTAAGTTTGCTTTAAAAATATCATAAAGCATTTAAAGTGCATTTGAACCACAGGAGGTTTTCTCACAGGTTTAAAAACAAACATTGGCGTACGCTCCCTCGGCTTTTACTCGTAGAGCACAGCATGTTAACTTTTTAGTGCCAAAATCCAACTAGGTGCTCGAAGACATAACTGCAATGGTCGTCCCAGATGATGCAGATTTATGTTGATTGATCCAAACAAATGAGTGACACAGAAATCAGAGTAAAGTTTTGACTGGTTACATCAGTCTGGCCTTTATCAGTTCCTTCCAACCGTAAATGAGTGTCAACGCTACATCCAAACCAGTCTGAATCTACGCTAGCATTTTACCGTATTGTAAATACAGTCCACATTACACCACCGTTAAAAGCATCTTGCACTGCCGTCCATCCATTTTCACAAAAAAGCGCGTCCATGTGTTAACTTCCAGTGACTCACATGATAGAGGCTTGGCCAGTTAGGAAAGGACAGGTTCTGACATTTGAAGAACAAATCGTATAGAATCATGCAGGGAACTGGTGCGATGGTGTCATGGTGGTTTTAGCTTGTCCACATTGGAGAAGCGTGGATGTGTGGGCATAAGAAAAGTTTTATGTTTTGAATTGAAAATATATAATGTGAGCATAGCCTAAGGCCTGGGATATGTATTCAGTTTGACAAAGCATTTGCTTCCGCTTGTGTACAGAAACAGCTTCATTGTGAACGTTTCTTGCTTCTGTACTATGCAGCAGTACATGCAATACCATCTCCACTTGGGGGCAGAATGAGAAGAGTCAAAAATACAACCGTATACAAGAAGCAAGACAGAAGATGTTATTCTTTTCTTTTTGTTGTGGTCACAGCCAGAAAAGAACAACACCAGCGTCATTGGAGATGTTATGTTGGACCATAATGTTATTGGGATTGGAATCTGTCTTGTTTTACTGATGTTTAAAGAAATCATTTTCATAAGTCCTTTGCGATGTTTGGCAACTTGTCGTGTCAGGCTGCCACCCTAGGTCAACACCACACACAGCTAGTGATTGTATACGAAGGTTGTAACTCCAGAGGAGCTTCGTTCAGTTGTGGTCAACTGTTGCTCTGGCCTGCAGAGTGTTCAAGTGGATATTGCGTCTCATGCTCACATTGCATATTTTTTGGAGGGCGTGCGCAACCAACATGTCAAATAAACACAGGATATGCATGTCAGCCATGATGTGTTTATGTACACGCTGTAAACCTTTTAGTCTGGAACCTCCTCTGATGTTCAGGTACGATCATCTTGAGACCACCTGATCTTTAGTAACTCCAAATACCCAAGACTGAACTTGTATACGCATGTGATTGAAGAAGAGATCCCCAAGAATTAAAGTTCCTGTATCCCAAAATTATTATTTAAGTTTCTACTGAGTCTTGAGATGGTTCCTCTGAGAAGATTAAACTTTTAACAATCTGTAGATCGATCTTCAGGCAAGAGCCAAGCAAACAAAGGAGGAAAGCTGGCTTCTGATTTGACCTCAGCTCACCAGATTCAAAGTTTGGGATCCCAAGAAGCTCCAGACACTTGTCAGTATCTGGAGATCAGACATCTTTGGTCTGACAGCCAGATGTTAGTTCTTCAAAGCCGTCCATGTAGCTTATAGGAAAGAGATGTTACTAAGCGCTGTCTTGATGAAACAAACAAGCACAAGAGGACACTGTCCAGTTTCTGAAAGAAAAATAATGGATCTTTGTGAATCTCAGAAAGGTCTGCCTGCTCCTCAGCTACTTCAGGTTTTACATTCCGATGTTTTCTGAAGCCAAACATGATGTACCTGAAAAATGCTCAACGACGCTTCATCTCATCTCAAGAGTTCAACGTGGAAAGCTCACCAGCAGCTTTGACCAGTTAGTCAGCCTTCCCAGTGACCTTGAAAGCAGTTGATGGTGTTTTCTGTTCTGAATGCGTGAAGCTTCAAATGATCTCTGTTTGCGTGCCAAAGGCGGAGCCCTGATGACACAAAGGGATATTTTGGTGCAACTTTACACCAAATCTGGCCTTAATCCAGCGTGTGAACCTGAGTATTAACTTGAAGAGAAGTCACGTTAAGTAAACGAGTAAATGTAATTAAAACAGTGCAATAAAGCGGTGGAAGTACCAACATTATGCTCTTGCACGCCTGTGCTGGTGGTACTTTTCACACAGGTGAATACATTGGACTGCAGTCATTGGGATGAAAAGTCTGACCTGTTTTGTTTTGTTTGTTTGTTTGTTTTTTTTTTAATGAAAGATGGCCTGGTAAACCCCATGATCCTGCTGGTTCAAACTGAAACTCCAGGATGAGTTTCTCTAGAAGTCATAATGTAATATTTCTGTGGAATCTGCAGCAAAAAAAAAGAACAAAATACAGACGGAGCAAATCTTGACGTTACATTTAGTCGTGAAGATTCCCCCCCAAAAAATTTCAAGAATGACAAAGTAAAATTAACCTACAGCGTAGGGTTTGGTTTTTAAAGGTTTAGGTTCCAGGTGTGTTTTCTTTTTGCTGTCGTATCGTACAGAAATTCTGTTTTTCTTTTGGGTTTGAACGAGCAGGATGAACATGAGGCGGTCCGTCAGTTGAACCCATTTGTACATCACTGATTCATTTGATTCAACGTGTTTTATTAGAAACATGCTTGTGTATGATACTAATTAAAGACTATGGAGAAACAGCAAGCTTGGTGTTTTTTGTTTTCCCTGCTTATGTTCTGACACAGTCTGGCTGATTTACCAAAAGAGAAAAAATAATCCAGTCCAAAACTAAAACAAAGATTTTTCTTGGTATATATCACCTTTTGTATATGAAATACATGTTGATCCCTGAGTGCAGTGTATGCATATTAGTGTATGAGAGTTTTATTATATCCTAAAATCATGAATAGAGTCAGCATTTTATTCTCTTTCATTCACAATTTTGCTCTCAAATCTATGAACTTACAACTCTACACATATATTTATGGGGACTTTATTTACATATATGTTACTATTTCATTACTGCTCACCACTCATGATACATCACACATTCACCTGTTCAGTCTTGGCATCGCTTTTTTCTATTGTACATAATTGCACGCGGACTTACACAACTCCACGTATGTTCATCATTCGGTCTGTGAACCTGCTATGCTTCCTCTTTATGAGTTCATTCCCATAAATATTTGTAACGTTTGTAAATTTATGGCTTTTTTAATTGTAAATTTTCTACTTTATTTTCATAAATTCATGACTATAACACTTTACTCATTAAAATACATTTTTATTATAATATTATGACATTTTTTCTTGTTTAATTATGACTAAAAGTCAGGATTTTATTCTCATAAATTTGCTCCCATAAATCTCTGAATAGAATAGAATGAATATACTTTATTGATCCTCCAGGGGCGTCACATTAGCACAAAATGGACAGAAGTAAGGGGGTGAAAAAAATAAACTAAAATAAATTATATGTATCTATATCCACAAATACATACACACACATTCATATACATATATACACAAATATACATACATATAGCCACACATTTATATGCATTTATAACAATGAAAATATATAAATAAATAGAATAAAAATATGTACGCATTTATATACACATAAACACACATACGCAGCAACAGAGTGGGATGGAGACTAAAAAACGTCTATACGGAGCATGGAGAGGTTAAGCCAAGCTGCTGTTGTAAAGAATGATGGCAGCTGGTATAAAGGAGCAAACTATAAACTATTAATGGTACATCTGTCCATGTATATTTATGTGGACTTTATTTACAAATTACTTTTCATTTCTTGTTGACCACTGATTGGGCTTCACACTTTCACCTGTTCAGTCTACCTTTTATTTCTCGTACACAATCCCGCGCGGGTGCGGACACACAGAATTCCACGTATATTCATCATCTACACTAAAAAGCTGCGCCTCATCCTCTTTGTTATTTCTCATACATTTATTAATTTGTAAAGTTATGACTTTATTGTGAATTTTCTACTTTATTCTCAAACTTATGACCGCTTTACTTCATTCTTGTAAAACAAAAAAACACTTTTCTCCTAAACACAACTTAAGGTGTGACTTTCTTGTGATGACTAAATTCAGGATTTTATACTCATAAACTTATAAATTTGCTCTCAGAAATCTATGGACTTCTAATAGTACAACTGTCTGTAACTTTATATGGACTAGATTTAGATACAGTATATTACTTTTCTATTCTTGTTGACCACTTCAGTCCTGTTCAGTCTTGGCATTGCATTGCTTCTCTCATACTTCCACGTATGTTTGTCATACAAACTGTAAAGCTGCTCTGCTTCCTCTTTATGAGTTCCTTCCCATAAATTTAATAATTTTGTAAATTTTCATAGAAAATCTTTTACTTTATTCTCATAAATTTATGACTATTTTACTTTATACTTGTAAAATTATGAGTTCTTACGGAAGAGTATTAGGGCCACTGAAGAAAAAAAAAAGTCAGAATTCTGACTTTAATCTCAGAATTCTGAGAATAAAGTTGGAATTCTGACTTTTTTCTCTCAGAATTCTATTTTTTTTCCCCCGGTGGCCCTAATACTCTTCTGTATGTTCTAAATGATGAATTTTTTTTCCTAACATTTTTGACTTACTCTTAAAACGTACAACTTTATTTTTGTTGTGAGTTTATAAGGCAGGGCAAGACTAGTTTGTTTGCAATAGGACATTTCAGACACAAAGGCAACTCAAAGTAATTTAGAAACAAACATGAAGATGGAATAAATTGAAATTAAAACTCAAAAGATAATAAACAACTAAATAAATAAAACTTTACTCTTGGAAAGATAAGACTGTATTCCCTCAAGTTTACTGACTTTTGTTTTCATAAATTCTAGAACATTTAAGACTTAAGACTCAAATTTAAGACTCAAATTTATTACTTTATTCTCAGAAGCTTCTGGCTTTTTTCTTGTAATTTTAAGACTTTTCTCTAAAATTTACAACTTAATTCTATTTCCTTTTAAATCTGGGAATTTATCCTCATAAATTTAAAACATAATTCTTGTAGTTTACATCTCTGTTTCAAATAGTCAATTTGAGACTTTACCTACTTAAGTTTAAGATTCTCAAAATTAATATTACTCTCAAAGTAGTACAATTCATTAACTAACAACTAATTGTAATTTTAAGACTTTTCTGAAATGTACTACTTAGTTCTCTTTTCTTTTAAATTTTAGACTTTAGTTTAAGATTTTGTTTTCTAAAGTTTATGACTGTATTGTTATAAGTTTACGACTTTATTCTTGCAAATTTATGCCACTATTTTCATTATTTTATGACAATGATCATGTAAGATTACATCTTTATTTAGCTTACTTCCATGGTAGGTAGTACCTGCACCTTCTGGGTGTCTCTTACATTGTGGGATGTTGAGATTTCGCTAATTTTACATTAAATTCAGCAAAATTAAGATTTAAAGATCAAACTTGAAAGAAAAAGATAACTGAACCAGTGAGTCAGTACGGAGGATTTCTGCGTTTATGAATCTTTGAGACTGTTCTCTTCTCCTGTTTCCATCCACGAGGTTCAGGTGGAGCTGATGATGGTCAGACGTGGAGTTTTTCTGGAGTTTTTAACATTTGTAGTCATGGCAGGACTGCCGGACATAAAACTGA
Source organism: Arrhamphus sclerolepis (assembly GCA_037176975.1). NCBI lineage: Eukaryota > Metazoa > Chordata > Actinopteri > Beloniformes > Hemiramphidae > Arrhamphus > Arrhamphus sclerolepis. The sequence goes on along the minus strand of JBAMYA010000022.1, from coordinate 17,547,357 downwards.
AGGATCTACCTGTGAACCAATCAGAGAGCAGAGAGTCTGACATCATTCTGCACACATCATAAATATAGAAATGTGCAGTTGTGTTACATTATCCACTAACAATTCTCTAATTTTCTGTGTAAAGCGTGTTGTTTTAGCCTCTAAGCTGCAGGTTTGGTGTTCAGACAGCAGGGGGCAGCACACTCCTTCACTCTGAACCTCATGTTTATTCACTTGGCTTCTTCATGTGTGATCGTTTTGTTGATGCGTGCTCAGCTTATGATGTGAGGTCAACTTCTGGGTCGCATTCACACTAATTTGTCTCTTTTATAGCAGCAGCAGCTGAGCTCAGCGGTTCGCTTGGTTGGTGACGACCTTCAGCGCCCTCTGGAGCTGCTGAAGGTCAAGTAAAACACTGGAGATCAACTTCATTGATTACTGACACAAGTGAATGACGATCCAGTTTTGTCTCTTGTTGTATTTCATCATTAACATCAGTTCAAACATCAGCTGACACATCAGGAACTTCCAGTGAACAGTCCAACACAGCTTTTTAAACTAATGTGCTGAACAAGAGTAACTAAGTCGATGCAGCTCACCAGCTCCGTTTGGCGCCATCTGCTGTCGACACTTCCTCACCACATTCATTTGTCACCCATATAATAATCAAAAGTATCAGCTTTCGGACTGTTGCATAGTCGAGTGGGTAAAACAGGCAGACATATATGAGCCACTAACCTCAAGCAGGTCACAAGTTCAACTCCCAGTCCTTACTGCACGTCTTCTCCCTTCTCTCTACCCTAATTCCTGTCACAATCCACCTTCAATAAAATGCCACTAGAGCCAAAAAAATCTTTAAATGAATAAAAAATATCAGCATTTGTGTGAAATTTTGAGCCCCCAGACAATAATTACAGCTGATAGCTCCTAACTGAGATGTCTCACATCTGTTGAGGCGTCGCTGCCTGTTCTTCTGTGCATAATTGATCCAGTTCATTTAAATTTCATGGTTTCTGAGCACATTATGACATTAACTTTGACTCGCTGCACAGATTATTTATAGGACTGAGGTTTTGGGTCTCAGTCTGCCCCTCCAGGACCTTGACTTTGGTATCTTTTAGAAGTTTTGGATTCATTTAGTTCAGATGTGTCGAACTCTTAGGCAACATCATCACCATGGTTACTGTTAAAGGGCTACATTATCATCATGGTTACCGATCAATCAACTTTATTTCTAGAGCACTTATCAAAGATAGAAATCACAAAGTGCTTTACAATAAAATGCTGAGCAGGATAAAAAAAATAAATTTAAAACAAACAGGGATTAAAAACACATAAAAAGAAATAAAAACAAAAATAAAAGAAACAAAAATAAAAACAAAAATAGATTAAAAAGGTTGTTCAGTCAACTAAAAGCTTGTCTAAATAAAAGGGTCTTAAATTGTCTTTTAAAAGAGTCAGCACAGTTGGTCAGGTGCAAAGAAAGAGGAAGAGCGTTCCATAAACGTGGGGCGAAGGATTGAAACGCGTTATCTCCTCGTGTTCTAGCGGGTTCTCGGGACCGATAATAGGTTCTGTTCAGTTGACCGCGAGTGTTCGAGCTGGGACATAAATGGTTAAAAGATCACAAATATATTTTGGGGCTTGGCTGTGAAAAGCTCTAAAAGTCAGTGCAAGAATTTTAAAATCAATTCGTTGTTTTACTGGCAGCCAGTGTGAAGAAGATAAAATAGGGGTGATGTCTAGGAGCACCAGTTGAAAGCTTGGGTGCTGCATTTGGGTTTTGGTTCTCAGATTCTGGGTTTTGGTTCTCAGATTTGGATTTTGGTTCTCAGATTCTGGGTTTTGGTTCTCAGATTTAACTTTTGGCTCTTAGATTTGGCTTTTGGTTCTCAGATTTGGTTTTTGGCTCTCAGATTCTGGGTTTTGGTTCTTACATTTGGGTTTCGGTTCTCAGGTTTGGGTTTTGGATCTCAGATTTGGATTTTGGTTCTCAGATTCTTGGTTTTGGTTCTCAGATTTGGTTTTTGGTTCTCAGATTCTGGGTTTTGGTTCTCAAATTTGAGTTTTGGTTCTTACATTTGGGTTTTGGTTCTCAGATTTGGGTTTTGAGTCTCAGGTTTGGGTTTTGGTTCTCAGATTTCGGTTTGGTCTTAGATTCTGGGTTTTGGTTCTCAGATTTGGCTTTTTGTTCTTAGATTCTGAGTTTTGGTTCTCAGATCCACAAATCCAAATATTGGGCTTCGAACCAAACTCCTCATAAAGCATGTGGGTGACGTCACAGCAGGTTTGTCCAGTTCTTTTTAAAGATAACTTCACACCTCTGAGTCTCTACACAGGAAAGTTGGATTTGCCAGAATCTTACATAAGGGACCAGAAAGAAAACAGTAGCCAGTTGGCTGGTCACCAGACAGAACTGACCAATCAGCTGAAAGTCATTAGGTTCTGATCGCCAGCCAAAGATCTACTTCAACTCTGAACGTTAAAGCAAAAATCTTTATATCATTGTCGTTTTACATTATAACAGTTGATGTAACCGTCTGCTGACTGAAGCACATTCAGCTTTTTATCTTTTTCTTTTCCTGTAACTTCCTCTCGTGAAGTACCGTTGCATCACAGCAGCAGCTCGTGGACCATTGAGGGTTTTATTTAGGGGGATAAGTGACAGTTTAGTGCAGAGAAAGAGGAGTCTGGAACTCAGCTTTCTCATCGACTCAAAGGCAGATGGACAAAAAACGGAAAGAGCGAAGAGGCTGAAAGGAGGAGAGAAACGCTCGTTTGGCGGTGACGTGATTGCACTGACAAAAAACTGCGGTCAGTCAGCGTCCATCCTTTGCTTTCTCTGTGTGTGTGTGTGTGTGTAAAGACTTTTATAGCAAACACAAAAAAGATGCAGGCCTCAGTGTTTCCTGTCTGCAGTACAAGGTGGTCCCACCATTGAGTGTGCGTGTTTGTGTGTGTGGGTGTGTGTGTGTGTGTGTGTGTGTGTGTGTGTGTGTGTGTGTGTGTTCGTTCGCTCTGAATGGGAGTCAACTGGACTCTTCATCAGGACCCCGTGCATGTTGTCGTGACGACAGTATCCCCCCTCCTCCTCCTCTTCATTCTTTTCCTCATCAGTTTTTCCCACAGAACAAAAACAACATTGTGCTCCCACTTTGGTGTGTGCGTGTATGTGCGTGTGCGTGTATGTGTGCGCATATAACACATTCAGGTCAGATTAGTTTGTGTTCATTGAGCTTCTGCGGCACACAATCACAAACTCACAAATACACACTTGTGGACATTCATTCACTCATTCTGCTGATAAGAGGCTGAACACACACACACACACAAGTGCTGCTTCATGTCAGCTGGTTTCACATGGTGAGTGTGAGAATGCTCCTTCAGGATTTCAAACTTTTTCAAACTGGATTTCAAACAGATTCTACACAAGAAACTGGAAAAAAAAAAAGTGTATATTTATACTGTTATTAATTAAACTGAATGGTGCTTAATTAATCCCAAAAGTGATCAACATGTGTAAATTGTGGATCAAATAAGTAGAAAAACAGTCAAATTAGTTAACATACTGTTGTAAATTAGAGGTGTAGCAGAGAGAGAGAGGCGTGGTTGAAGATGTTGCGCTTGTTACCTGGCAACAAGTGATCTGATGATGTCACCTGCATCATCACTGACAGGTAAGGCTGGATTCAGGCTGCGACTTTCAGGGCCAATGGTCAGATTATATGACCAGATGTGGCGTCAACGATTCACATCACCAGATTGATCGCCCCCTGGAGGTCCCAGACGCCATGACACCTGACTGGATTACGAAATAAACAGATCATCAGAATAGCAGCAGGGATTATTTGAGCTGCAGACAGTTGAATAATCTTTTTTACTGAGAAAGTTAATACTTGCTGTGTTGCGTTTGTCCCTCCAGTAAACTGGACAAACCTGTGATGTCACCATGTCATTTAGGTACTGCTGAAGCATCCTCATCCTCGTGCCACAGAGGTGTCAAACTCTACTTCATCCAGGGCCAGATCATCACTATGGTTACTTTAAAAGGCCACATCATCACCATGGTTACTGTTAAAGAGCCACATCATCACTACGGTTACCTTTAAAGACTGGTTATTTACTTTCCTAATCAGATATGTTGTCAGCGGAAAAAAAAAGAAATTGTCATAAGATCTCAAATTTCTATAAATATGCAACTTTTTGTAAAGGAAAAAAGTAAAAATTATGAGTTTTGCAATATCACATCTTTTTCAAGGTAGAGACTTTTTTTTGCTGCATTTTGACATAAAATTACATGTAAAATTAGAAATCTTTCTATATTTTTGTGCAAAAATCACATGCTTTTGTGATTAAAATAGTTCTGATGAAATGATAAATTGTTTTTTTAATCATCTTTTTCAAATGTTTGTTAAATCTTGACTTTCTGACATCAACCAGCTGCTCTCCACCTCAGTTATTCCACTTTTTTATGTCAGAACTAAATCAAACATTCCCTCAGAAATGTTCCAACTAGAAGCTTATGATCGTCTTTATTCTCACAGTCCAAATCCAGCTCACAGGATTGAGTACTAGTTTGAGTACTAGTACTAGTTTTAAGCAATTGTAGGAAGTCTTATGCTTTTGCTGGGTAGTATGTTGATAAACAGCTTTTAATCAGGTATAAACCTCAATATTTATGTTCCTCTGTATGTATGAGCTGCATGTTTTTACAGCTCATATTTTGTGTGAAATGTCACTGTTTTAGGAGTTAAAGTGTGTTCATCCTGATCTGTGAACAGAAACCCAACAGAAGTGAACCGCCAAGACTCACGTAGGACTCGAACCGCTGACCTCTTCGTTACACAACTGCAGGCTTGGTTTGGTTCGCGTCCAGTCTGTCCCCGAAACGCTGCAGTGCGACCAATGGAGGTCTAGTCGCCTCTGTGTGTGTGTTCATTAGCGAACAGAGGCGGTCTGTTCGGTTGTTTGTATCCATGGGGCGAGCTCTCATCACTGCTAATGAGAACAACATCACCAACCTCCTGAAACACTCTGTTCCTCCACCATCAGTCTCTCTGCTCCTCCTCCTTCCACCATTCAGCAGTAGATTTAAGAGCAGCTTAAACTGGATCATCTAAGTAACATAAAGTTTAGCTCTGATAAACCACCTCAGGAGAAGGAAATAACTGCTAAATTACATAAATAATGATTATATATTTGGGTTGCAGGCCCATCTTCTCCCAGCTTCACATAAAGAATGATGATGTCATTCAACAACTTCCAATCAAAGATCAAACTTTGAAAAAATGAGGATACAATATGGAAATACGACATTTCGATTTCAAACAACACATTTTAGAGCTTCTACACTGCACAACTCCCATGTTGCACTGAGTTTCTTCAACCTGCCTATCTTATCTCAGTCTCAGATTGTGCAGAATCATTTAATAGCATTAATACTATTTATCTTCTGTAGTCTCTCTTGCTTCTCCTGCAGGTCCTACCATGGGGATGTTAGGTCCTACATGGTGATGTTGGGTTCCACGTGGTGTTGTTGGGTCCTTCCATGGTAATGTTGGGTCCCACGTGGTGATGTTGGGTCCTTCCATGCTGATGTTGGGTCCCACATGGTAATGTTGGGTCCTTCCATGGTAATGTTGGGTCCTATGTGGTGATGTTGGTTCCTTCCATGCTGATGTTGGGTCCAACATTGGAATGTTGGGTCCTACGATGGTGATGTTGGGTCCTGCCATGGTGATGTAGGGTCTTAGAATAGTGATGTTGGGTCCTACATGGTGATGTTAGGACCTGCCATGCTGATTTTGGGTCCTACCATGCTGATGTTGGGTCCTACCATGCTGATGTTGAGTCCTTGCATGCTGATGTTGGGTCCTTTCAGGCTGATGTTGGGTCCTTCCATGCTGATGTCGGGACCTACCATGCTGATGTTGGGTCCTGCCATGGTGATGATGTTGGGTCCTAGAAATGGTGATGTTGGGTCCTACCATGGTGATGTTGGGTCCTAGTATGGTGATGTTGGGTCCTATGACAGCAGCACAGTAGTGTATGATGATGAGCCCTTTTCAGTTGTAGGTCACGACTGATGTAGAAATGTGGGTGGATGAGGGTGTAAAATTATATCAGGTTTTCAGTCGCAGTGTGACAGCAATCATCAAACCACTCATGTTGCAGCATGTAGTATAGCTGATTTGGACAAAAGACAAAATATATTCCCTTGATTCTTTCATGATGGTGATCTAAAATTGTGAAGTGTAGAGGAGCCTTTATGCAGCTCATTTAGTGTAAGAAGAAAAAAGACATTATTTTCTACTGTATATTTTACATTCTTAAAATAGTTTTAGTTCCATCAAAATCATTTGATGACATCATTAACTGTACAAAAACCCTCTGTGATGAAGAATAGCAGATTTAAAAGGATGTTTTTTTGGACTGTAGGGGCCCCCGTCTTCATGATTACTCTGTCCAACCATACTTAAACCAGCATCTGGAAGATAGATGGATTGAACAAGCCTAGTCAGTGGTTTGTGCTAAACTTATCTTAGTTATGAAAGTATAGCTATTTTAGCTTAGCTTAGCTCATGATAATCAGAATAAGAATTACTTTATTAATCCCAGAGGGGAAATTCTTTTTGTTACAGAAGCCCAATTTCCAACTAAGACAGTTCACAGAAAATGCTAAGCGCTCAATATCTAAAGTAACAACAGCTTTCCATTAGCCACCCTAGACAGCAGTGAAGCTGTCAGTCAAAATTAACTGATGGGGTGTATAGAAATTCAACTCCTGTACAGTTGAAATCTAACTACTGAGACCAAAACTGTTTTTCTTTTTGGACTAAAATGTCTTTGTTTATTTCTGTTGTAAAGATGGACATTTTATCACATAGCTTGAGAGAGACTGACTTGATTTTGGATCCTCTGGTGGTCATTCTAAGAAGTGCAGCCTACGGAGGGCCTCTAAAATATTATAAATATGACACTGTCAATTCAATTCCTTATAAAGGTGAATGTATGGTGCATTGATAAATCATATAGTCCTGTAATATGCAACTTTGATTTCTGTTCATATTGATCAATCACCACTCAAAAAAATTGTGTTAGATGCTGCAGCCTAAACCTTCTATGTTCTCTGCGCTGTTGTGAGCATTCTGTTGGTCTTACTTCTCTTGGTTACCTTCCTGAACCATTTAGAGGGTGTTTGGCTTTTTGAATTAAATTCTTTTTAGGCGGGCAGCGCTGATCCCATTTGGGTATAGACGTGTGGACTGGGTTGATCTGGACTTCAGAGGACCAGTCTGAGAACACAGTTAATGCTTACAAAAGAAGAAAGTGATTCTGAGAAATTAATAAATGAATAAAATAATGCATCTCTTGTAGCTCCTGGTGCTCTTTTGAAACTAAAAACAATAAAGCTCTTTTTAAGGCCTGAAAACTGGGTATACAAGACAATTTTCAACATGTTTTTTTTTTTTCCAGAATTGGAGGTTTTTGATGTAAAGATATGGAATCCTTGTAATCTGAAACATCCATATGTCATATCGCTTTTATAAAATGAAACAGCAGACCTGAGATAAAAATCTGTTGTCAAAAAGAAAAGAAAAAAGTGAGCATCCATCAATACTTTCATCTGATTCTTGACATTCAGCGATGCCAAAGTGAAGCATTTCACAGAGTTCTTCAACTTGTTTGTTGTTGCACAATCATAAAGCCATCCATCAAACCCAGCAGTGCTGTTTAATTTGATTTAAACTGGATTTAAAGATGTTTGTGTTAACCCACAACAAGTTCAAGACACTTTCTTCTTCCCTCGTCTCTCTAGAGGACAGAAAACAGATCTACCCACTGGCCTTTTAAATATGTAAATCTCTTCTGGGTTGCCAGGGTAACCAAAGAAATCTGTAGAGGAGAGAAACTCACACCGATTAGAAAATAGTTTGAGTTTCTAAATATACAAAAGTGTGCATGTGTGTGTGTGTTAAAGAGAGAGACATTGGACTGGTATCCCATGGCGACCTGACAGCAGCGAGGTCATTGATATGCGGGGCAGCAGCTCCTCTGAAGAAAAGTCCTCAGACAACACCAAGGAAGCGCACACACGTTTAAAACTAAGGCTTGAAAAAGAAACAGAAACAAAATTTTCACCAAAAAAGAAGCATATTATATAAAGATTTCATACCTCCAGGTTCATATTTACATCTTGAATATTTGTGGATTGTTCAGATGTAGGAATTTAGAAAAATTTTTTAACTTTATAAACATACTGTTTTTCTTAAGTTCAGTTTCAAAATTTTCTCCAGAAATTCTTAGTTATTTTTGGAAAATTAACTCACACCTCATTGCAGTATTCATTTTATTTTTTAATCACATAGCCATAATGCCATCATTAAACACAGCTCAAAGAACACTTGTACAGGAAAGTGTCATCTGCATATTTCAGGCGCATTTGAGAAATGTAGAAATTATGAAGTTTGTGACGGTTTTACCAAACTTCATCTGTCAGATTGTATCCTTTGTCTCATGTACCTGGACAAAAGACTGAAATAAATTTTTGAAAACTGTAAAAACAAAACAAAAAAACTGTTAAGCCTTGTTTATAGTGCAAAATATATGGTGGTGGATTTACATCTGATTTCTGCCTCCAAGAGCAGAATATTTTGTTTTTTAACTTTACTCTTTCATATTTTAGGAGTTTATATTTAGATTTGTGGATGGAAACTGTTAAAGGCTGCATTAAATAAAGCCTCAAGTTATTAATCACATCCCTACCCCTGTCCTTCCTCTCTAGTGTGTCCATCCTGTGTCAGGGTCTTCTCTAGGTCGGACATGCCTAAAAAGCCTTCCTCCCTCAGGGAGACGTCCAGGAGTCATCCTGACCAGATGCCAAAAGCCAATGCCACAAACTAATCTGCAAAGAACAGAAATGGTATCTTGATCTTAGCCGCTCCAGGAAACTCCATAAAATTTAAGAACAGAACTTGTGACAAAGGAAATAATTCAACTTTCTGCCAACAAAGTGGATTGAACTCTCTATGTTCCTGCAGGAGCTGAAAGGCCCGTAGCAACAGACCCAATAGTGGGTATTTGTTTACATCACTTCCCCTCTAGGCCACCCCCCTTTCAGTCGACTGAGTGGGAAAACAAACGTCACTCAACATGGCAGAGTGTAGCAGTGAACACAGCCAGACCAGGAAAAACATGGAATATGACATGAAATTAAGGACAGTTGGAATCAACATTGTCCAGTATGAGCTACGAAAGAACAAGTGGTCCACGAACATCGACATGTGGCCAGAAATCATAAATCTTGACATGCAGCTGATTTCAACGCTAGGAAAATACGCAATGCGAAGCCTGAAAATCACCAACTAAATTACTGACTACTGCTGTGAACTGTTACCTGGTATGTTTCTCTCATTCAAAGGAACCTTTTGACACGTTTTACAGGTGTTAATTATGTTTTACACTGTTGTTCTAAACCTAGGTTTACAGTGCTTTTTGGCTATTTCTGCACAATGTTTCATGTTTAAGGTTGGAAAGTGAGACATAAGCATATATATACTGACTTGACAGTTGTGTTAAAACTATTTAAATACTTTTCAATAAAAAGTTTGCAGAATATCACGTTTATTTGTCAGTCCTGCTTTTACACCATCCAAGCATTATAAGTGCAGATTTTTTTTCCTTTCCTTTTCCTTTTTTTCCTTTTCCTTTTGAAAAAAGACAGCGATTCATCTGTTTCTCTTCTCTTTAGCTTTCGGTAGCCTATAAAAAGATAGTTCGGCTGCTTTCCAAACCTGTTTGTACAATCAATCGCACATCAGCTCTCCCCCAATTTTTGATATTTTTCTTAAGTTTAGACGGTATTTAAGTCCCCACTGCTCAGCTACGTCTTTCTGCCACTCAGTGGGGTGTAACCACAGTGACTTCCACTGCTGTGACATCACGTGCATACCCTCTATATCCCATATTCCTGGAGCACCTGGATGGACTTGATTAAACAGCTTCTTCAAGGCCACAAAGCACGTGTGGACCATTTGGGCAAATGCCCATGTTCCTTCTGAGACTGCAGCGAGGGTAAAGAGCTGGTCAAGTGTTCCACAACCAGGACAGATTCATAGTTTCATATTCAGCATAAGGCAAAGGACCATTCAAATACCTTTTGGAGCATTAATGCCACTTTAGACCAGGACTTTAGGCTGTTCAAACCCTATATCAGGGGTGGCCAACTCCAGACCGCGAGAGCTGCAGTCTTGTATGTCTTACGTGTTTCCCCTGCCACAAAACACCTGATACAAATGAATGTGTCGTTAACAGACTTGTACAGACCTGGATGACAAGTTGATGGTGACTCCTTTGAGTCAGGTGTGTTGTGGCAGGGAAACATGTCAGACATGTAGGACTGCGGCTCTTGAGGCCTGGAGTAGGCCAACCCTGTCTTAGATGGTAAAGGTTGCCCAATCTAGATGTCCACGGGATGTGAGCCAAGACAGACCTACAACAAATAGAGCCTTGAGGAACTCAGGTGGACCTCATCCAGCCACTAGTTTTCACTCATGATGGTAATGGTTGAGCCCATCCCAGAGGCGTTCCTCTGATCTGGAAGATGTGCTGATGGAATTGATAAGTTCCTCAACATCCTCAGTCCAGGTCAACAGCACCCCATCCTCAGGCCTACTTTCGCCAGCAAGTTACCTTCCATGGCTTCCCCAAAATCCTCCTGCATCCATGTTTTTGCTCCAAAAACAGCCAAGACTGCAGTCCACTTGTTCTGCTTGTGGACCACTTACGCCTGGTCCACTTGATGCCACTTAGGCCTTCTGATACTGATAAACTACCTCAACAGGACTCCTTCTTCAGTTTGAAAGTTTTCTTCACCTCGGGTGTTTATCACCAGGAAGACTTTGAAATTGCATCTCCTGGGGAACATGGTCCATTCAGTCTCAGTGTCCCTGCCTCCCTGGGAGGTAGTTGAACGTCTGTCAGAGTTGGGGGTTGTGAAGATCATACTGATGGGTTCCTCTGCCAGATGTCTCCAGCAAACCCTGGATAATGTCCTCCCTGACCATGTGATCAAATATACCACCAGTTAATGATGAGTCCTCTCTTCACACTTATGTCCAAGACTGTAGTCAATCATTGGACTGTGGGCTGTTTGAAGATGTTCTCCATCATGGACAAACTGTGACTGAAGTCCAACAGCAGAATACTGCTTGGATTCAGATCAGGGAAGCTGTTCCTCTGAGTCAGGTCGACATCCAGGTTGCACGTGACTACTCATGTGTGAAATCCACCAGGTGAACAATGGAGTCTCCTTTAGAAGCATCTCCCAGCACAAGACCTCCAGAAAAGCCAGTTGCTCCGAACTACCATTTGTTATTTAAATACAAACAGTTAAAGCCAGTTCCCTTGTCCAAAATGAAGAAAACTGTGCTTTTAAATGCAACATACAGACTCAGAGCTTGGAGGCTACAGAAAACCAACTGCAGCACGATGCCACCCACCCTGTGCCTCACCAGGGTGGAAAAAGTTTGAACCCATTCCAAGGAGATTGGTTCCAGACCCTGACTATATCTATTCAGAACCTTGTGACCTCACACATAAGTTCAGGGCTTGCAAGACCTGCCTTTTCCACTGCTATACAACTCATTGCATCAGATGCTGACAGCTCCTCCTTCAGGTGGTGAGTCCACAGGATGGATGTAATTTTAAAGCAGAACATCTGAGTCAGGAAATTAAAGATAAAAAGATAAAGAGACCATAAGACACAGTCGACTCTTCACGCACATTGTAATATGAATTTAACACTGAAACACTGAATATTACAAAGGCATAATAGTACATGTGACATAAAAAATCTATCCCACTTCCCCTCATACAAAGATGTCATTAGTTATAGATCAATTATTAAAATACGCTACATTTCTGTCTCCTGTTTCTTCATTTGTTTTAGTTGTCTGACAGTCTGAGTGAAGCCGCTGTGTTAAAAGACAAATTAATAAACTTAAACTACACAGTTGAACTTCAGGTGTCCTCCAGTCGTCGTTCCAGCTCTTTCATCGTCTAATCAGTTCAGGATGGATAAGTAGCTTCACGAAGCACCACCATCCTTGGCAGGAACAAACCTCCATCACATCCACGTCTTCATTCACAAGTGCAAACTGCTGGACGGCTGCTGTGAACGCTACTGAGGAAGCCAGGTCACGAGTCAAGGCTTAGTTTCTGGTAGGACCAGAGGGGTTCGTACATACGTCAAACACCTGTTGAGTTGGTTTGTTGGCAGGAGGAAAAGGTTCCTCGGCTGCAGCATTTACGCAACAAAACAGTTGTTTAACAGAGAAATTAAACAATTTACGGCTTTAAAATGATTGCCAGGTAAGTTTTTAACCCAATAAGACCAGATGCTTCTACCTGTCAAACCTGATAGCATGTGGACTTTTTTTAACCCTTAGTTGCACCTTCAAAAATGTTCACACATAAATGTGCACATAACAAAAACGAGCTATAAAAAAAACACTTTAAAAAAAAACAAAAAAAACCCCCAGCATCAGTCCTAATCATACATATCAAATATTGATGAATTTTCTACATTTTTAACCCTAAAAGTCTTTGTCTTGATGTAACTCCATTTTATGGTCTAAAAGCACAATAAATGCTATATTTTCAATATGTAAACTGGATTATCCTTCTCATTTCTCTACTTCATTTGAGGCCTGGAGCTTTAAGTTTGACTTCTAAGTATCCATGTGCCATATATGGTAAAACTGATGTAATCGGAAGTAAATCCATCAGAACACAGACTTAAAGCCCCAGGCCTCCGATGAAGTGGACCTCAATATGCACATTTATGTATCTAGGGTCTTTAATGTGATAATTTTAGTCCACATTGTTTACAATAGTCTAAAAATGAAATGAAAACTACATTTAAAAAACTTAAGCACACTCAAAAATGCACAACCTTATCATTAATAATATGCCTGGAAAAAAAGATTTTAAAAAATGCTATAAATTAAAAGCCAAAAATGTGTTTGGGTGCATCAAAGGGTTAAATCATGTCGGTGATAACCCTGAGAGCAAAGATAATACACTGTCTGGCCAATAAAAAGTCACCACCTGGATTTAACGCAGCAAATATGTAATGATCATCGTCCCAATGGAAAACAGGTTCATTCACATCAAAAACTCTCTGGGTTCGTTAGGTCTGCAGTCTTTTATATGGCATACATCTACATGCCATGGCTGCCATGTACATCGTACGTTTGTTGGTCAAACCGCTCATGCACACCCTCAAAAAAACTTCCTGTGTTCACAGAGGTGTGGATGTTAGAAAAGTTCAGCTACCTGCTGCTCAACGGGTCACTTTGTGCGGTCTTGTGTTGAACAAGGGTGGCTACCTGGTGCAATGAGGCATCAAACATCACAGAGGACAGGAGAAAATAATGCTGCTGTCGCCTTCTTGTACACTGCTGTATTTCTGTATTCTGCCCCCAGGTGGAGACATCTGGTATCACGTCTACAACATTGACGGTCCTGAAGCAGGTATAACCTGCAGGTATAACCCAGGTCTGTTTGGCCCCGCCTTCCCGCTGAGACTCGTTACTGACCTAAATCACACACTTGTTACTGCCAGCAATGGTGCAACAGACACGACTGGAGGATATGAAGGGGGGCGGAGCTTACTCCACCTGGGACCAATCTGTGCTTCTAGTTTAGTGGACAATTCTGCTAATGCAAAAACAAACAAACAAATCTCTGGAAGCTCTTGGTATGACTGCTCTTTCTAAACTTTGATTCATCACAATCAATCGAGGACCGCTTAAAATGACAGCCATCTGTCCAGGTGTACCCCTGAGTTTCACCCAAAGAGAACTGGGATAGATTCCTGTAGATCCCTGTGACCCTGCGCAGGAATAAGCAGGTATAGATGGTGGATGGATGGATGGATGAAGGAAAAATACAACATGTGCCCTTCAATACGCAACAATGAAGGTGTCCGACTCATTATGACACCTGGGATGACGGAGGCGAACCATCGTCTTCCAGGAAGGAATGTGGTTGGAAAAAAATCTTTTCATTTCCAAACAATGGAAAGAGAACTTGAGCTATGGGAACCCAAAAGGTTTGTAAGTTCACCAACATTATGTGCCTCCAGAAAAAACGAGGTCAGCTACTCATGGTATGAATACCGGGATTATAGCGTCCTGGTGGATCACGGGTATGACAGAGAAGGTGTCTGAAAAACCGTTATAGACCCAACCCCACATAGGATTTCACTGGCTAGGCACTAGCTGGCTAGGTGCAACCTGATTAGCTGACACATGCGTTGAAGCAAAGGACCTGAGCACTGACTGTATAATAACTATGGATCAACTATCTGGTCATGTGACTGATAGGTTTGTACAGGGAACCTTTGAAGCCCATTTTTCCTTGAAACATGCGGCACCATGTTGCAAAAAGCCGGGACAAAGCTGTCATAGCCAATGGCTAGCTGTCAATCAAACATCAACTGACATCCAGGCATATGATTGGTCAGCTTTATTGGTTAATATAAATTAATCTGAATATGGACACACGGACCGTGTACGTGTGAACAGCGTTAATCAGGCTCAAAGTGTGGAAGACATCGTTTTCACTAAACTCTGGAGTGTCTCTAGGATGTCCCACTCTACCATCATCAACACAACATCTTGAACTTTGCATAGGTTTATCAAAAGGCCAGGCAGTGCATTTTAAAATGAAAGGCTCAGAAATCTGTTATTAAGGCTTTTGAGAGGTGGTTTTAAAACAACACTCAGGTTTTAAGATCCTCTAGAACATCTTAGGTCTTACTGGGTTAATGAGTCAGAACATCGTTTTCCAGCCAGCATCATACTCAAGCAGCGTCTCGTCACAGCATCCGACCTTAACATTCTCTGAGCTAAGCATGCTGTTAAAAAAGTTACTCTAACTGAACTTAATTTACACATAAACTTCACAGCATTGATCTAGAGCGTGTGGCCAGGAGCTTCCTTCTACTCGCAATCCTGAACGTGACAGCAGGAGGTTGGAGAGTCCATTCAGAGTCCTGAAACCGGCTCCCGCCGTCACAACAGCTGCTTGTGCAAGAACAGCGAGGTTCCTAAACTCACTACGGATTAAACGTCAGTTCCTGGGGGAGCAGGAAGCTGTAGAGAGTCCACAGAGGAGGATCACACAAAGAGTCTGGCTGAGGAGGCGTGGGCGGAAAGAAAGATGAGGAAAGATGATCTCTGAAGGTCACAGGTGCTCAGGAAAGGGAGGAGCAATGATTGGAGAGGAGAGGAAGTGTTCAAGGATAGCAGTGAGGAAAAAAAGAAAGATGTGAGTTAACGCTAAGAAGACACTGCACGGCCAGGAGGAAACTGATTTCTGGATGGACTGTTGAGGAGGGACGTCATGGCTCTAACTGGAGATGGACAAGATGGCTGATGTGTCTTTAGCCTTGTCGAAGAAGATGGACGTCTCATTGGCAGCCTTGAGTTTGGCCTGGGCGGAGCCTGGAGAGCCCTGAGCAGCGGTTGGCTGACACTCCTGGCAACAGCAGCAGCAGCAGTCCATGAATGCCTGACCGAGAGCCTGGAACAAAGACGGACGGTGAGTGCTTTCCATTTGTTTATCAGAGAACTGGACACAAAGTTCTTCCGTGACTGTCAACAGTACAGAAGCTGGTAACTGAAACAGAAACAACTTTCAGTCCTGCCTGGCATTAAAACATGAAATAATCTTTGGAAGAAAAGAATCAGGTCCCTGAACATAAACTGATGAACTATCATCTGTGTGAGCCGACCTTCAGGACAGCCTCAAGGTGTGATGAGGTGGTGAAACTGCTTTCCTGTCAAACTGTTTGCTAGAAATACCGTGTGAACCTGGAATAAATGAGACTTGTACATCGCAGCACCGTGTGTGTCTCCCTCTGCAGAGATCTGGTCTGGGAACCGGCAGATCCATCAAAACCACCTCTAAGGTTTCTGTTGTTGCTGGTCTTTGCAGTCTACAAGGAGCACCTTTGGAGGTGGAGCTGAAGCACAGCAGAGAGGGCTTGGCGAGGAGTGAAGCACTGATCCAGTATTAGGACTTAAACCCATCCATGAGCCAATCTGTTCACCTACAATTAGTGTTTTTCCATTTATTTTAAATTTCAGCTGCTACTTTTTCTTTAATCGAGATTAGTTTAATTTTATCTGAAGTTTGAATGCTGTGGTTTATTTTTTGTAAGAGTTCATAGCATTCACATCAGGACTATTTTGGCACATTCTTTGTCTCTGAAAATAATTATTTGGTTTGTGAAGAAATGCGGAAATTTCTACCGCATAGAGAAATATGCAGATGACAAATCCAACAATGGTGTCGTTCAGTATCAGGTAATGACCAATACAAACGCCGGACACTGGTTTCAGAACTGAGATGGAAAAAAGTCAGATTGGTGCATCCGTACACGTCAGCTGCAGTAATTCTTCAAAAGGTCATAAATTCTTCGGCTAAGACTGTTATCATGACGTTATTCTTCCTTTGGGTGTAAAAAGTCAGGGTCCTGAACGAGCCCCCAATTTACATTACAATCCACTTCCTTGGTCTCAACATGGTGAAATCTCTTGGTCTGACCTGCAAAGCTGTGCATGATAATCTCCAATGGTAAACACTACTGTTTAATCCACACCTTTACCGCTGAGCTCATGCACAACCAAAAGAGGCTCTTTGGATGCCACTGAGAACTCCTTGGGTCGTCCTCTCAATGGCTTCTCACGTCACTACAATGACGCAGAGGAAATCCTACAACTGCTGTTATTTGGTCGATATCTCCACAAGGAACATTTCAGAACAGGAGCTGAATTCACAAGTTTACCCAAAGGTTTCAAGATGAGAATGAGAGATGTTGAGAATCACATAGCCATCTACTTATTACAGACTTATAACATCACCATTTCCTGTCCTTTCTGTTATTGTACATATAAAAAAGATGAAGGGTGACAAATAAATGATGCTTTTTCACCTCTAAACTGTATCTGTTTGGATTACACGTCTTGGTTCGTTATCGGGAGTCTTGGAACTCTTTGTGCTCTTCACACTACAAGACTGAAACAATCTCACAGCAGCTAGTTCACCCACGTGGGCAGAGCGAACTGTGTGAAATACTGGGAGATGATGAAGTACCAGATGTTCTTGGCTTACCTTACACAGACAGAGCAGCAGCACCGGCGTCACAGAGCACTTGAAGAACAGCAGGAAGTGATGTAGCAGCACCAGCATGGCGGCGGTGTCTTCGGAAACGGTGATGTGGGTGTAGGCCAGTGTGATGTTGCAGACGTGCTCGGGCAGAGCGCACACGCCGTACACCACGGCTAATGCCAACAGCGTGCAGTTCAGCTGACGCTCCACCACCTGGTGCTGCTGACGCTTCTGGCTGGACGAGCGGTCGTCATGGCTACGCTGCTTCTGGGCGGAGCTGGAGTCGCTGTTGACGTTGCGGGTGGCCATTTGGCAGAGAATGGTGAAGAGGACAGGCAGGCAGAAGTAGCAGCCGAAGCACCACCACATCCGACCCTGGAGACAAGAAGCGAAGATTCGGTGGATTAGTGCCACCTGCTGTTCATGTTCATGTTACACTTATTTATTACAATATGATTCGAAACAATACGATATGATATATCTACAGTACTACTTGGTTTTATTACATAATTATTCATTTTGATAACCAATTGATCAAAGAGATACCAGAGATATCAGAATCTTTTGATAAAGTGACTTCTTTTTTTTAATCATAATTTCACAATTTTCACATTTTAACTTAACATTTTTGCCATTTTCTTTAGCAAAATGGCAAAAAGGCAAAATGTAACCACAACTTTCTGTCCTGGTGTCAAATGTTTTTGTGGGAAAATTGCAAAATCTAAATTTTGTCCTGAATTCGGAAATACGTCTCTGTCACAAGATTTCTGATTCTAGAACTGCAACTTTTGTTCTAAAATCAGAAAAAATTGTGACTTCCTTTTCATATCACAGCTTTTTAATGTAAAATACAGACTTTCACAAAATCTTAACTTTTTGACATAAAATTTAAACTTTATGTCTTAAAATTGTAAATTTCGTATTTCTGCAGCTTTCTCTCTGATGATCATAAGATTTTATTTTCTTGTAAACTCACTACTTTCACAATATTGCAGCATTTTAGCTTCATTTTTTTTTGTTGTAAAATAGTTTTGCAAAATCACAACTTGTTGACATAAAATCTGGACTTCATGTCTTTAAATGTCTCATTTTAAAAAGCTAATTTTTGTAGTAAAATCACAAATTTCACTGTCTCAACCTAAAAAGCTAATTATTGTAGGAAATCTCAAATTTCACAAAATCACAACTTTCTGGTATCAAGTCTTAACTATTTAGTCATAAAACAAAAATATCAACATTTTGACATAAAGGCTGATTGATGCTTCAACGTTAAAGCTACAGCGTAGAGTTCACACCTGTTTCTTCTTCGTCATTTTCAAGTCAGGTAGAGCGATAGTTTGTTGTCAATAAAAATAACTGATGCTCACCATTTATCAGCTGTAACTCACGTAAAATATACTTTATTTGCTTTGTCGTTGCTCTGTCTGAGCTACATATAGGAAGTGAACAAAAAAAAACTAGTAACTGTGAGCTACAACACTGCCGAAGAACCCACGCTGCCACCTAGAGGTTGGTGGTGGAATTACAGAGTGATGCAAATAATAATGCAGAAGTATAAACGGATTCCTTCCTACAACTACGTTTGTTAAAATGTTTAAATGAGTGAATATGTCATCTCACCTGATGGTACCTGAGCAGCAGGGAATGGAGGGAGTCGGGCAGGTAGAAGGACAGCGGCGAGGACGGCGTGATGGTGCAGGAGTCCACCAGCCGGCCGGAAGACGGGGACACGGCCTGGCTGAGCTGCCACAGGAAGATCTCAGGACTGGACAGCAGCAGAGCGGAGAGCCACACCAGCAGCAGCTTCAGCAGCACAGACCGGCAGCGAGCCACGCGGCGAGCCTTCGGCTGGGACGAGGAGGTGGCGGCGTGGAAGCGGTCGATACCAAGAGCGCATAGAGTGAAGGAGGTGATGCCCAGAGACACAATCTGCAGGGAGAAGGACGGCATCATGGGTTACACTTATGTAAATAAAAAATTAGAAGTATGAACTACATCCATTTTACATTAAAAAAAATGTACTTAAAAAAATAAAGGTGCCATAAACGTGCCACTGTATGTAGGAAGCATATTAAAATATTTATGTATTTATGTTCTGACCAGCTTTGTAATGCAACTTTGTGTCACTAGGGGTGTCAAAGTCAAAGTTTCATCCTGGGCCACATCATTACCGTGGTTACCATTAAAGGGCCAGTTATTCTTTACTATTTCTATGTTGTCACATTTTCCGCCTGTTCCTGGACTCAGTTGTCAAAAAACAAAAGAAAGGGGGTAGGAGGTGTTATAAAATTGCAAATTTCACAAAATCTGCAACTCTTGTCATAAAATTGACTTTCGCACTAAAATCACAATTTTTTCTGGTATAACAGCAAATAACTTTTTTTTTTGTTTTAAAATGCCAAATTTCTCGATATAACATCTTTGTTTCATAAAAGACTGAATTTTTGTCAGAAAATAAATGTACTCAAATTTCAAAAATCTTTAAATAACAAATTTTAACTTAAAATTACAATATTTTTGACAACTTTTTGTCACATTATGACATAAAATTCCAATAGTCGTAAAATTGCTATTTTGTTTTGTTATATAAAAGTAAATCTTTCACATATCAGTTATTCCATTCCTTGATGTCAGTACTGAATCAAATCATCAGTTGCACTGAAAGATCCTCAGAAATCTTGTAGTTATAAGTTTATGATTGTCTTTAAATGCTCTCAAGGGCCAAATAAATTGAAGTGGAGGGCCAGATTTTGTTCATGGGCCCTGATGACTGACAGGTGAACTTCCTCGCTCCCTCCAGAAACTGCTCCATTCAAAACCTGGAGAAGAGACGGAGCAATAACGAAGCTCAACGTGTAGTTGTTGCTGTGTCATTCACCAGGGCTGACACGTGAGACTTCTGACGGGGTGCTGCCCCCTTGTGGAGTGGAGTCTGGAGTGGCAACGCTTACACAGGGTGTCCTAAATATCCAGAAAACGATGAGAACACACTATGTCCTGACGTGTTTGTTTGCTCGTTTCAATTGAAAGTTGCTCTTTATCTCTAGCAACTGCTTTTCAGCAGAAATAAAAATATTTTCACCCTTGTAGAAAAAAAAAGGTTTTGTTTTCTTTCGCTAGATTTACCAATGATTAACCACAGATTTATGCATGATTAGTCCGATTAGTGGTCTACCATGGCTAGCTGTCATCACCTTAGCTTTTTATCACTTTGAGTGAACTTGGAGCGTAAACGTTCTTATTTTAAAGGTACAACTTATTTGTCTTGTTAACTTGAATAAATGACAACCATGAACAGGGCAAAGATGATTAAATCTGTTCTTCATCTCAGCTTGCCATCAGAAAGAACGTTAGGTAGTGTTAACTAGCATCGCAGGTCAGCTTGAGCTAAAATTAGCTACTATGGTGAAAGCTTGTTTAAAAACTTGTTAAAAGGGATTTTAACAAAACCTTGTGGTGTTGAGCTGAGCTGAAACACTGTCAGCTGTTCACGCTGTTCGAGCCAGAGAAGGATTTACAAATCATACAAACAAGTCTTCAACTCAAATTTGTTCCCGTCAAACCCTGAAAGCAGCAGCAGGACGTTCCAGCAGGCGTCATAGCATGTCACCACAGCAACTGGTTCCCAGACAAGACCAGCATCGGTCTTGGCTCTGTGAAGGTTTTTTTTTTTTTTTTTTAAATGCTAAAATCTGAACCAAGTGACATCATCTACCAACAGATTTGTGTTTTTTTTCTGTCAACCATCCTGTTAAGCGTTAATTCATTTCTAATCTTTGTTGAGGTTTTTTTCTAACTTCTCCAGGTCAGTCACGACTAGGTGTTGGTATGAGTACTAGCGTTAGCTTGGAGGGAAAATAAGTCCAAAATTATGAGAATGAGACAAAAGTCACAATATCCCAAGTAACAAGAGCACAATAGACAGTTTCCTACATATTCTTCCCAAGATCGTGTGATACTGATGCAACACAGTTAAATATCTGTAATTCAGTCTGGTGGAATTTCTGGCCGGAACAAACCTGCTCATGTTAGAATTTGTGGCCCTTTCGTTGCTTTTTTCAGTGCTAGACTACACCATCAAAATCACACATATTTATATTCAAGCTTTTTGTCAGAAAATAAGAGAATTTTTGTCATAAGCTCTAAAGCTTTTGCAAAGGTTGTTACTTTTTTGTCCTAAAAAAATGAATTTTTTTTTCTTGTAAAAATTATTAGGGTCAAAATCACTTTAATCATAAATAAGTTACTTTGCAAGCTGAAGTTTTTATGAAAAACCAAGACTTTAGTAGAACATTCACAACTATTTTCTCAAAATCCCAAACTGCACAAATTCAAGACTTTTTAACTTAGAATTGCAATCTTCTTAGTTGTAGAATATGACCTTTTTTTCATAAAATTGCAATCACAAACTTTTGCTTTACAAAACCTATTTTACAAAATTGTGACTGTTATGTTATACAGTTGTTTTAGTTTAGTGGAATTGGTCCTATCATGTTTGAAAATTATTTTTTTGATGAAGAACTGCATTTTCAAAATCTTGACTTTTTAATGTTAATGTATTTGCACGTGAGCCAGATAAATGAAGTGGTGGACCAGATTTGGACCTTAACTTTAACACATGACTGAACATGATGCTCTATGTCGCTTATTTTTAACACATAAAATGACTTTATTGTAATAATATTACAACTGTTTTCTCATAAAGGAACTTTATTTCCTTAATTTTACAACTTTTTTGATCCATTTTCTGATCCATGTAGGATCAGGGGCTACCAGGACATGTTCTTTATTCGATCTTATTCATACGTGTCCACTGAATAACTCTTGATCTGGCCCATTCATCAAGACCAGGAGACCCTCAGGAGACCCTACCCAGGGGGGAATTGCCCTGGTCCTCATAGCTCCTGGGATCTTTCAGGTACATGAATCCCCTTCTCTAATGGTATAGTAGAGACAATATTATCAGTTATACCAGTCAATGAATGGTCCTGGAGAACACAACTGTGAATACAGCTGACCGAAATGAGTTTCCTTCACAGGACTCTCCCTTAAAAAGGTTCATCCAGGAGGGAGTTGGAGTAGAGTCACTGCTCCTGCAAATGGAGAGGAGCCAAGTGCCCCCAGGGAGGTGTTTCAGGCAACAGTAAAAGGAGGCTCTGAGGCAGACCCAGGATACCCTTTGGGGGGGATATATTACTCAGGTGGCTGGGGAACATCTCAGTGTCCTCTTAGAAGAGCTGGAAGGAGGTCTGAGACTTTCTGTTGTCCTCACATCCTGAACCCAGCTAAGCAGAAGTTAATGGACAGAACGTGGAGGGTTGGATAAAATGAAAGTAATTTTAAAAAGCAGTTGTATCTCAGCGTCCTCCTGGAGGAGCCTGAGGTGGTGGCGGAAAGAAGGAGATCTGGATCCATTCCCAAATTCAGATAAGTAGAAGTTAATGGATGGACGGATGATGGAACAATGGAACGATAAATGGATTAATGGATGGATGGACAAATGGAAGGATGGATGGACAGACAAATGGATGGATGGATGGAGGGATGAATGGAACAATGGATGGATGAATGTATGGATGGATAAATGGAAGGATGGATGGACAAACAAATGGATGGATGGAAGGATGAGCCTGATGGACAGAAAATTACACCAGAATATTATGACTTTTTTCTGGTTGCCTACTGAAGTTCTAAAACTTCAACAATATCTGGACCAAGTTTAGCGAAAGATCCGGAATACAATCATGCTACGCTCACAAAGAACTTCTGTCTTTTTTGATGCCACGAGAGAATTTCAGCATATGTAAGAACTACTGAATCTGCTTTGACATTTCTTACCTCCATATAAGGCACCATGCGGCAGGTGATGTCACCCAGGATCCTCCTATGGGAGAG
The DNA here is from genome assembly GCA_037176975.1 of Arrhamphus sclerolepis. Taxonomy (NCBI): domain Eukaryota; kingdom Metazoa; phylum Chordata; class Actinopteri; order Beloniformes; family Hemiramphidae; genus Arrhamphus; species Arrhamphus sclerolepis. The sequence goes on along the minus strand of JBAMYA010000022.1, from coordinate 17,524,302 downwards.
CTGGTTCAGGACCACCACAGGGAGGCAAAGCACCAGGACCAGGAAGTCCCAGAACGCCATGCTGGCCAGCAGGTAGTTCCAGGCAGATCTCATGAAGTAGTTGTTCCAGACGATGCACATGACCGCCATGTTTCCTACCACGCCCACCGCCAGCACCAAGCCGGCCAGAAACAGAACCGCATAGGCCGCATACGAGCTCTCTACTAGTGGGTAGAAAGGATTGAAAAGTCCCTGAACCACATCGTCAGGGACAGAGGTGTTGGCCTGGAGGTCGTTATCATCCTTGTGATCGCCGTCTGTCACTTCTATGTGTGTCGTGTCACTGAACTCGGTGAGTTGAGGCGTGGTCACCCACTCGTGCTCAAAAGAGTGGCTAAAGGTGGACTGCTGCTCATCCTCGTCAGCGCCACGGGCCTGGCGTTGGTGGCGATCCAGGTCCAGGTCCAACATGTCCGGAAGGGGGAGGCTCTGTTCAGTCTTGACCTGCTTGACGGTCCAGAGGGGCTCCAGCTTGACGTTGGAGGGTTTTTCGCTGTGGCTGGGCATCTTTTCATGCAGCCCGACACTCTTTGCATCGATGAAGAGCATTGGCAGGTACAGAAGCAGCAAAACACCTGACAGAGCCATGGTGCACAATCTAATACAAAAGATCCAGTTAAAGTCAAACCAGGACTGTTGAAGATGGGGGGTAATCAAAGACAAAATGATGGGCCTGGTGTTGGAAAAGTCTCATAAATCTTTCTTCAAGATGGGTATACTTCAGAAACCCAATAAGACGGATAAATCCTGGAGACAAAACAATCACCAGGAAACCTGCCAAGACTAGAAAATTTCCAGAAGCCGAGATTGAGAGGACATCCAGTTGAGCTTCAATCAGCTGTGATTCTGAAAAGATGCAGGTTTCTTCTGTCTGTTCTTCTCTCTAAACTCCCAACTCTTACTTTAAAACTGGACTCTGGTTTTCCCATCCATCAGTAGTCCTGAGATAAGTCCAGGAGGCGGAGGGCAGCTCAGTGTCCACGTCGGGGCTGCTGTGTGTGGGGTGCAGGCGGCTCAGAGACTGGGCATCCTGGAGCTCTGAGGGTCTCTGGGAACCAGCAGCCCTCTGCAGCACGGCTGGATGGAGCTTTTGTCCGGACACACACCGGCATACAAACGAGGCTGGCACGCTCACAAATACACCACAATCATGCACATACTTTCTTTTGCAGTCTTTGGCTCTCACTTTCTCACACAGAAGCCCGCTTGAACACACACTCGGCTCTGCCGCCCCCTGCTGGTGGTCTTCAGCTGGGTTCAGTGACAAAATCAATCAAACTTTATTTGTGTAGCACTTTTCATAGGACCTATGCAACACAAAGTTCTTTACAGTGATAACACAGATGCAACAGAAATTGTTATACTTAAATAAGCTTTTACCACCAAAACACATCCAAATAAGCACAATCACACACATTATACCCAACAACACACACCAAAAGTCATGCCAATAATTTCAATTATAACATGACAGAAATAGAGGAAATAGTATCCTTATATGAGAAAACAATCATATGAAACACACCAGTAAGCAATTAAATAAATAATACGGTGTGTACTAAATAAATTGATCAAAGAATAAGAAACATCTAATCTGAGTTGTCATAAAAGATTAACCTGTGCCAAATTAGTCATCCGGGTCAATCCATTGTAGCAACTCGGAACAGGGAGCAGATGAAAAGGAAGTAAGTTAATCATTTAAAATAACAGGTCGACCATCCAGCTTCCACGTATGTCAGTAAAGAAATCTTCTGGTTTCTTCATCCAACACGTCAGGTCGTCCTTTTATGATGGATGTTTTGACTGCAGCTCCTTTAATTAGTTGTTTTTATACTTCATGTTCAGCTGCTTACATGTTGTTTTTGTTTTTCTCTCATCTTTCTTTCTTATTTCACCTTTTTTTCATTTCCATGACTTTAGCAACTTTAGCTACAAGACACCTACACTCCAAAACTTGTCACTATATTCATATATAGTATAATGATCATTAAATATTTAAAGCAACACAACGGAACTTGAAGACACCAGAAGGGAGACAGGACAGAGAGGACGAATGACAGAGAGAGGAGAGGCACCAAAATATCTGTGGTACAAAAATATACAGATATCTGGTATAAAAATGTGGTGGTTGGAGGGTTGGACTGCAGGCCAGTGGGCATCCTACAGTGGCATCCAGTCAACAAGTGCAGGTAAACATCAGGATGGTCAGAAGATGGAAGGTTTGGGAGGCGAGGGGAAGCATAACATCACCATGACAACACCTGAAAAAGAGGAGAGTGAGACTACAGAAGATGGATGATGTTGATTCTGTTCAGTGATTCAGGACAATCTGAGACTGAGATAGGACAAAAGGGTGAAGATGCTCATTGTACCATAGCACCCCCCCCAGCAGCCTATAGCGGCATAACTAGGAAGCGGTTTAAAAGACTAGAGTTAAAAGCTTTAAAGAGCAGAGTGTTCTACTAGGACAGAATGGAACTATATTGGAACTTTATCATGCAAGGCTTTATATGTGAAAAGTAACATTTTGAATTCGATTCTAAATTTAACAAGGAGACAAAGTAATGAAGCTAGAACTGGTGAGATATGATCTCTACACCCAGTTCTGGTTAGTACTCTTGCTGCAGCCTTCTGGACCAGTTGAAGGCTAGAAACTAAGGTGATGTCATCTTTGGCTCAAGAGTGCCTCCTGGAGGTGCTTGGGACCAATTACAATAACTTTAGTTTTATCTGAATTAAGAAGCAGGACATTGCCAGTCTTACAGATATTTACATCTTTAATGCATGCATTTATTAATAAATCTAATCTCATATTAAATCTAATCAAAAAGCAATTTTTGTTTAACTTCATTCAGTTGCAAGGATAAATAAAGCTGAGTATCATCTGCATAGCAATGAAAATTTATGTTATGCTTCCAAATCGTGTTTCCTGTATAAAGAGAAAAGTATCAGTCCAAGAACAGAACCCTGTGGTACGCCACAACTGACCATAGTACGACTGGAATGATCATTATTTTAATGAACTGAAGTTGATCTGATAAAGATGACTTGAACCATTTTAATGCCATTCCTCTAAGGCCCAGGCTACATGAAGCCATGTCCGTCAAAAAAGTGATCAAACATGGAACCGACTTGAAAAGTGCAGGTATCCACATGAAGCCACTGAAACCACATAAAAATCAGTACATACTTCAGCCCTTAGTGCACAACTGAAGAAAGACAGAGCATACATCTCTGAACCAGAGAAGAAGACAGGGAGCATGCTCGGATTCCTACGTAGTGGACACAAACAAAAGAAGACAAAGATCCAGCTGAAAGGGGCTAGAGAGGTGGCTATGGCTTCATTACCATAATAAAGATGGCGGCTTCATTATCCACACGAAAACGCTCCTGTGGCGTCTTTGGATTTATGCACTCTGGGACCTGGCTTCAAAACTGTGCAATTTCGAGCTGTGAAACTGATGGTTTTGAGTGGCTGAAAGTCCAAACCGGATAGAAATGTGCTCGGATTCACCCTGAACTGGCTTCATGTAGCATGGGCCTTAGTCCAACAACCTGCTGTAATCTATAGATAAGAATCTTGTGGTGATGGTGTCAAATGCTGCACTGAGATCCAAGAGGAGAAGACAGATCCACTGTCAGAAGTAAGAACCAGTAGGTACAGCTGATTTCAAGGTCGCTGTGCTGTCTAATGTAATCCCCGTAGTTGCTAGGAGAATATGAATTTGGTCTCTTAATATTCATTCTTTTCTACTATCTTATTAATTCAGTCTTTATGAATATACTTTTTGACCCCTTGCTGACCACTCATCAGCTGTGATGGTACATCAGTGATGATGTAATGATCAGTTGCAGCGTTTTTGGGGATTTTTCTTTGTTTTTGGCTGTAGTTTACATCTGGTCTGTAAGGTGCCTGGCTGCAGAAAGGTACATTGTCTTCAGAACCAAAATAGCTTGGTCACACTTTTCTCTCTATGTTCCAGTTTTCTAAAGAGAGAGGGGCAAGAATGAGAAAGTGGGTGTGGGGGGGTGGTAACAGAATAGGATTCAGAAGTTTGGGCAAAGGAAAATGAGTGGAGGAGGGGATCTCTTAGCTCGTGTTTGTTCTCTCATGCAGACGCACCCTGTTGAAAACTTGAGCACTTTCCTTTCGTTCTGCTTCTTCCCCTCTACAGCCATATTTGAGCCAAAGGTGAAGCTGGTGGAACATAGGTTTCTTTTTTCCCCCCATTCCAACACTTGGACTGGTGTGGGGAATATTTTTAGCCTCAACTCTGTGGATGTGTGTTAATGGTGTGGCACAAAGAAAGAAGGATTTAGCACAGGCTCTTTCAGTTTGTATCAAAGCAGGTTTGTGTTACATTGCAGACTTAAAGGGAGGGCAAATAAACAGAATACTGTAAACTGCCTCAATAAAAAAACGGCTTTCATACTGCTGCTGTTTCACTGCCAGTCATCAGTGCAGTCAAACAAGAGGTTTTCCTTGCATACCGGTGAATGTTGCTGTCACTGAAATTTATCACAGCACGTGTAACAGAATATGTGATGGGAATGACCTGACTGTCAGAATGTGAACTCAACCATTTAAGTATTGTTTTTCAGAGCAGATTGCAGATTTTGTTTCACGTTTTATATGCTACTAAATCTGGACTGAATTCTCAACAAGAACTTCTGAAAGTATTGACCTCAGCATATTGATTTGGTGTCTTTGTCAGGTTCCTATTTCACCACAGAAATAGTATAAAATGCTCATCTGCAGGTATCTTATAAAGGTTTTGTTGCATTAGCTGAGAGTTATTGAGGATTTTGCATTTTACATCTTAAAGTGTCCTTTTGATACATGGTTGCTGGCTGATACAGTCTCTAGAGAAGAGTTAAACTGGATATCCAAGTTTGGAAGCACTTTTATTAATATGTTAAAGTATATGTTGCATACATGAATGTGTTGAGAGAAGGTTGTCACTGTCTCTGCAGCGTGTTCTGGTTTGTTGTGTGTTTGTTTGTGTTTTGGTTTTGCTTGTGAGTCATGCTCAGCAAGATAATGGTTAAACATCCTAGGAGGTACTTACTTCCCGTGGACTTCCACTTGTACAACTCTTCCTTTTTTTCTGCTCAGTTTGACTAATTTTAAGTC
>JBAMYA010000022.1:17489566-17519029 GCA_037176975.1 Arrhamphus sclerolepis | reverse complement strand
ATATATATATAAATTAAAATAAAGTTAATAATTAAGGTTTTTAAAGGGGTAAAATTGGACTCAAAATGTAAAACATAACAACCAGTTAATCCAAAATGTTTCAAAACTGACATTCAGAACCTGTAACTGATGTAATCTTGTCCATATCAGTTATTTTGGCCATTATGGATTACTGTGCAGTTAAAACTTTTAATGATAGTACACGGAGCTAAAATGATGTTTGTTTTACAAACACACACTGTTGAAACAGTGTTAACATCCAGGATGTGGTGAAGGAGAGTCAATATTTACCTCTGTCCTTTCCCTCTGGGCTTCCTTTTACTCCGGCTTCGTTTTTCTACTTAATTTCCTTCTCTGACAATAATTTTGATATTACTGGAATGAATGAAATGATTCCAGTCGAACAGGCCTGTCAACTTCAGGAAGAAAGGTTGCCTGTGGCTGCACCACAATTCCCACAGTAGGATTAGCAGAGTGCTACATGCTACACAGGTTTATGTGTTTCCTGCCCAGGGCCACGTCCAAGTCATTATTCATAATTAGGGTCCTAATAGCTGCATCTCAGTCTATGATGGTAGCAGTACACTGTCATTACTTAAGCTACTTAGCTAAAGTAGCTAAAGCTATGCAGCATTGTCAGTAAATGTCGCTTCCTAGCTGTGAACAAAGGCCTAACAGAGGTTAAGAGGAGACGACCGACTCTGATTGGCCTGGAAGTGTACGGCAATGAAGCTTAGCAATAGGACGCCCTATAGCTTGTTGACTGCGTCCGTCTCTGTAGAAACTGAATGTTGAATTCATTATGTGTTTTTTCAAAGTTGGTACGTTTTCAGCTGTTCACACTTGAACACCAAGTGCCAGCCAATCAAACTGTGGCTACACAGCAAGAGCAAGTCAATGAAATCATGCACAAAGACAGATCCACCGATTCAAAGCAAGCAGGTTATTTGTTTACCGAGCAGTAAGAAGTTTGATTGTTTTTGGTATGACTAAGGTACATCAGAAGCACCCACTGAAGTGCTGAAGGTCTGCTGGAGATGAAGGCTGGATGAGCTTCTATAAATCTGCTCTGGACATCAGGTCTCTATTTGTGGGAGGTGATAAAAAGCTGATCTAGTTCCAGTCTTGATGCTGCTGCTAAAGCTTAGATCTTAGCCAGTAGAGGACTGGCAGCACTCACATCTGGGGCTAGTCTTTTAGTTGTCGAAATGATGGGAACATAGCCTGGATTCTAAGACTTGTCCTTCCTCTAATGCCAAAACAGGCTCTTCTTGCGTAGAGGGATCTTTCAACCACTTTACCCCGTGATGAAGGTATCGATGTGGGGCAGTCTGTGGCATCACAGCAGTGCACCACGGTTGTTTGAAGGTCAAAAGCTACATAATTTGAAACTGTAAGACTGGTTTTGGCTTGTTGTTATGGTCCATCGCACCATTTGGCAGTACTTAGGTAGCCTCTATTAAAAGTGACCTAACATGGTTTTTGTTGTGATATGTCTGGATTCAAGCTAGGCAGCATTTATTCTTAGGGAATTCAAATAGAATTATTTCTGTCTGTTCCTGCTTTATTGAAGGAAACTTGATTGCATCAAGCTACTCACTTACTTGAAGAACTGACAGAGGGGAACTAATGGACCAGAGTCATTTGGTGAAAGAGCCAAGTAAATCTGAGTGTCATCTGCATAGCTGTGATCAGCAACATTGCATGTCACGTATGACCTGACCTAGGGGAAGCATGTAGAGGTTGAATAATAGTGGTCCAAGACTTGATCCTTGAGGGTCATGGGAGTAAGCTCAGATCTGTTCTCACCCATGCATTCAAAGCTCCTGCCTTCAAGATATGATCTGAACCAACTGAGAACTGGACCTGATAACTCCACCCAGGTTTTCAGCCTGTCACTGGGACCAAGCTTTGATGGAGCTGCCATCAGTTAGCTGAGCATCAGCCAGTCTAGAGGGCCTCGGCTGGATCTCTAGCTTTAAGCGTCGGCAGTAATTGTTTCAAATTTAAATATGATACCAACATTTTATCAGAGTGAATACAGGGTAACACCACTTAGCATCATAGGATCATCATAGCATCAAAATAGAGAGATTATGGCGACTACGGAAAGGTGAACGTGCACCAGCTTGTTTGTTGGACCTGTTCGGTCTGCCCTTCTGTTGATATGGCGCCGTCCAAAGGTCAGAAAAGAGACTTGAGCCAGTGGGGTGACATGACGCTAGGTTATCCAGATTTTTATGCAATCTATGGTGTCGTCTCTGGTTGATTAGCTCCATTTTGTTTTTCACACACAAAAAAAAAAAAAACGCTTTCAAGTACAGAGTGAGCTATTTTTAATGTTTTCCAAATAAAATAACAAGATATTAAGAATACCAACAAAACAGGTTTCTAAGGGATAAAAAACAGATCATACTGCAAAATATAATATTAAACTGATTTCACTTCCCAAATCAGAGGAAGTGAGGACATTAGATGACAAAAATGGACCTCTGCAGGTAGAGACCAGGACATGATGAAGGAACGTAAAGTTGGGGGTCATATTTCTATCACGGTTGTCTGGAGCTTTGTTATTGGATTCAAATCAATTATTCACAGTTACAACTTCCTCTCAGCTGGTTAAGCTGCTCCAGCACAGAAAAGGTCAGAAGAAAAGAAACGTGTCACAGATACAAATTTTATCTGCGTTGAACACAAAGGCTGGATTAATATCAACTTTATCGTTGGTGGGAAAGTATCAAGAAAGCAACCAGTTAGCTTCAGCTACTCAAACTGTACACAAGCTCATATGATAGAAGAGTATGTAGGAAAGAAACCGACTTTTTTAATCTTTGAATTTGTGTTCTCTCTCCAGACTGCCTGTTCAAGGTTTGTCCGATGAGCCGGTACTCAGCTCAGAAACAGTTCTGGAAAGCCAAACAAGCCAAACATGAGAAGGACAAGATTGCTGACATGGTTCTGCTCCAGAAACTACAGGTAACATGTGCACATTCATGCAGAAGTCTTTTAAATCACTAGCAGCTTCATTGTTCTGAGCAAAGCACCAATAAATGAAGCTGACATCGGAGGAGTAGTTTATTACCATTATTCAATTACAATCAGTTTATATATTTACAAGGAGGACAAAAACCACTGAGCACTATGGAGCAGTTTAGTTCTGCATGATACACTTGTGTTGGGGTCCCACAACCACGGTACGGTACAGTTAAGCTAGAAAAGCTGCATTTTACTTTTGCTTTACAAACAATCGTCACTTCTGTGTGACGTGGCAAAAAAAACAGAAGATGTAACAATTTCAGGCTTTTTTGAAACAGGCTTGATCAATAAAACACTGTTAGTGAGTCGTCAAGTCTGCAGAATGACTGATTTAATCAGGTGGGTTGGAGACACACTCCTGATTGGACATTCAAGGATCTGGGTCTTAAACGAAACTTAACTTTGTTGACTTCATCACATACATATCATCCAGATCATTTCTGGCCATGAAAACAAATCCTTTATCGGACTGGTAGAGTTTAAAAAAGAAAAGGGGTAAAAACACCTAAAATTGGGAGTTAACTGGACTGCTGCGTAGCCCACTGGTTGAAGCAGGCCCACGTACAGAATCAAGTCCTCCTGCAGTTGCAGATTCAGGTCCTGGTTCAGGACCCTTTGCTGCATGTCCTCCCCCATTCTCTGTCTCCTAACTGTGAATAAAGGCAACTGGAGTGAACAGATCAAATGTTTGAATGAGCTTTTCACAAAATAATGTAATTTTATCAAAAGATGACACCAGTTTCATTTGTAATACTTTCAAAGCAAATAATTTTGTCTTCTGTTAAACTAAAATATTAAATTAAAACAAACCATCAAAAGGCAACTCATAAAAAAGAACAATAAAAGGGCTCCTTTGTTTAGCATTAAAGCTTGGAATGAAACTTGGGGTTTTTCTTATGTCAGACACAAACATTAAAAATAGCTTCTTTAGAAACAGTTGGATGATGACGTTTTATATGTGTTGTCGTTTTCATCTAATTTCTAAAGACAGAAGAAGCTTTTTAAGTTCTTCCTGCTTTTTCTGTTCAACACTACAACCTGATTAATGCTTCTATGTAGGAGCTATCGCTGATGCTACACACGACCTCCGCTGTCTCTGGCGTTTTTACTTCTGCACTATTGTTTGTGTTGCAATTCCTTCACAAATCACTAGGTGGCAGTGTGGGTTCTTTTTCTGCAGCGCTGTAGCCCACAGCGTTGAGTTTCCTTTTTGTTTACTTCTTGTATGCAGCTCAGGTGTAGCAACGGAGCAAATGAAGTACATCAGGGGTGGGGAACCCTGGTCCTCAGGGGCCACATATTCTGTAGGTATTAGATGTTTTGCTGCCACAACACACCTGATTAAAATGAATTGATCGCTACCAGCTGGTCATCAAGGTCTGTACAAGTCTGTTAACGACCCATTCAGTTGAATCAGGTGTGTTGTGGCAGGGAAACATCGAAGTCCTGCAGGACATGGGGCCCCTGAGGACCAGGGTTCCCCACCCCTGAAGTATATTTTGCATGAGTTGGAGCTGATAAATGTTGGGCATCAGTGGTTTTTACAGATTTTGCAACAAACGAATGAAATGAACGAAATGAAAATGAATAAGAACAAATCTGCCAATCACACCATAGAGTTCACACCTCTGTAGTTTTTTTTTCTCTTTTTTTGGGCTCTACTGACCTTTCTTCACAGTTGGTTGAGAGGAAAGTGGGTAAAGACGTAGGAGAACACACAGCACAGGGTTGCGAGCTGGGACTCAAAGTCGTGACTGCTGCAGGAGGACTGAGCCTCTGTACATGGGCTGTCCACCCAAACCACTAGGCTACGCACTAGGCGGCCCTTCATCATAAATTTGATGAAGAGCCATAAATCAGCCTTACTACCTGTCGTCTCAGGACTTGGAGACCACACTGCTACGGCAAAGCAAGCAGCAACCATCCCACTTTCAGGCTGACGCTCATCCAGGAAGTAGGTTTTGTTGCAGTTCCTCCACTGACCACTAGCAAATCCACCTTGACCTCCATGTTAAAGATCCAACTTTGCAGCAGGATTAAACATACAGTATTTACAGCCTGGCACGAAGTCTTTTTTTTTCATCTGTGGTTACATATTACATTCATGACAACTGTATGGGGGCTGGATTTTCTGTACCACAGCAAATAAATTTATATTAAGCATTAAAAATGACCAATCAGATACCCAGATGTCTTTTGATGTGCTTGACTGACAGCTAGACATTAGCTCTGCTGATGGCTTTGACAGCTTTGTCCCGCCTCTTTGCAACATGGCGCCGTGCAGTTCAAGTTAAAATTGGCTTCAAAGGTTCTCTGTAGAAATCTGCGTCACATGACCGTATAATTCATCCAGTATTTTACCGTCAGTACTTCAAACGTAGCTGTACTAAAGAGAAACACAAAGCTAATGGAATAAATACAGAGGTGCATCATGTGAGATCTGCCAGCAGTTGAGGTCTGTAGCAGCATCTCTAAAAAGTCACCTGAGCCAGTCCTAACTGTAAGCTTTAAAAAATTTTAATCCTCAATTTAGAGCAGATGAACCCAAACTGAGAGCTGGTTCCACAACAAAGGAGTCTGGTAACCAAAGTTCCTGCTGAAGGCTGCACCTGCAGTCTGAGATCCAGGTTCTCTTTGAGAAAGCAGACAATCAGACATATATATTACATGGTTAGATGGTGTGAATCTGAGGCATGTTGATGAAAAGATAAGTCATTTCATTTTGTCTGAATTTACAAGCAATAATCTGTTCATGCTTTGTTTGTGTTTGTTTGTGTTTCTTGAACAAAAAGTCTGGTTCTTCAGCAGATGTTTGAACTAACTCAGCTGTGTTCTGCAGCACGCATCCAACCTGGAGCAGAAGCAGAACGAGACAGAAAACAAGAAAGTCCACGGAGACGTCGTCAAATATGGAACTGTCATACAGGTAACTAATGTTGAAGGTCTGGTTCTAAGGGACGAAGAGGTTGTTCATGATCTCGATGTCCAATCTAAAGACATCAGCTGATGTGAGTCTAACTAGAAAACCTGTAACAACTGCACACAAAGACGCAGTTACAGAAGAAAGCAAAGACATATGAGGCAATATGGGTTCACAAAGAGCATAGATATCACAGATGAACAGACAAAAAAGACCATAAATGAAAGAAAATTACCTCAAAATAATGCAAAACAAATGAGAATCACCGAGAGACACAAATAATACAAACTTTGGCATCAAGTGATCGTTATGTAAGGAAAGTTGGGGCTTGTTAAGAAAACTCCTTCCAGGTTGTTGTCTCTTGAGCATATAATAACTCGTATCACAAACTTACGATAAAGGACTTCATATTTCCACATGAGATTCACACTTTAAGTCTGAATGCATCTTTAGTTAAAAAAACAACAACAAATTAATGGAGCGACTAATCTTCCTCATGTTAATGAGACAGATTCTAAACTAAACAGCTTGTTGAGTCCACCAGGATTTCTTGAGCAAAAAGAGCAATTATTAGGTTTTAAGTCATGAGGGGAACATGACTTAGTTTCCCTGGTAACGTCTTGATGTTCTGGAGATGTTAGTTCGATAGTTGAACCTAGGAAGAAAAACAACAAGGAACGATGCTGGATTGGTTCTGGCTGTGGAACGCTGGGCCAGTTCTGTACCTTCGTTAGGGTCCAAGAAGGATCATTGGAGATTGCTCAGCTGATCCACATGAGCTTTCATGGACTCGAAGATGGACTTGGACCGTGTGTTGGGGGTGCTCCAGGAGGATTGGATACTGGGTTCGTTGCTACAGGCCTTTCAGTCCCTGTAGATACTCCCCAGTAGAGACTTGGAGTGTTGGTGCTGATCCTCCACATCACCAGGAGCCAGCTGGGATGATTCAGGCTTGTAGTTGCCTCCTGGACACCTCCTTGGGGAGGTGTTTTGGGACATGTTCAACTGGGAAGGCCATTAGACAGACCCTGGACACGCTGGACCAGTGGAGACAATGGACAGACAACATTTCCTGACTGGCCTGGAGAGACTTTGGTACACTCCCAGAAGAGCTGGTGGAGATGGTGATGATGCATGGATGGATGACTAGCTGGATGAATGAGTGGATGGATGGATGGATGGATGTATAATGCTGCTAGATCAGGCGTGTCCAAACCAAGTCCCCATGTCCCCCTGTCTTCGGTCAGGCATGTCCAACTCCAGGCTCCGAGGGCCCCTGTCCTGCATGTCTTACATGCTTCCCTGCTGCAACACACCTGATTGGGTCGTTAGCAGACTTTTGCAGACCTGGGTGATGAGCTGATGGTGATCCATTCATTCGAATCAGCTGTGTTGCAGCACAGAAACATCTAACATGTGCAGGACATGTGGCCCTTGGGGACCAGGTTTGAACATGCCTGTGCTAGAAATCACTGAAATGTGATTCTGTATCAGTTTCAGCTGCCCTCCAGTGGTCACATGCAGCTACTGCAGGTTTCTTTGTCACATTTTCAAATGAGTGTGTGGATGTTTCTGTGTAAATGGTTGACAGGAGTAGGCGTGACTGCACGCCTGGACAAGTCTACATCTGTTGTCTTACTACACCTGGCAGTGGAAACATGCCAGGTGTAGTCATCCACAGAGAAACACAAAGCTAATGACTTAAATACTAGTCAGTACAAAGAGAACAGAGGTGCACCATGAGAGATCTGCCAGCAGTTTAGCAGCATCTCTGGAGGGCCACCTGAACTAGCCCTAACTGTAAGCCTAAATTTAGAGCAGATGAACCCAAACTCAGAGCTGGTTCCAGAACAAAGGAGTCTGGTAACCAAAGTTCCTGCTGAAGGCTGCACCTGCAGTCTGAGATCCAGGTTCTCATACTTATTACATGGTTAAATGGTGTGAATCTGAGGCATACTGATGAAAAGATTAGTCATTTCATTTTGTCTGAATTTACGAGCAATAATCTGTTCATGCTTTGTTTGTGTTTATTTGTTTCTTGTGTTCAGAAACTGTCCCTCATCAATCTTTTACTGGCACCAGTTTCAGCCACATGACTCACCCCGCTCCCCACTTCCTGCCTCACCAACCCTGCTGCTACATGCAGGCTCATTTGCTGCATCTGACACCTTGGAAATGATGCATTTCCTGGCTTCTGGCCCAAACTGGGAGTACTGGGTTTAAACCTGACCCTGGAAGAGCGTTTTATCCCTGAAATATTCTGGTCTTAGCAGTTTGGTTCCCATAAAACTGAAGTGAAGTCCCTGGAAAGACAAGCCCACACTCAGCTATTTCCCTGAACTCTTTATCTGAACAGTCACACCCAGCCTGAGTGTGTGTGTGTGTGTTCGTGACTGTGTGATAACCTCCAGCCTTGAGGTGAGGTCAATATTGACATTGTCAGATAGAAACATGTCAATACAGAGAGAAACGCTGTCAGTGTGTTTGTGTTGGAGGTGTGGAGAGTTGGCATGATCCTCCAGAAACATGACACATCTGGACATATTTAAACACACATTCTGCATTGACCGGTTCCTGCCGAGCTTCTCTGGACCGCCGTCATCCAAGACGTACAGTATTTGATCACTGGAAGTCTGGTACAGCGTACAGATAAGCCACGCCAAAGGAATAGGAATAAGCTCTGCTTTAATCCTTTAGACCACATGTGTCAAACTCGAGGCCCGCGGGTCAAATCCGCCCACCGTTTCATTTTAGTTTGGCCCACTAGAAGTTTATGACAATCATAAATTTCTAAGTAGAACATTTCTGAGGAAATTTTAACAATAACTTCCTGTTTGATTCAGTTCTGTCGTCAGAAAGTGGAATAACAATAGGGTTTAGAGCAGCTGGTTCATGTCTGAAATTCAAGATTTAGTAAATACTTGAAAAAGTTGATCATTTTTGTCAAAACTCATGATTTTTGTGAAATTAACTATATCAAATACTATATAAAATGTGCAGTTTTATTACTGTTGTAATTTTATATCAAAATGTTGTAAAAAGTTAATATTTTCCTTTAAATAAATTGTAATTTTAAGTCAATTTTGTGATTGTACGTTAAAAAGCCTTGATTTTTTTGGCATCTTTTCTTTTACAAAGAAAGTCAACAAAAAGTTTCTCATTTTTGTCAAAATGTGTGATTTTCTTTTTGTAAAGAAAAATGTGCTTTTTTGTGTTTTTGTTTGCTTTTTTTTGCAAAAATTTGTGATGTTTCTGGACCAAAAAAAAATTGCAATCATGAAAGAAATGTGCAATTTTACATCAAAGTCACAATTTCGTGAAATTTGTGATTTTAGATCAAAAAGTCTCAAGTCTTGAAAAAAAAAAAGTAGTTTTAATGATAAAAAATAAGTCAGAATCTTCTAAATTTTACAGGAAAGGTTTTTTGGAAGTAAAGTCTCAATTTCATGATAAAAATTTTGAAATTCAGCATTTTACAACAAAAGTTTAGTGTTTTGAGAACAAAAAGTTGTAATTTTGATAGCATTTGATAGCAACTAGCATAGCATGGCAGTTGAACCTTTGACACCAAGGTTTAGCCACGAGGAAAGCGACAAAAGCACCGATCTGTAATCTTTCAGAATATTGATTTTTAAATCAGCGCATGCTGAAGGAATACGAGCAGAATCTTAACGTCAGAAACACCATCACGACCAACTCCAGGAATCCCACGTGTTACACCTTGTATTTGCTGAGATATTAGATTTTAAATGGGGAATGTCATAAATAGTTGTTTTAAGTTGAAGAAACTGGCTGAATGTCGCTGGTCATCCTCTCTGCGTCCAGCTGCTGCACATGAAGAGCAATAAATACCTGACGGTGAACAAGCGGCTGCCGGCGCTGCTGGAGAAGAACGCCATGCGGGTCACGCTGGACGGGACGGGGAACGAGGGATCCTGGCTCTTCATCCAGCCCTTCTGGAAGCTCCGTGCCAACGGCGATAACGTAAGCGGCCTTCAGGCCACGCACCTGCACACATACCAGATCCTAAACAGATGTTCGTGAAATATACCCAAACAAACAAAAAATACTAAAAATCATTTGAAATGTTAAACACTTTTCAGATATCAAACATTAAAATGATTCGCCACAACAGGACGTATCAGAGTCGGCAATATGACATCAGTTCAGAGTCTGGTGAACAAACAAGTCAAACTCAAAATCTGAGAACTAAAGCCTGGATTCTGTGAACAGAATAAAATCCTGTGACTGAGAGTTCAATCATCTTTCTTTTCTTCCATCAGTTCTACAACCATCTCTTATTTTCAAACTGATTTTCATTTCTGCAATTCTGAAATGAGTGTCAAATCAGTGCCATGTCAATCAGCAGCAGAGGAGGTGGGGCATAGCTGAGGATGGAGACCATAAAGAACATACCTGATGATGAAACTGAGACGTTTTACCATTTCATGGAACATACGAGCTCATTTTGACTTCGATGGCAGCGACATGTCTCTAAAACCTTTTCGATCTTCTTTTATCAACCTTCTGTAAACTTCTAAGACTTTCTAACGCTCCAACCTCTTCTTGTCTTCTTGTTGGTGTTAATCACTCGGACTGCAGGTGGTGGTTGGAGATAAAGTGATCCTGAATCCGGTGAACGCCGGTCAGCCGCTGCACGCCTCAAACTACGAACTGACCGACCATCCAGGATTCAAGGAGGTGAGGCTCTACAAGTTCATGTTCACGTCATCTGGATCCCAAAACAGCAGCCAAGAGAGTCAGAACACAAACAGCAACAGTAAAGACACAAAAGGAACGCAGAGATCAGTGTTACAAAGCAAGTCAGGGAACACGAGCACAGAAAATGATGGTAAAGAGACACAAAGTTACAGGAATGTGTGAAAATGAGTGATACAAGAAGTCAAAGTAACAATAAACACACAAAGTGACAGAAATAAGAACTGGTATGTTCCCTGGTACGAGTGGCGTATTTAAAAGTACAGCACGTGCAGATCTGCAATAATGAGACTCTTCCTCCCCCTGCAGGTCAACTCTGTGAACTGCAACACCAGCTGGAAGATCAACCTGTTTATGATGTTCAGCGACCACCGAGAGGAGGTCCTCAAAGGAGTGAGTGTTGGCTCAGCTGTGGCTTCAATAATAAAATAAAATATCTCTGCAGCCACAGAACAAGTCCACTGAGAAATACAAATACATGAAAAGTGAGGAATTCATGATGTATTCAGATATTTTTGCAAACAATAAAAATACTAAATACCAGTCATAATGTAATGCCCCACCTCCAGGTTACAGAGAACTAAAAATGTCACAAGTACGTCTTCACATGCAGCGCAACTTAATGAACACTGTTGTTGGGACAATCGTCACTTTTTAGTTAATTAATCTGGGTCAACATTTAAAACAATGTAGGTAACTAAATGTTTGAGTGCTGGCCAACACTTTCTTCCTGGATCATGTCAGACGTCAGATGTTCTCCTGAGGTACAACTGATGAAGAATCTGTGAATGAAACATGTAACCATGGTTACCATAATGGTCCAAGAGTGATCCCAAGTTGATTTTCAACCTTTAAGATGATGATCTTTAGTTCAAACTTGCTGTGACGCATTTAAACCTCCATGATTGGGTTGTTGTTGAAATGAATCCTGGGAGTTGTAGTTCGAAGCCCAGATATGAAAGAGTTTGATATCATATGATGATATCCTCACATGTGTGTGTGTGTGTGTGTGTGTTAACGTGTGTTTGTGTCAGGGCGATGTTGTGCGTTTGTTCCACGCAGAGCAGGAAAAGTTTCTGACATGTGACGAGTACAAAAGCAAACTTCACGTTTTCCTGCGGACGACTCTGAGACAGTCGGCGACATCTGCGACCAGCTCCAACGCTCTGTGGGAGGTCGAGGTACACACAAACACACACACACACACAAACACACACACACACACTCTCAAAGCTTCCTCTCAACTCTCTGTATTCTGATTGGTCTGTCAGGTTGTCCATCATGATCCGTGCCGTGGGGGGGCGGGGCACTGGAACAGCCTCTACCGATTCAAACACTTGGCCACCGGAAACTACCTGGCTGCCGAGGTAACCGTGGCAACCCTGCAGGGTGTCTGATGAGATAAATATGTGTTCATGTACATGTCAGTGATTTAGATTCACAGAGATGAGGTGAAAGTTTTAGATGTTTGTTTCATTAACTAGGTTTGATTTCATCTTAACAGCGGTTTGCATTAAGACTCACAAACTTATAATATGTAAAAAAAAAAAAAAAAAAAAAATTAAAAGAACTGGAATGATCAGATAAGATGTAGTTTCTTTGTACTGTGTCGGGATCTGAGCCACACAAGATGATATTTGTTGTTGTTGCAGGAGAATCCGGGTTATAAAGGAGACAACATAGAGCTGTCGTCGTCGGTGAGTCGTAATTTCATGCACACATGGAGCCTGAGAGTCATCAGTGACATGAAGATTAACAGAGGCAGTAAAAAAAATTATAAAAACACTCACATCAAACTGCAACCAGCTTGTGGAGTTCCACAGAGATCCGTCTTTGGGCCCTTTTATTTTTCTTAAAAATCTTTAACTGCTTCAGTCATGGCATTAATAACTGTGTTTTTCATACTTTAAAATGGAACTTGATTTATTAATCTGATGTTAAAACTGAATTTAACACAAACCTCTCTCCGTTTAAACAGTTAAATAAACCATTTAACCATTTAACTACGTCTGCAGTAACTCATTATTCCTGCAATCACCATAACTCCCAAATGAAATAAAGATCAACAATTGAGCTTTTTCAGACCTTGTTCTTGAATTATGTGACAAATACAAAAGTCCTCAAGGTCAAAGGGCTGACCTGAAGATTATTTTAATCTCAAGTCATCTACAAAAGTTACTAAGCTCTCTTTTGATAATACGCTTTTGTTGTAAAACATAATAAATACCCCTTAAAAGATCCTGCTTTCACATGCTGCTGATCATCAGCCTTTGTTGAACTGATGTGTGGCAGTTTGCTGGTGACGATAGGCCTGGGTATCATTTATTGTTTTTTTCTATATCAATACCAATACCGATTGTTTTCGATACCGATACTTGATCAATATCAATTTTGATTAAAATTTAACTAACATATTACAATGCAATCTTGCCCATGTCCATTATTTGTGAATTATTCAGTAAATGACCATAAAAAGTTCATCCTTTAGCATTTCCTTTCGCTTATTTAAAGGAAATCACAAATATATGTACAGTGATTGTTGCAACTTAGATTTTTCTGCAACTAAAAGCTCGCTAGTGGTCTGTGAGGACAAAAAATAAAACAAAATCAAAATAATCAATTTAAAATATTTAATTTATCATCATTTTAATTTGAAGTCAATGGAATACACCTCAGTGGTAGAAAACCTTAAATTACTTTGGACTTTTACTTTAGTTTCAGAAGAGAAATTATGCAGTGGTTTTGCTTTCAGTTAGGTTTACGGCCAATCAGACATTAATAATAAATCACGTATTAAATAGTTTGAGTTTTAAATGCAGAGAATCAAAACTAGCGAACCAGTTATAGATGTCAAATCTTTCCATTTGCATTCCAGTCCGAGTTTTTCCAAGTTCAGTTCATGACAGTTCACTTCAGTCCAGAAAAGAAGAATTTTCAAGAATCCAGTCCAGGTTTTACATCTGACCTACACAATCAAAACAAATGGAGCATTGGCATCTTTTGCATTTTTGTCATCACCAGCTATTGTTCACAATATTTCCACAGCAGCTTCTCACAGAACCAGATCATCTTTCTATCTCCGCAAAGCAGATGACAACAGTCCAATGAAGCAAAATTCACTTCCACCCAAAGTAAATCCACCATGACTGGACGGTATCGAAAATAGGTATTGAACAAAACAGAGTTTTTCGATACTCAATGGTATCAGAGCTATTCGATCAATATCGATTTTTAACACCCCGCTCTAGAGAGAGAGTTATTTACAAATAGGAAACATTCCGGAGCACAGAACCATGTTTGGAGGAAATCAGCAGAAACATCTCAGACCCACTGTCAACCACAATGGTGGAAGGATGATGTTTGAGCTACTTTTATACGGAACATTGAGTGGAATATAACTCAAAGGTTTTGGTCTCGTCAGTGTTCAGACCTCAACCTGACTGAGAAAAGCTGTGCTTTCTGCTTCTGTATGATCGTCTGACCTTTGATCTTCCCACAGATGGATGGTAGTCGTAGCAACAAGCGCTCCCATGGAGAAAGGATCAAGTACAAGCTGGTGGTGGTACCTCATGGGAATGACATCTCCTCACTGTTCGAACTCGACCCAACCACGCTGCAGAAAACTGACTCCTTTGTACCCCGGTAGGAAACCCTCCCAGTCCTTCTGTATCCAGCTCACGTTTCGTGATTAAAGTCCTCGTAGTATAACAGGAAGCCTCTGCTCTGACTTTTAGGTGGACATGGCTTTTCTGTGTCATCTGACTTACATCTAAAGTGTTGTAGTGATGAATTCCTGCTTCAGTCGTCATAGTAACCTTATAGTACGAGATGTACAGGTGTTGTTGCACTTGTAGGCAAAATAAAACACAACGTATTCAAGTTTGACGTCCACGATGGGAGACATTATGTTAGGATTTTATCAACATCTAAAGGCGGGGTTTCCTAAACTGCTCAGTTCTGTCATGGGCTGACGCCAATAAATCTGCGTCTTTCAGAAACTCGTACGTACGACTGAGACATCTTTGCACCAACACCTGGATCCAGAGCACCAACGTTCCCATCGACATCGAAGAGGAGAGGCCCATAAGACTTATGGTGAGTTTGTTAATCAATGGAAGAAGCAAACGTTTGTTAACGTCAAGAACTTAGCTTCCCTACAGCGGTCTTCTTCTGTGTACTTGTGTACTGTATTGATTAACTTTACCTGCAGTGTTTGTCCGCCATTTCGATAAATTTTATACAACCGTTTCACACCTAGTCTTTTCAAACAGTGTTTGATGTTTACTTGAAGGGGGTGGGGCTTGTCTGGAGCGTAAGCTCGACTCTGTGATTGACATAAAACAAACACGCCCCCTGGCTCGGATTGGAGGAACTGTGGTGGGAGCAGTGGAAATTTGTAACTGCATAGTGAGCTGTAGCTTGTGCCAAAGGAGCAGTTTTGTTTCTCAGATCACATAGTTTATGCAGTATTATCAGAAGATAGTGGAAATTCAACAGATATGACAAAACTGTACAGCTACAGCTTCAATAGGCAGTTTAAGTTGGCATGTTTTTTTCTTGCACATAAATCCTCCTGCAGCTGGGGACGTGTCCCACAAAAGAAGACAAGGAGGCGTTCGCCATCGTTTCTGTTCCTGTGATGGAGATTAGAGATCTGGACTTCGCCAACGATGCCAGCGCCATGCTGAGCACCGTGGTGGACCAGTTCAGCCGGGGCTTCATCAGCCAGAACGACCGCAGGTACTGGGAAAAAAACTATGAAGGAACCTCTGAGGATGAAGAGCAGTCCAAACCTACAGCTGTTTGTTTTTTTCTTTTTTTTCAGGTTTGCCCTCAAGCTGCTGGAGGACGTCGTTTTCTTCGTGGCCGATGTCCTGAACAGTGGACAGCCAGTTCTGGATGTGGTTATGTCCAAACCCAATCGAGAGAGGCAGAAGCTGATGAGGGAGCAGAACATCCTCAAACAGGTCAGTGCTTCTGGTTGGACTTCAGTGGTTACAGATGGTACAACAGAACTTTGCATACAGGTTCCAATCCACATTGTGACTTATGACAACCGAATGATTTGAAAATGT
Source organism: Arrhamphus sclerolepis (assembly GCA_037176975.1). NCBI lineage: Eukaryota > Metazoa > Chordata > Actinopteri > Beloniformes > Hemiramphidae > Arrhamphus > Arrhamphus sclerolepis. Next base: position 17,503,279 of record JBAMYA010000022.1, on the reverse strand, counting down.
AGACAATAAGTCCCATATACAGCAGCTGAAAACAATGTTTTCATTTATATATGCATGTTTAGATTTTGACCAATCTGATTCATGGTCATGATCCAATCAGAGTTGTGGGCGTAGCCCTAAGACGCTGATGAGAAATGCAACGATAATGAAACTTGTCGGTCAGTGGGACATTCTTCTAAGAACACCAAATTTTGTGAAAGTTCATACACAGTTGGCGCTAAAATTCAAATTTCAATGCCTCATGAACTAATTGAGCTAAAAATCTGTAAATTGGTATTCTTGTCCAAAACTCGTGCCTATTGGTTGACTATTAAATAGACCAGCCTTTAAAAAAAAGAGCATTTTATAAACTGTTAGCTTGCTTTCACAAAACAATTGAAATGTGTTAAAAAAAAGACGAGTCATTCCAAGCTAGCAACAGATCTAACAGGAATAACCAGAATTCACCAACTTAAAATTTGACCTTCAGAGCTTTTTTTGTTTTGAGAACATGATCAGTTTACTCACCATTACTCAACATCAATTAGGCGCCAACAAGGTAAAACGGTCCACAGAAGTAGACGAGTGGTCATGACATGTGCTCTGCTAATGCTGAATGCTTTCAGTAGTTTCAACAAGTCACCAGAGGGTAACTTGTTATATTACGACTTTAATTTTTGTAAATAATACATATGAATCCCTGTTGTTTAATAAACTTCATATTTTCATTCTTAATGTGGTGAGATGGTTTCAAATTTACTCAGCGTGTTACAGTTTGTATGTGTTGAAGAATGCTAATATGAGATATGAAACATAACCTATTAACTGGTGCTGATCAAATGGTGAATGATCTACTTTATATCTTTGTAAATCTGACTCTGATGGAGTTCAAGTGTATTATGTACGTAAGGTGAGGTTCATGGCCAGTGAGGCGCTGACAGAGCACCCAGAGAGAAACCCGAGCACATGGCCACCTGAATAGTGGCAAGAGAAAACACCATGGAAAAAGAGGAAATGAGGAGGGAGACAGGACAGAGAAGATGAAGGACAGAGAGAGACACAAAAAATATATAAACATGGTCGGAGGCCTGGACTCCAGCTATGGTAGTTGGTGTCCTACAGTGGCATCTAGTTCTTCTGTAGGAAAATAATAAAAACCCAGAAAAGCCCTGATGGGCCACATGCTGCATCTGTTGTGTTTTGTCCAGATCTTTGGAATCCTGAAGGCACCCTTCAAGGAGCGGGGCGAAGGCGAGGGCCCACTGCTGCTGCTGGAGGAGCTGGCCGACCAGAAGAACGCCCCGTATCAGTACATGTTCCGGCTCTGCTACCGGGTTCTTCGACACTCGCAGGAGGACTACCGCAAGAACCAGGTGAGGATGACGGTGATTCATCAGGTCCTCTCTGTCAGGTCTCTCATGAAAAGGTTTTTTCTATCTCGAGCAAATACCAACCTCCTCTCCCTGTGAGTCCAGGAGCACATCGCGAAGCAGTTTGGCGTGATGCAGAGTCAGATCGGTTATGACATCCTGGCCGAGGACACCATTACCGCCCTGCTGCACAACAACCGCAAACTGCTGGAGAAGCACATCACCAAGACCGAAGTGGAGACGTTCGTCAGCCTGGTCCGCAAGAACCGAGAGCCCAGGTGCACATGGGGGGTTAGGGTGGTGGTGGTGGTGGTGAGGGGAATCATCAACCAGATTTGTTTATTTTCTTTTCCTTAGATTTTCAAACACGTTCAGATTGTATTTTACAGTTAAAGTCTGATATTCACCTGACCGATGTCATGATCACGTGACTGATGACATCATCAAATCATCAATTGTTTGTGTTTCTAGAGAACGTTCATGTCAGAATAACGAGAACAGACAGAGAAGTTCTGAAGACCTGGACCATGGTTCCTTGGATTAGTTGTTTATGCTGATTTACTGATTTATGCTTCTGCCTCAAAGCTACCCCGTAGCTAGAGCGTAGGTGGGAACGCTACAGCGCAGGCTAACGTGCACCTCTCTTCACTTGCTTCTTTGTCATTTTCAGAACGATAGGTTGCTGTAATGTCTGATAAACAACATTTATCAGCTCCAACTAACATAAAAATATACTTTATTTGCTCTGTTGCTACGTCTGAGATACATACAGGAAGTAAACGAAAGGAAACTCTGCACTGCAAGCTCCAGATGAAATGTACAGATGAAAATGAAATATGAATTTTACATTTTAAAACATATTTGTGCAAAGGAACTTCTGATGTTTTCAGCTTTCAAACATTCAGTTGTTTGTTTCCTGGCAGGAGGTGGTAGTTACTGGATGTAACTTTAGCTATGTTGCTACGTGCGCTGCTACTACCGGTGGAGCTGTTTATTTCACAAATAAACAGCTGATTTTTGCACAGAAGGTTTGAAATTTGCATCACCTTCCGCTTGTGTGCATCCGTGCAGGTTTCTGGACTACCTGTCAGACCTCTGCGTGTCCAACAACGTGGCCATCCCCGTCACCCAGGAGCTCATCTGTAAATGTGTGCTGGACCCCAAAAACCAGGACATCCTCATCAAGACGGAGTGAGCTTTCTCTTTCGAAAAGCTCTTTCTGGACACCAGTCCCAGTTTCATTTAACTTTGGAGCTCGCCTTCATGTGCTTCTTAGACACTCTTAAATACTCTTAGATTCCAGAATATGTGACTTCTTTGGTGTTAATAAAACTACACAATTTTTGTTGTGTCCTCAGTGTTTTTAGACTATAATTTTGATGATTACTATCATCATCTATTGCAGGCGTCGCTTGCCAAAAGAGGCGCACCCTGGTGGCGTTCAGGGACAGTACACGGGGATGGACGACTACGGAGATGAGGATGAGGTAGGGTGCTCTGACACGTGTTGTTTCTATATGCTGAACAGATGAAAGTCTGAGTTCAGATCTGGTGTTTGTCTAAGAGCTGCTGGGGATCAGTTTTAGGTGATTCCTCCTCTAAATACTGAAACACTGAACATTTCCAAAAACTCTAATATAAATAACTCAACAGTGTCACTTAGTTTTCAGCAACTTGAGTCTGAAGATCAGTCATTCAGGGAAAGGTTCGGATGTGACATCACAGAGCCGGCTCTAAAAGGAATTTTTCCAGCCTCTACATCTTTGCTCGTGCTCTGTGGCGTGGATCCAAATGCAGGAGGCAACAGATTCCAACAGTAAAGTCTTTTATTTCTTAATTCTCTACTTGAGAGTCAGAAAATCCATAAAACTAAAAAGAAACAAAACAAAAAAACAACACAGGCAGGACAAAGATCAGGGCTGGAAACAAGAACCAGGACCAGGAGCATGGCCCCAGCTGTGAAGCATGAGGTTGGCAACATCATAATATGTTCATATGCTGTTTTGTTGCCGCAGGGAGATTTGTTCTTTGTGTTCATATACTGTATTTTCTGCTGTTACTTGTTCTTCATAGTTTACTGCAGTATCAGTAAAAGTTACAGATGCTCAAGATTGATCGGTTTCAGCTTACGTAAGATAAGCCATTACAACCTGATGTTACTGCCAGATGTTGGTGTCAGTCCAATGATTCTTTGAGAGGTTTCAAGAATCCGTGGAAACAATGTTGACCAGTTGTATTCCCAGTCATATGACTATAAAGGATTTGTAGATGGAGTCATGTCTCATCAGGTGCTCTACTAAACAAGACTTCTGCCTTTAAATAGTGATGCATTTTACAGCGATCTTTGACCAGTGTCCAAGAGTTTGACAGGAAAAATGGTTGCTGTTGGTCTGCTGTCTAGGGTTGTTGGGGGACATTAGATCTCACTGAAGCAGGAATAGTCTTTTTCAGGAGTTGTCTTCAACACAAGTATCTTCCAAAGGTAGACCAAAACTGTTAAATCGTGTATTGTGAGCCTTCTGTCTGATGCATTTCAGGTTTGGCTGGTGTGGACTGACAAGACAAATGAGAGACAGGAGAAGAGCATCAGACAGCTGGCTCAGGAGGCTCGACAAGGAAACGCTCATGACGAGAATGTCCTCACCTACTACAGGTAAGCCCTCACACAGAACATATCTATCTATAGAAATCCCCCACACACACATGCCAAAAAAAAAAAGAATCCTCACCAGTAATGTCTAAACAGAACTTTTCTGCCTCTGTGGTTGTCCTCAGGTACCAGCTGAAGCTCTTTGCCCGCATGTGTCTGGACCGTCAATATCTGGCCATTGACGAGATCTCCAAGCAGCTGGACGTGGAGCTCATCTTCCTCTGCATGATGGACGAGACACTGCCCTTCGACATACGGGCGTCCTTCTGCCGCCTTATGCTCCATGCTCATGTAGACCGAGACCCTCAGGAATTGGTGACCCCTGTCAAGTTCGCTCGCCTCTGGACTGAGATCCCCACCTCCATCACCATCAAAGAGTTGGTAGATTTTAAAACCGCAATGTAATGTTCCACTTGAGGTCCCTGTTTGGAGAGGGATGTTCCAGCTTATCCAGTTATACGCAGGCATGCAGTTTTGAACAGCTTTTGAAATATTTGGTCGCAGGTTGGCCAGATCAGTGTAAAGTATGGAATCATCAGCATACAGCTTTAGTCTAGCAGCATGTTCATGCAGCTAGACTAAAGCTGTATGCTGATGAGGTGCTCTTAGCTTCACACTCAGAATGGTTTTTCATAACTTACGTGGTTAATTCATCCTGTTTTGTGCCATCTAAAGTTATGACTCCAACATGGACGACAGCAGGGACAACAAGAAGAACCGTTTCGCCAACACAATGGTGTTCATGGAGGAATATCTTAACAACGTCCTGAACGATGAACTGCCATTCCACAATGAAGAGAAAAATAAACTCACATATGAGGTCTGCCTCTTCCTTGTTCCTTTCACAGCCTTCTTCATCCATCAGGGCTCCTCTTTTCACCTGTGTTCACGTCCACCTGCTTCATTCTTGTTCCAGGTGGTGAGTTTGGCCAGGCACCTGATCTACTTTGGTTTCTACAGTTTCTTTGAGCTGCTCAGACTCACCAGGACTCTGCTGGGCATCATTGACTGTAGACCAAATCCTGGACATGCTGGCCTCATGTTCCAGGATGAAGGAACAGGTATTTTCTGATACGTTTAGGCGTTAACTTTTAATGATGACTCAAGTCATCAGGTTTATGATCCAGACATTACAGTTTTTTTCTGCATCTGAAGGAAAGAATGTGAAGCGCTCCATACATGGGATGGGTCAGATGGTGTCCACCATGGTCCTCAGCAGGAAACCTTCATTATTTGGAGGTGCAGGCGTCAGAGGGCCAGCTTTGGGGGTGGGACTTGTGCTTGATGGACAGAAAGGCAGTAAAGACAGTATTGATAATTTGGACCTGACAGTGATGGACACCAAGTTGAGGATACTGGAGATATTACAGGTAAGAACTGTAACCGGATTAGTTACAATCATGTCTTCATCCGAGTTTCTTGAAATTGTCAGGAAAGTCTGATTCAGGAACTTCCAAGGAATCAAAGGAAAGATACGTTTTCAGTCTAGCCCATATAGTTCTGAAGATACAATAAAAAATGTACATTTTCTTATTGTGGCGATGTTTGACATCCTGAATCTATGTACAAAGTCTGGTGTCTGTGCAATGTGTGTCTTAATAACAATAATAAGAAGAAGAATATCCAGCAAGGCTCCAGCAGCTTTGCTGCTTGAACCTATTAAACCTGGAACAGACTAAATGTGTTTGTAAATGAGCGCTGCTCCTCTTCATCAGTTCATCCTGAACGTCCGTCTGGACTACCGCCTCTCCTTCCTGCTGTCCGTCTTTAAGAAGGAGTTTGTGGACGTTTATCCCATGGCCGACGCCGACGCCACCACCAACATGGAGCACGCAGGTAAACAAAAAGCCAGTGGAGACGTAAATTGAAAGTCCTTGTGTTTTGTTGCTGATTTTTTTTTCATCTGAGGGCTTCTTTAAATGAAAGGTTCTTTATGATTTAGTTCTTTGTTGTTTTATTGTTGTCTGTTTTTTCTTTCATCTTATACTGTTCATAGAACGTATAAAAGGAACTGGTGGTCAGTCTGAAAAGGTGCAGGCCAACATGGAGGGTGGCTTGAGGAGCCGTGTTTAGCAGCTAAGGAGCTAGAGACTGTTCAGATATCGGCCTCTGTCTGTGGACAAACGTAGCAGCTACCTGCTGCATGGCTAAGCTTTGTCTTTTGACATTTGATTCACTTTTGTAGCTAATCTACAAATCTGTTGGAAACCTAGTGGTCATCCAAGGAACAGCAGGTTTTCTTCCTTCCGCATCGACTTCAACTCTGAAAACCAGATGTTGCCCCACAACTATCTTAAAGCCCGTTCAGACAGGATTCATTTCTCTCAGGGAGGTGCTTGAATTTAATACTTCCTGCTCTCAACACTGACACGAACCCAAACAGGAAGTTCTTTCTTTTCCCTCATTATAATTAAATTATAAAGCAGCTCTTTTTCTTCAGGAAGCTCATTTCTGACCTCCTCTAGTCTCATCTCAGGGACTAAGTAATGTCTGTAGTAGTCGAGTTGTTACGCAACAGCTCTTGGCTGGAGGCCATACATACATACGGAAATACCTGATACCCTCCCCCAGAGAGCTGGAGCTTTGCTATTGGCTGTGCTATGCCCCTGCTTCTCAGAGCCTGGATAGCTCAGTCGGTAGAGCATCAGACTTTTAATCTGAGGGTCCAGGGTTCAAGTCCCTGTTCAGGCGATCCTTCTTTATTGTGAAATACAGAGTTACTATATGACTTTCTGCATGTAGGTTCCCTGATCAAACATGTCAAATAACAGCAAAAGGAAAGTCCTTAACTGTCTCTATTCATGTGTCTCAGTCCCAAACTCCAGCTGTTCTCATCCACAGCTCAGTGTTTGTTGTAGCTTTTAAAGTTCCTTCACTCGTAACAAAAACAAGTTATAAAAATGTTAAATGATTAACAATGTTTGATTGTTTTAAAACCAGCATCATCTAATTGTACATATTTCTAAAATTTAACCCTTAAATAACAAAGATTCTGTCTTAATGCAACTCCAATTTATTGTCTAAAAAAACACAATATTTGATATATTTTCAGTATACTTAATGCAGACCAGATCATTTATTGTTTGATGATCACAGCCTGGTGTATGTGAAAGATTAACAGAAACATTTATTTATATGCATTTTTCATAAAATACTCATTTTAAAGACCCTCATACATAAATACATACATAAATGTGCACTGAACAAAAACAAGCTATAAAAATGTCATACAAAACTTTTCTTCTTTTTTTCTTTTTAAACCGGTATCAGTCCTAATCATACATGTCAAACAATTAATCAAATGGATCAAAAATAGTGATTTGAATGGATTACAATGTGCATATTTTTGTGAGTCATTTTGTCTAAAAATGAAAAATACATTAGAAAATAATTAAGAAAGAAAAACAACCTTACATGTAATATCAATAATATGCCCAAAATATACTATAAATCAAAAGCCCAAAGCACAAATATGTGCATGGGTGCATGAAAGGGTTAATATCTAGAAGAAGAAAAACATTTGGGAGGTCTGTCTGAACACATCCTGCAGTTTGTTAAAACTCTGTGTTGTTACTTCTCTTAATGCTGCCAGATGTCCCAGTTACCATGGAGACAACAGGTAGAGTCCACATGAACTGCTGTGTATCATGTCTTGATGGTGATTACCAACCTGAACGTTTTTGTCCCTCCTCAGCCACCATCAACCTGCAGCACATCGGAGAGCAGGCGGAGGCCATGTTTGGAGTCGGGTACGTGCAGATACGTAGTTCACCTGCTGCCATCTCAGGCTGGTTCGACTGAAAAACGAGTGTTTGTGTTTGAGTGCAGGAAGGCGAACAGCGTCCTGGAGGTGGACGATGAAGGTGGCCGTATGTTCCTTCGGGTTCTGGTCCACCTCACCATGCACGAGTATGCTCCTCTGGTGTCCGGAGCATTGCAGCTGCTCTTCAGGCACTTCAGTCAGAGACAGGAAGTGCTGCACACCTTCAAACAGGTAAAAAAAAAAAAGCACAGAAGAAGACCTCGTGCTATTACCCAGAACCCAACGTCTGTGCCATATGGGTCTGACTTTTCAAAATAAAAGTGCCTCAGAGAATGTGAGAACACAAAATAAAGTGAGAAGCTGAAATTAGACTTTTTATTTTGGACTGACACTGCTTAATGTAAAAGTTTCAATGAAACCGTGATTTGACGGCTGTTTACAACAGCTGGTCTCAGGGGGTGGAGTCAGACACTCCACTCTACCTCTCTCTTCCACGCTGTGTGTCCTTTACACTCCACTATCCTGAAACGTTGTGCTTCCATGCATATATTTGGGCACCGTGACAATGTTGAGTGCTGCCATGGTGATGCTGGGTGGTGATGTTGGTTCCTGCCATAACAATCAGAATTGCCTTATTGTCAGTTCTGTGAAGATGTGCACAGATTGGAATTTGTTTTGTTGTAGTGGTGCAAACAATGCATGTTAATGGAAGTAATAATAAAATAGAATTAAAATAAAAGAAAAGTAATTGAGAGCATGCAAAATAAAAATAAGAGATAAAGAACACTAGAAATATGTTTACAAATGTACAATGTCAAAGAACATACTGTAAGTGTGCAAATAGGAGTCTGAGGGTGTATTCAGACCTGCCTTGTTTGGTTCGCTTAAAACAAACTCAAATTTGTTTCCTTCCCTGGTTCGGACCTTTTCGGCAGGTGTGAAAACAAGCTTTCGAACTCTGGTACAGACCAAACAAGGGAACCGAGACCCAGCTGAAGAGGTGGTCTCAGGGTGCTTTCACACCTATACCATTTGGTCCACTTAAAGCGGACTGGAGTCCGGAGCATCTGCAAGTGAAAGCGGACCAGTTTAATTTGGTGCGGTTCCATGTGGACTCCAGTTTGGTTCTCTGCTGGTGAGAACGCTGCCCAGCTTCGATTCAGCCCTACTCTGGTACATACGTAGCTTTTTGGTCAACCAAAGCTTCTGTAGCAAGTCACGTGGTGTGTTTTTGGAAGCACAAACTTTCTCTGCACCAGTTTGTTTTGGAGCCGACGCTGGTGATGGTGTTTTGCCACACGTCTTCTCTGCTCCAAAAACAGCCGCAGAGTGTTCTTGTGCTGAATGCGAGATTCATAATGGAACAACAGCAGTATTTGTGTTTGCTGCACAAAGCAATGATCATAAGCTACAGCCGCAAACACCAGGAGAGCACAGTTCATCGCTAAGAAATAAATAAAGCACAAACAGCATAATGTTTTCTTCCGGGATTTTTCCCTCTTCACATGTTGCGCCAATCAGCTTTCATCTACGTCACCCAAAAACACGGTATTTTGTGAACAGCGCCGCCACATGAGTGGGGGATATATAACATCCACAGTGGTTGGTTGGTTTGCAAAACCACTGGTGTGAATGTGAACCGAACTAGTTGAGAACTGAGACATTGTAACAACTTTTGGGCCCAGTCAGACCACTTTACTGGACCAACAGGTGTGAAAGCACTAGGTTCCAAACGAACTCTGGTACGGTTCATTTCAGATGTGAAAGCAAACTGACCTCGATCTGACCCAGTTGCTAAAACAGAACTATTTGGCTTTGACAGGCTCCTGTCATTGTTGTGCATTATGGGAAATGATGTGATAGCTCAGCTGCACAGCACAAACAGACATGTAAACACTAGAAATGAGCCGCAATTAAACTTGGAGACAAGCTGCCTCTTGGACATCTGGGCTGATGTTTGTGTAGCACAACTGCTAGAAGAAAATGCGCCAAAATGCTGTGGTATACAGCATGTTCAGAAAACGAACGAAGGAGAGAGGATTCCAGCACAATGTTGCATGAACGTTTAAAAAAAAAAAGTGCCAAAATTACATTAAGTTGCGAGATGCTATCGTTCCTGCTTTACTTCGCCCCCACATTTCTGTCCAATGGTTGAATGACCTTCAGCACACAAGGTTTTGGTTACAAATTCTGGTCTGCTTGCAATAACACACAATGTGAAAGCAAACTAAACCAAAAAAGTACATAAACAAAAAGCAGAAGGAGTCCACAATGGAGATGGGGGGATGGTGGGGTTGTGACTCTCCTGAAGTCTACGATCATCTCCACTGTCTTCTGGGTGTTGAGCTCCAAGTTGTTGCTGCTGCACCAGGACACCAGCTGAGGCACTTCCCTCCTGGCATAGGTTCCCGGGGAGTCCAGATGCTGCAGGATGGAGTGAAGGACCAGGTTGACAGCATCGTCTACAGACATGTTGCTCTGTAGGCGAGCTGTAGTGGGTCCAGGAGGGGGGCGGTGATGGACTTGAGGTGGGAGAAGACCAGACGTGACTACAGACGTCAGTGCCACAGGCTGGTAGTCCAGTGATCCGTGGCTTACTGGGGATGGGAATGATGGTGGAGGATTTGAAGCAGGCTGGCACGTGGCTTGACTCCAGGGAGGTGTTGAAGATGTCCGTGAAGACAGGAGTCAGCTCATCCTCACAGTGTCTCAGGGTGGAGGGGGAGACGCCGTCTGGCCTTTGGGCCTTGTGGAGGTTCAGCTTCCTGAACAAGTTGTGCACATCATGCTCCTGAATACAGAGGATAGTGGGGGAGGAGGGGGTGTCCCAGGTTGTTATTGGTGGAGTGGAGGTGTCTGGAGAGGTGTCAGGGCTGGGTCAGGGTGTCAGATGGGCCATCAAAGCAACAATAGAAGTACATTGAGGTTGCTGGTCAGTCGCTGGTTGTCAGCACCATGGGGGGTTGTAGGCTTGTGGTCGGTGAGCTGCTTAACCCCCCTCTACACAGAGGTGGAGTTGTTGGCAGAAAACTGCTCTCAGAATACAGTCATTTAGCACTTCTCAACTCCCTGCTAATCCTGTATTTCGTCTCCTTGTAGCTGTCTCTGTCCCCACTCTTGAATGCTGCTTCATTTTCCAGCCTGAGCTGCCTGAGTTTACCTGTGAACCAGGACTTGTCATTGTTATAACACACCCTGGTGTGTGTTGGAACAATGCTGCAGACAAGTGGATGTATGAGGCATTGGTGAACTCATCCAGATTGTCTGAGACAGCCCTGAACACATCCCAGTCGGTGGAATCCAGGCACGTACGTAGCTCCTCCACAGCCTCGCTGGTCCACCTCTTTGGAGTCCTCACTACATGTTTGGCCAGCTTCAGTCTTTGTCTGTATGAGGGTATCAGTTGAACCATCACGTGGTCTGAGAGTCTGAGAGCTACGCTGATGCTGGTTCCTACGATGGTGATTTTGTCTCCTACTATTGTGATGTTAGGCCCTACAATGGTGAAGCTGGGTTGTACCATAGTGATGTTGGGGTGTACCATGGTGCTGTTGGGTCCTACCATGGTGCTGTTGGGTCATACCATGATGATGTTGGGTCCCAATCATAGGAATAATTTGGTGGTGATGTTATATTAGAGCATGTTTAGAGTGGTTTTGGTTGTTATGACATTATTTAATAGTTTTCAAATCTACCATAGCACCTGCTATGGCGCTGCTCACATGTATTGCGTCACTCTGAAGGACCTTTGAAAAGAAAAAAGAACGGGGATTAGCAGAGTGCTAATAGGTACAGAGAAAAAAGTTTTTTTGACCGTCATTTTCTGATGTGTTACTGTTATTTTAAGATGTTGTGGATCGTTGTGAAAACCAAGAAAAGCTTGGATGTGTATTAATGAAAGTACCTGGATTCAGCAACGAGAAATAAAACTTCCTGGATCTTGGATCAGCTGGTCTTTCTGTGTGGAGTTTTCATGTTCTCTCTGTGTCTACGTAGGTGTACTCTAGGTACTCCGGTTTCCGCCAAGACTTGCTCTTTAGGCTGTTTAGGCTAATTGGAAGCACAAAATGCTGCTTATGTGTCATTTACAGTAACTTTAATGTAATTTGAATTATAAGAGTAATCATAGGAATAATTTGGTCCATTATACAGTAATTTGGGGGGTTCCGTGGCGGCAACCGGAGGGTCGCCGGCTCAATCCCCAGCCGCCCAGTGTGCCTGAACATGCGCTTCCCCATGTCCACATCCATGGAAGAGGTGCTCCTGAGCAAGGCACCTGAAACCCCCACCTGCTCTCTGGGTCCAGCAGCCCAGATGGGTCAAATGCGGAGAAAGAATTTCCCCACGGGGATAAATAATCGTAAATCTAAATAAATAAATAGATGGTTCCTGGAATAGAAAGGATGTATATAAGCAAGTTGTTGTTGATGCTATAAAGGGATGGATACGGTCAACAATAATAGTGAGGAAGACTATGTGATTTTAACAATGATCACTAAGTATTGAGGAGAATAATGGAGCTAAGAAAACCTGGTAACGTACCATTAACCGTTCATATATGACTGCTCATCCATAATGAAGAGTTGAGCTTCTTCCAGTCGTCCATTTGTCCGTCTGCAGGTCCAGCTGCTGATCTCGGCTCAGGATGTGGAGAACTACAAGCTGATCAAGGCAGACCTGGATCGCCTCCGGACACTGGTGGAAAAGTCTGAGCTGTGGGTGGAGAAGAAAAGCTCCGGTGGAGGAGATGGCAAGAAAGACAAGAAGGAGAAGAAGGAGAAAGGAGAGGTATGGAGTAAGGAGAAACATGCTCACTGATGCTGCTTCATTGTGGAAAGCAGTAGAGGCCTAAATTGCTGATGATGCATCTGAACCTGTGGCTTGTAGCTACTCGCTTTGCATCCAATAAAACTCCTTTTCAGCAGACTTCTTTTGGTGGATGGTGCCTGATCAGGCTAGTGAAGCTAACTAATTCTGCAGATTCTTTGTGAAAAATTAATAAGCCTCCTAAGATCCTTCATGGGAACGTTCAATCCTCAGACTGACCAGCAGGTCCCGCTTTACTCTCTGCATCCTACAGGGGGCGTCACAAGAAATAACGCCCAAAAAGGAGAAGCTGGAGAAGAGTAACGAGAACTACCAGAATGTCAAAGAGGTGAGGACACTCAGAGCAGAATTTGTTTCTTTTTTTGAGATTGTCTTCTGTCTTGTTTTTGACAAAAAAATCACCTGTCAGTCAGTCAGTGTGGGCGGGGCTTCGACGCCCCTTCCTGTTGATGGTATTTTGTACTAGTATTAGTTCAGTTATTTAGTTGCTTAATAGTCGTTAACGACACGCATCCAACAACAGAAACAGATATATAAAACGTTCTGACATCTACTGTATGTATATAAATATATTTATTTAATCTTATGCAATTGTTAAAATGAAACTGGTCTCTCATGCTGCAAGTTTCTCTTCACTTCCTTCAGCAAGAAACCATGTTTACTGCAAATAAAAAGAGATCTTTTCCACTGTTACACTATTTTACACGATGTGTAAAAACAGCAACAAAAAAACATGTGGCCCAAACGTTGAGCCCTGGAGAACCCCACAAACAGGTTTTAAGGAATGAATTCCCTGAATAGATATTTACTTCTACAAACATTCCTTGATGCAAAGATACCAACATGTATTTCTACATTCCTTCACACAGTGTGTACGTGATCACCTGCACATGCGAAACAACTGCTGCAAGAAAACTTACAGTGCCACGTTTGGTTTAATCTTAATTAATTAGAGTTCACGGAATGTTTCAGACAAGTTAAGAGAAAGACATTTATTATTAGACAGTATTAGTAAAGAAATCAAACCGTACTGCCTCAGTACAGTTTCATATTTAATCAATCAGTGATACATACATGTATATATATGTGTGTGTGTGTAGATAGATAGATATAGTATATACATA
>JBAMYA010000022.1:17455435-17474117 GCA_037176975.1 Arrhamphus sclerolepis | reverse complement strand
TAAGATTCAGTTTGCGTACAGGTGCACACATTCTCCCGTCAGGTTGGTTTTTAGAAATCACAACCTTTGTGTAGAAATGATGTGCGCCACTTTCAGGCCCCGTTTTGTGCAACATTTATGAATGAGGGCCCTGGTCTGTTGTGAGTGTGAGGTATAAAAAGTATTTTTTTCATTTCACCTTTGTAGTGATCTTGTTTCCGCCACATTAACATATATTCTACAGTTACTTTTTAAATATGTGGGCATCATAGACCTAATTTACAGAAACTATACCCCATTTTTGAGAACCCCATAAATTCTGAATTATTTTCACTCTGCTTATAATCAGAGGCACACAGGTAGATGGAATACCACACACAGGTATATGTCAAAGTTTGGTCCGGATTTTGATTTGGAACCATTTCACTATTTATTTATTTACTTTAATTGCAGCAAATAGTCACACCTGCCGTCCTCCTGGGTCTAATTGACTCCTACTTGTTTGACTGTTTTATAAAGCATAATTCCACAATTCTACGTCTAACCTTTTAGTCAACTTGTTTCCAGCAGATTACCAGAAATTTTACTTTCATTTTTTAATGTATGGTAGAATAGAGCTCATTTAGATGAAATTATACCAAAGGAGGAAGGAGGACACTTCAAGCCAGCAGAATACCTCCCCAGGATGTCCACAGGTCAAAGCTGATTGATGCAGTTGTATTCATAAATAAGGGAAAGCAAACATTTATGTCAAAACATTCCCAAAACTGTTTTTAACTTCTTCATAAAATTATAAATAAATATAATTTTGGTTGCGTGTTGTGTCTCCTCTTGTCTATCTCTGCCTGTACTGGGACTGGACCACCAAATCCAGTCTTCTCCTGCAGACCTGCAGGGGAAAAGCACAGAGCAGGTCATGGAGGCGTCAAGGAGATGTCTCTTTGCACCCTCGATCCAAAAGACACTGTCCGGTGTCTTCTGTCGCTCATCATCGGTTAATGGTTCCTAACGAAGGACACCTCATGCCAGCACAACAACCTTTCCACTGAAGGCTTCTCCAGGGAGGTGGAGCTGTTTGTGACGGAGAGATTAGATGTGCATGCATGTTACACCGTCCTGTCAGGTCTGGAGCTTCCAGGCAAGCTGAAGATGAGTGAAGGGCAGATAAGAGCCTGACGTTGCCCTGCACCCATCTGCAGCTCCGAAGAGAAGTTAAATGGACAAAAGCTGCCATTTCTCTCTGGAAGGTTTTAGCATTTGTGTTTGTTTACTATGTGGAACTAATTGTCCTGTGGGCGTTTCAGGCTTCAGCCGTTTTGTTTCCTGTCTCTTGCGTGTCTCGGTTTTTATGTCACGGGATTCAGTGTAATGATGCAGCCTGTGAAAACAGATCCTTCTTTACTCCGCTCATGTTGCTTTCAGTATGCTAAGTGAATACTACGACCGCATGCCTCTTTTGATCTCATGATATGAGAAAATAGCTGCATTCTGTGGTGAAGTGCAGCTTCTTTTGAATTCCCCTTCAACAGTCCAGACCTACGGGCAAATAAAATAAAATAAAATAAAAAATTCACATGAAGTAACAGCCCTCCATCCGTGTTCTTTTTGAACTTTTTTAAGGTAGCTCTCTTAATAGATTGCATTGTCTCTCTGTCCATAGGCAACCTCGTAAGACTCACAGCACAGTCTCCCAGGACTCATGGGACCGGGTCTACGTCCCAGCTGAGGGATTCCAGACGTCCAAGGAGAACCCCATCTACGCTGGAAGCCAGAGCTCTCATAACGGCTACCGTGGAACGTCCAGTTTTAACGCTCGCGTCCTCCTGGAGACCCAGGAGTTGCTGAGGCAGGAGCAAAGACGTAGAGAGCAGGAGGCCAGCAAGGCCAGGCCGTCGCCTGCACAGGACGGCTCCAGCTCCAGCACTTATGAGCACAATCGGCAGCATAGTCAGGCCCCTGGCTTAGTACCTGCACAGGCCCCAGCTAAGTCCAAGGGCCCCTACAGGCAGGATGTCCCCCCTTCGCCTTCACAACTGGCCAAGCTCAGCCGGCATCAGGGCTCAGAGAAAGGACGACTGTATTTTGGACAATGAGTGGACTGATCCTAACAAGCATTTACACAAAGACACAAAGTAGGATTTTTCTGTTAAATAAAATACTGAGATAAAATGTTTTTAATGGATCAGCTGTTTTAAATTGTTGGTATTTTTATAAGAGCTATGATCTTTGTTTTTACCAGTATCAAAAAGAAAGGATACAAGGTTTTGTTGTCCAGCGTTGTGTTGCTTTTTTTTTAAATTTTTCATAAAAGTGCCTTTTAATGATGTTGTTAAGCCATCCCATCTGACACATGCAGTTAAGCAGACATCAAAGCTGAGGCTGCCGGAGCGGGTCGCCGCTGCATCAGTCTGACCTGAGCAGCAGCACCTCCAGAACATGAGAGTCCAGACGTGTGTCGTACCACCTGGGTGTTGGCATGGATGTTATTTTGCTCAGGGGAAGTTTGTCCGTCAGTCCAGCTTGTGTGTGAATGAGAGCTGGCAGAGACGGTGTGTGGAGGTTAAGGAGCGTGTGTGAACTGTGCAGTCAGGCCATGAAAGCCACCCCTTCCCCCCACTTCAGGGAAATGCCCCTTTTGGTTTCAGATACAGCACTTACTCAGAGTCCGTATCCTTTCCCCAAACCCCTGCTGCATTCAGCATGATAATCCTGAATTCTGTCTTCCTCTCGGCTGGCTGCTTTATCTCCGCTTTTCTCTCTCCTCATATTGTCACCCTGACTGTTCTGCCTCCTCAGTGTACGGCAGGAAAAACAGCTTTAGGTCTTCTTTATCCCTGCTCTGCTCCACTCACCGGGGAGAAACAAGCTGTATAAATGGGGTCACATCTGGGTTATTAATTAATGTACTTCATCAAAAATGAATGCACTCCTTTGTGTTTATTTGTTGTCATGTGTAGAGAGATGTAGTGGGTGGGGGTGGGGGGAGGGTCAGTCAGTGATCTGGCCAGCATGGGCCTGGTCCTGCCTTCACTGAGAATGACTTGGTTGTAACCAAATCTGCACTCTCGGTGTCTGAGCTGTTCCTCAATGAATATTTCATCGCCGTGGTTACATGGAAGCCACATCAGCTGTATGGTGCAGGTCCAGCTGTGCATACGCTGCATACGATGGAGCTGATTTGGTTTTCCCTCGTGGTTGAGTCTATTGATAAGAAATGCACTCGAGGGCTTTTTCATTCTTCAATCAATAAGTAGCGGCGTATTTTTTGGCTGCGTGACGGTGTGTGTTTATGCATTCAAGTGCACAGAAAGTACAACCTTCCTGTCTGTGTCGGACTTACGATTGAGTCGCTTCAGCAGCTAAAACTCCGGCTGGGCAATGAATCGAAAAAATGAATCGAAACAACATTTATTGTAAAACAATAAATTTACTGTAAAATGGCCAATTTCATAATATCGCATCTTTACTTTTTCTCTTAAAAAAAAAAAAAAAAAAGTGGATTTTTGTCATTAAATCTCAAATTTAACAAAATCTGCAACATTTGTCAAAAAATTGAGTTTTGTTCTAAAATCATGCTTTTTTCATGATTTTTAATTTTTTTTTTTTTAAGAAAAAAAGGAAAACAAACTAATTTTGATATAAAATTGCACACTTTGAAAGATCAACAACCAAGAATTTTTTTAAAATCATACAATCACAATTGTCTCAAAATTTTGACTTTTTGACTTAATATTTCAATTTCTAATGATGATGATGATGATGATAATAATAATAAAATTTTAATTTTGCCTATCATTAACCAAAGGCTCGTTAATTTAATTTAACTTTTAAAGTCTTGAGCTGATTTTAATCAGACACAAGCGAGGCAGTTTAAAAACAGGGAGGTACATTCCACAGTCATGGTGCTTGAAAGCAACGACCCCCCAAGTTTTAAATCAGGTGTGAGGAGCTCCCAACACTCTAAAACAACTGGTAACCAACGAGTAAAACAGGACTCTGTTGTTTCACAGCTGCAGCGATTTATTCAGTCTGAAGACAGTTTTGTTAAAACCAGTAAAAAGTGCATTACAGTAAAGTAAATGTTCTTCACGCATGAAAAGTGCTTTGAACCAAGTATTGAATGAAAGTCTAAACAGTATGACAATACCTAAATTGCTCAGGATTGACACAATAGATAAACATATAGAACTGTTCTTTTCTGCCTGATTTGTGTTACCACGCTCTCCATCTGGATTTAATCGGTGGTAGGTATCTGTCAAACAATCCTTGAACTCTGCCAAGGAATTAAGTACAACAATGTTTGAAACTCAGTCAGGAAGGAACATCTGATTGGTTTGAAATAATCAGCCCAAAGGGAAAATACAGAGTGAGAACACTAAGAGGCCTAAACAGATCCCTGAGGAATCCCACATGATAGGCTGACCGCCTCTGACATAAACTCATATATATATATTTATATAAAGACTAAAAAAACATGAATCCTAATTAACAGAGATCTGTGAACAGCTGTAGGCCCGACAGTGATTACTGGATCTCACCCATAAGATTCAGAGTTGGTGATTCTGGAGCCTCTTATTTCTGTACTACCATGTTGAAAAAGGGCGGAACAAACCAGCTGCAACAAACCAGAACACACCCACCAGCTGCAGACTTAGCCTATGCTAACCCATCATGATAATGTACATTTCTTTACATTTATCTTGACCACATCCTTCCAAACATCTATATTTCAAGCGCCGTTACCAACACAAAGCGAGTGCTGCTGCAATAGGTATTAGCGTTTAAGCGGCTGTCCAAAACCTAGTGCCGTCAGTCTGCAGGTCCTGAGATAACTGACTGCAAGTCCCTCCATACTTCCTCTTTTTTTTGCTGTATATGATTTAACAAG
Organism: Arrhamphus sclerolepis; assembly: GCA_037176975.1. NCBI lineage: Eukaryota > Metazoa > Chordata > Actinopteri > Beloniformes > Hemiramphidae > Arrhamphus > Arrhamphus sclerolepis. The sequence continues at coordinate 17,469,250 of JBAMYA010000022.1, read as the reverse complement.
TATAAGAGTTGTCATGGATGTGAAATCTAAGTACAGAGACCAGGCTGTAAATATACGTTTATTTATGCTGTAAAGTTGCACCTTTTATGGGGGTCAATAGGGATTTGCTCTGTTTTGGAGCCAGCACCTAGTGGTCACTGGAGGAACTGCAGGTTTTGTTACCTCCTTCATGACCTTCATCCTGGAGGTGGGATGTTGCTGCTTGGGCCCAAAACAAACCTTGAACTGTGAACTGATGCTCATGGAAACAGTCATGGTTGATTCTGCAGCCTAAAAGCTGAGAAGTTTCTAAAAACCAGACCAAGCAGAATGCTATCTCTGCTAGCTCAGCAAATCAAGTACAACAATGAGCTTATGCCAAAGATAAATGACTGCAGCTTGTTAGCTATTTCAAATAAGCAAGAGTTCTCACACACACACACACACACAAATTGTTTTCATATGTTCCATTTCTAAATGTTTACATGAAATCATGCCTGTTAACCTCTGACTTCCAGGGCCAAGTGTTTAGGATTGAGAGATAAAACTGACTATCTACTGCCACTCATCGCTGTCTCACATCCCTTTGGTGAAATGGTCCTCACAAGTAGCTAAAATGAGTCATGTGGCACATGTGAGGTTATCTAAAAATACAGCAGCGCTTGTTTGTCTACAAATTTTCCAGCGTGTGTTTGTGTAGGTGGGTTTGTGTTTACACGTCTGCAGACACTGCCAGTAACTGGAGTCTACGTACGTCTCGGCAGCCATATGAACCGTTGGGCGGCTGAGTGGGAGAGGAGCAGAGGAGGACGCCTGACCCCGTAGATGATCCAGTCAGTGGTGTAATCACCAGCGTTCCTCTGAGTCTGCAGAACAAACATGAGGTTACCCGTGTGGCAGCGCTCACTTCTGCTTTCTCCTCTTCTTATTTCTGCCATTTTTCCTTTCATCTGTTCGTCAGATTCTTTTCCATGTTTTTGTCTCAGAAAAGTGATTGTTTGCGGTTTTAACTGACGTTTCATGTGTCTTATCGTAAACTGGAGGGGTTCCTGCAATAATGAGGGTTTTTTTCTCATCATATGCAAATTTAATAATATCCCATAATGCACATTTATTATTTGTGTTGTGTAATTAATGTTTGTGCACTATTGTTGTGACATATGGATTTTTCCTCTAAAGCTATTGTTGGGGGGGATTTTTATAGAGTCCTGGGAGAAATTAGAAATATATTATTGCTTCATTGTGTTTTAAGGCCATCCTTCATTGTGTTTTATTATCCACAGTATGGTACTATGCTGGTAAAATGAATAATGTAAGCACTGTGCAATTTTCCTTTTTACAACAGTGTGTCATTAAGAAATGTTTCTGCTGTTCTCTGTACATACGATATGAACTTTTAAATGAATAAATGGAGGGTAGTTTCGGTCCTTGTAACAATATTTTGCCTTGATTGTGTTGCTTTAACGTTCACTAATGGTTTCTGTCCTCAATAACGTACCGGCATAATTTAAGGCAAACGATGAATATCTGGTTTCTCCTGCATGTTCATTCAGTAAGTACAAATGAAAGACTTTATATGGCTATAAAATATGTATCTTGTCTTTGACATAAAATATTCACGACCTGTATTTTACTCATATGATACTCTTCTTCACTCTTCATGATGTCAACAATTAGAAAGACAATCAGTAAAAGAATAAGGAGCTTTTCTGATCCAAGTCGAACATCTGTACAGTGGCACCAACTGATATTGTGGTTTACATGTTTGCTTGGTGAAAAACTACAGAAGAACACCAAAAAAAGACACATCCTCTATCCCTCCATCTCTCTAATCTCCACTCTTTATAAGTCACTGGAACAGCTGTCCAGCAGGTTTTGCTGAGAGCTGGCTTAACTTCTAATAACATCCTGCGGTGGTGATAAAGGCAATAGTCAAATTTATGATTTTCAACTCTAGGGAGGAGAGCAGGTTTTTAAAAAAGGACTCCTTTTCCATCACAGAACTCCTGCCAAATGTACATGACAGTGGTGAAGGGAAATGCTTCTGAGAAGGGAAAAAAAGCACATGCATCAGGGATAAAGACGTCTGCTCTCTATATGGCACTTTTAAAGATAAGAGTAAATTACGGTGAAAAGGGAGAGAGACTGTGCCCAGACTGTGAGTGGCTTCAACCCCGAATATTACCTTGAATTGGAGTCTAAATGCACCGAAGAAGCGACTCTCCTCTCAACATCCCTGTTGAGCTACAGTCCTTTTTCTTCTGTCTTAACTATGTTTGGGGGTCAATAGAACAAATGATGCGAAATGATCCTGCATTTGCTTGAATCTGCCTTTTCAGATGTCCTCAGCGGTGGTTCAGCTTTCACCTCTATTAATAAAGGCCCTTTCACATCGCACAGAAAGAGTCCAGACTGTAGTCTGAAGTGCTGAAGGTTACAATCGACATTCTTTCTCATGATAAATGACACAGCAGTCATTACAGGTGCTCATTGGCAGTGACAGAAACATGACACCTAGCTGGACAAGCTTATTTTTAACCAGTTTCTGCTGCTAACTTAGTGTCATGAAGGCAATTAAAGCTTGTCACTTCCATGACTCCACAATCTAAGTTGAGGCAGCGTTCGAATATTGATCACTGAGTTTGAACATGCTGAAGAAAACTTTCCTGGTTTGGCAACTCTGTTCTAAAGGCACGCCACTTTTGGATGCCACACCAGCAAAAGTAGGCGAAGCAAGTTTATTTAATAACACATTTCAGCAACAAGGCAACTCAAAGTGCTTCATATCATAAGGGAGAATAAAACAAAGACAAAGTAAATCCAATGAAAATAGAAAACAATTCAGTAAAAGTTACACTTTAGAAGTTGAAATGGCCAAAATTTAAAAACTAAAATGGTTTAAAACAAAGACAAAAATCTACTCAATTCAATCAAATGTAGCTATAAACAAATTTTGATAAGTTTTGAGCCTTGATTTAAAAGACCTGAGGGTTTCAGCTTTCCTGCAGTTTTCTGGGAGTTTGTTCCAGATGTTTGGAGCATAAAAGCTGAACGCTGCTTCTGATGATCAGTAGATTTTAACTGTAATAAGTGAAGCTGTGCTCTTCTAAAATGATGACACATGCACTCATTGATTTGTTCTCTACGTCCACTCAGCGGTTGTACGGGTTCAGAGTCAGCTGGTGACATTTTAATGTAAAGCTGTGTGTCATCTGCATATAGCTTATTGCGTTTATTATAATCTGAGCTAGTGGAAGCATGTAGATGTTAAATAGGAGGCCCCAACATGGAGCCTTGAGGAACCCCACATGTAATTTTTTTCAGGTCAAATGTAAACTTGCCTACTGAGACACAAATGGCTCTATTCCACTAGTACCTACTCAGCTCGGCTCAGCTTGGCTCGGCTTGGCTCCGCTTTAAGGGTTTTCCACTAGGTGATAGTACCGGCTCGTACGTAGTACACCTACTCGTACTTCATACACCTACTTCGCTGGGGTTCCAACCGGGCTGAAAATGCAACGTCACCACCAGGATGCAGGTCACAGATTAGCCAGAGTGACATCACTGATGAGTCATGAGAGCGACTCCTTCACACCCGCCATATTTAAAACTCGGCAACAGCGATTGCGATTAGCTTTACCTTTACAACTTTATTTTTACGCTAAACTTTGATACGCCTAAAAATGGCAAGCAAGCCTTCTCCGTGGTGCAATGAGAACGCCTCAAAGGCCTCGTTTGCTGTTTTCACATACATGACCAGAGTTGTCGCATATAAAGACATCACCACCTTACTGTGAAGGCCCCCCCCCCACATTGAGGTTGTACTGAACTATGATGGAAAACGACTGAGGTGAGTCGAGTCGAGCCGAGTAGGTACTTGTGGAAAAGGGCCAAAGGTAATCCCCGTCCTTAAAGTAAGACTCAAGCCGATCCAGTATTGTGCCAGAAAGTCCGACCTAGTTCTCCATTCCTCAAGTAAGATACTGTCGTCCACAGCATCAAAAGCTGCACTGCAAATAAACACAAGGACAGATTTTCCACAGAAGAGATTCAAAATCCCTTTTTGAGGCGAGGATTAATGTGAGCTTTGTGGTTCCGGTTTTTGACAAACGCTGCTTAGTCGAGTCACCTTCACATACCAAATCAAGTCAGAGGGAATACTTTATCAGTTTTCTTTGAAACCAAGTCAGTCCGAAAGAGCAAATGAAATAAGAAAGCAAAACAAGGAGGTGGAGTAACTGTCCCGAAGTGGTCTTAGTGTCGGTTGTAATGATTTCAAGCCCTCACTCTGCAGAATAACATCATCACCACAGAAGTGATAGTTAACATAACCATAAAGGTCATCTAAATCCATTTAAACACAATAGACTTTATCACAGCGTGATAACACAACTCCACATGTTATGTCCTCTGCTGCATGAGCGTGCACATTTAACACATTGAAGCCTGAGGGAACATTAAAGCAGTCTCTGGCCCCGCTTTGTCCTCCCATTACTCACACCGAAAGAGCTCTGCTGAGTCTTTAATATCTTTCCTTTTGCATTGTACCCCATCAAAATATTCCATAATGAAAGCCTTCAGCGATTTCCAGTGATCAACAGCAGACTCTGTCATGTGGCCATTTTGATTTCATTACGCCACTTTGTCCTCTTGACTCCTGCAGGCCAGACCAGTGGACCCCAGCGTAGGGAAGTGCAAACGTGCCAATATGAGAAGCAGATGGGGCTGTGTGTGAACTGCCGTTTGATTAAAAACGCTTGAGTCAAGTGACTGCGGACACCATTTGTTCAGCCCTGTCCTGAGCACGGAGACGGCTCGATCCAAGTCACCTGTTTTGGGTTGAAGAACCTGCTTCTCCTTCTGATCCCACCATCAGCAGGATTTTAGAGCCGGAAACCGACTCTGTTGTAGGAAAAGCTGTAGCCATAAATCTCAGCAGATGCGCAGGAAGAGCTTATTGTTGGGAGCTGAGCATGAACACACACACACACACACACACACACACACACACACATGCAAGCATACCTGTGGGTTATTCCTTAAAGCTCTAGAAACATCTGGCCCATGCATGCTTCTGAGGGAGGATGGTCTGTAGGAGGGAGGAGGGGAACATGTCTAAAGAAAGTCACTGATAAAGGATCTCCTGCAGCTGTCTCTGCAAAACAAGAAATGTGCAATAAACTGAAATAATTTTCTTCATGCTGATGAGCATCAGTTGTGCACTTCTAGTTTCTTTTCTTTTCTTCATTTTTCTATGATTTCCAAAAATCAACTTTTTGAAGGAGCATATTTCAGTTCGAGGTTTAGTTTGTGCCCGTTCCACATTTGAGTAATTTGTAGAAGGGACGGGACCTCGTCGAGTGGTGAGCCAGAAAAAAGGCCACTTTAACAAATAGCAGATGCTGTGAGAGAGGCTATTTTAAGGCCGGCCTTGATGTGTTCCTCACCAGTACTGCCAGTACTGAACCAGTTCATATTTTCATGCCACAACCTAACCAAAGCAAGTAGGGGAGAAAGAAATCTGAAGTTTAAAATAAAGAGTAGAAAGTACAGAGAATGACTTTTTTGACCAACAGTCATGTGTAAGCATGTGTAACCCTTTTTTCTGATTTATGACAGTTTCACACTGAGACTGCATCACTATATGTTTTACTTTCTGTGCCAGAAAAAATGAAAAAGATTATTATTAGATTCAATTTCAAGCAGTAACAGATAAAGATGTTTCACAGCAACACTCAGAAGCTTTTGCTGTTGTAATTTTGTATTTGAAGCTCTTTTAAGGACAGCAGTTAGGGATGGTTAGAGGTGGAGGACGAAGCTACCAGAACTGTGGCTACTGATTCAAGCTGAAAAAAAAAGATTAATCATGGTCACCCTTATTCCAGTTACTTACTTTATTTTACCTGGCAAAAATAATAAGTAATTGTCCTGCTCAGGCTCCAGACACTTTACTTTGTATATCATTTAGAAAATCTTAAAGTAGTACAAGTAAATAGTGTTCCTTGCAACTGCTACTATTCTGACAGTTTAAATGGAAGACTTAAAGGGGTGAACAAAAAAAAAACTGCATTTATTTGAGTGTTTAAAGCCACTATGAGCTCAAAAGCTCTGGAACAAAACAAGCCTGTCACTTTGTTCAGCAGCATAGGTCTGAAAAGTTCTCATCCAGTGGGGTAATTAAGATTTCTACAGATTACTGTAACATCATAGACCCAGATTACAGTCATTTTATTCAGCTCGTCATCTTTATCACCACCCAGCTTCCCATCACGCTAAATTTTCAGATTCAAGATATAAAAGTTTTGAGACTCAAGGTTTTTATTTGTGACATGCATTGTTTTACAAATAGACTAGTAATGAAGTGGAAGTGGAGCGCTGCCAGACTGTAAAAACACTAGTGCAGGTCATTAACGCTGAAGGAACTGAATACATTCCAAAAGAAAAACACAAAATATACATTTTATACAAAATGTGCAAGATATAGGGTTCAAATGGCTGTGAGGTCTTGTAAATAATACAACAGATGTATAATATAAAATAAAGTAAAGTAGATATAATAATACATATGTACAGTTTGGTTGAAAAAAAAACAGCAAAATGCTTCATGTATAATAGTATTTCCAAACACACAAATGGGTTGGAAATGCTCCATAACATGTTCCAACTCAAACCATAAAACCAAGAAAACATTTTCAAATTTGTTGCTTTTTACAGAAAGTGAAGAAAAAAATATATTAGGCTGTTCAAAATGTACTAGATTCTTGGGACATATTATACAAAGCTCACTTTGTACCTCCATTTGGGTCTCAGCTGCTCCTATAAACACTCCAGGCGTGAAAACAAAGCATTCATACATTTTTGAGGAATGATTCTGGTGTCAGGAATCATGAGCCGTTTAGATTCCTCCCTTATTGTGATGTCAGTTTAGGGAAGACTCGCCCTTTTTACCACCCCTCACCCATCAACACCCCCAGAGCCCCCACCCACTAGATTAGTAGAAGACCTGCTGTGTTGGTTTGCTGTTTTTAGAGCATCGATATCAAGCACCGTGGCTAAGAACAAAGCAAAGTCACACATGAAGTGTTGTTGGCTGAGAAGAACACGAGTCCTTCACCTTCTCCCACCCAAAGAAAAAACAGAAGACCTGCGGAGCTCCATGTCATTTTCATGGCCATGTTCCAGTGAACCACTTCAAGGTTCAGACTGCTTTGAGAAGCTGGGACAGAACACAGCAGGATTAGCTAGCAGACTTCCTCTGATGGAGGATCTGGACCTGATGCCTGTGGCAAGTCAGCAGATGAGGGAGATGGAAGTACTTTCAAATCATGAGGTTTGCGTTTCTATCACAGTTAAGCATGAACTAGCTTGTTCTTGTTTTGCCATTTAGCACAAGCTAATGCTAACATAACCGCTAGCCCTGCGTCTGCTTGCAGTGGTTTTCTTTGTTCCAAGTCACAAATGCAGCACAAAGCTGATCGAGTCATTTTATAGCTGGATCATTTTGGAAAGTAATGCTTGTTGAAATGTTGTTTATAGTTGAATTAAATGTTAAGTTATCCTCAATGGACGCAGCCATCAAGTGAAAGCCTCTAGTCCAGGCTAATGTTAGCTGCTGCAGGGCTCTAGAGTGTAACCAAACTTCTCGATGGTGCGAATACAAAAAATCTGAGGTTGCACCAGTGCAACCAGCTATTGGCAGATTGGGGAGTCTCTCCCCTCTCTTTTCCACTAAGCTCACCACGGCAACATCAACAAAACAATGTAGCAGATAATGTGGTGATGTAGTGACGTGTCTTCTGTCCCTCCCATCTCCAAGCTCTGGACAGAAAGCTCATTGTTTAATATGCTGCTAAAAATAAGCAAAAAAAATGTTTTAATCATTGTTCCAAGTAAAGAAAAAAACTTATTTGATGACGTTTGTATTTTAATAGCGTTGCATGTTGAGCGGGCATCCGTGGTCTGCTGGTTTGGATAGTGGCCTTTCTGACCTGGGCTCCAACATCCAAAGACATGCATGTTGGACTAATTGGTGTTTAAGAATTAGGTATGAGTGAGCTTGTCAGTGGGTGTTTGTCTATGTGGTCCTGTGATGGACTGGACACCTGTTCTGGAGACCATTTCAAAAAGCAGCTTGTGTGGAAACTCCAAGTACTTTGATCCGGAACTCAGGAAAATTCTGAATTTTCCATTTCACAAACCGAGGTTACTGAACTCAGATCCAGATGAACACCATTCACTATGAATTTTACTATTGATTTTCTAATGCCAGTTTTCTTAATAAAGATGGGGATAATGAATGTCCTCTATATACTCTATTATATTATGAGAAAGTGAATGAAGCAGAACTGAGAGAAGAGTGGACGCCTCATAAGGGGGCAATATGAGTCGGCGTTTAAACAAGCACATATATACTTTATTTTCCTCTTTTCCATCCACCACAAAGTCATCGGATAATCAACATGATTATCTGATGACTGTTTGACATTTGTATATTGCCTCGGAGTTTGTTGAACCTACTTTGATGCTAGAGGGACTGGGAAGCTGACTTAGCCAAGACCAAAGATGAGGCCAAGCTACAGGAGTTGGTCATCGAGGGGCGTGTGACTGCAATGGAGGACAGTCCATGAGACACTGAGTCATGAGATGCTCAGTTTGAAGCCCTTAAAACACTTGCACTTTTAGTTTAGATTTTTTTTTTTATTTCATTTATTTTGAGGTGTTTTAAATTTAAATTTCAGCTCAGTGAAACTTCAGTGGTGAAGTACCAACACTTTTTTCAGTAAGTAACCTTTCTTGTAGAATTGTGCTTCAAATAAAGAACTTTATGGTGACCAGATTGGTAATAACTGACAAGTCAATATTGCCTATATGGACAGCGATTTCAAAAAAAAAAAAGGTAAAGTAAATGTACATTTCCGGCTGAACTCCACACCACAGCTGAAGATCATTGGGTTCATTGTACTCAGGCCTGTGCTCCGGCTTGTGCTGTAAATGAGCGGTCAGCCTGGGCTGGGTCGGGACGATTACAGCTCTGCTCCACACTTAATTTAGGCTGCAAGTGTTTATCACAAAACTCAAGGTCAAACAATATCTTTGATGCTGAGTCTTCAGCCCTGCGATGGACTGGCGACCTGTCCAGGGTGTACCCCTGCCTTTCGCCCGAAGTAAGCTGGGATAGGCTCCAGCAGACCCCCGTGACCCTGAACAGGACATAGCGGGTATAGATGATGGATGGATGGATGAGTCTTCAGCTTGATAATTAGTTAACCCTCTGATGTCACTCACTTTTTTAACGTGACTGCATGGAAATGCTACATTACCCAGAGTGCTCTGCTCATGATATTGACCTCGGTGGGGCGTGGTCAGCAACAGCTTATTTGCTTAAAAGTAACAGGGCCCTTAAATATCTATATAAATAAATTGAATTGAAATAAATTGAATTGAAATTGAATTGAATTAAACAACAAAATCTGAAAGGGGCTGAAACTGGCCAGAATAGATCTGGTGAGATCCATGTGAGAGTGGTTTGTGCAAAGAACTTCATGAACATGTTTGGTGTAACCATTAGACCTGTTCTAAGGGTTGAAAAAGGTTTAATACGACCCCTTTAAACATGTAGTGTATAAAGAGAGAAATGGTTGCAGGTTTATCTGAACTAATGTTTAGTTGTATAACAGTTGTTTGTCAGAACTGCTTCACATGTGCGTTCATGGAGTCACCTGTGGACAGGTGTTCCAGTCCAGGACCACTGGACTACAGTCTACATTCCTCTGCAGTTCTTGGTTTTTTCTCAGAAACATTGTTGATGTTTTCTATCGGATCCAGGTCCAGGACTGGTCTGAATGCTCCATAAAGTTTATCTCAAAGCTGCTTTTCCTCTTCAATATGACCATTTCAAATATTTCAATGTATTCTGCTAATTACTGTAGTTAATTGGGAAATTCACATAATAATTCCACCCCAGATGGGACTCGAACCCACAATCCCTGGCTTAGGAGGCCAGTGCCTTATCCATTAGGCCACTGGGGCTTCTGCTGGTGAACTAAGCTGATCCACACTGATCCATGATCCTGGTATGTGATGGCTAGACCTGACACCATCGTATGAGAAACATCCCCATATCATGATGCTTACTCCACCATGCTTCACTGTGGCTTGAATTTAGTGTTTGGGGGTCGTCTGTGGTTTCTAGACCCACACAGATCAATCCAGCTTCCAACAGTCTGTTGGACTGTTTAGACCAAACAGTCTGTTCTTCTCTTGTGTTTTTTTTTTCCAACAATTAGACTTTTTGGGGGCTTCTTGCTAATATGCTGGCTTTTCAGAAATCCACTATAACCAACATGAATAAGTTTTGCTGCCTTCATCATTAAATAAGAGTTAGACACCTGTTCAAGCACCTAGAATTGACTTGTAAATTGGCACGATATAAATAAATTGAATTGAACTGAATATTTATACAAAATTAAAGATTTCACAGTCTGAACTCCACTGATGTTTTTTAACGGCTCATATTCCTTTAATCTTTTCTCTCTGTAAAATAATAACATTATTTCTTCATAGTTTTATTTAGAATATATGTGCAGTTTCCCAATGCATTTGCATGTTAGAAAATGAAATCTATTTTAAGGAGAAGAAGAACAGACAGAATATTATATATTCTTTCATTTCCCAAAGGGAAATGAAAATTGTTTCAAAATTAATTATTGAGGGAAAAATAGGTAAGTCAAATAAAAAATATTGAGCAAACTAGAAAAGAAGGAATCCCATGTGTCGGAGTGTTATGTTTGTTGCCTGGCAACAGCTAAGCTAAAGTCAGTATCCAGATGCAGAGCCGCTCCTTCACACCAGCATCTCCAGGTGGAGAGCAGCTGGTTCATGTCAAAAAGTCATGACTCAGCACGTTTTTAAAAAAGATTTTACAATAAACAATTGCTATTTTATTGCTGCTGCAATTTTATGTCAAAATGTTGCAAAAGGTTGATATTTCAAGTTAAAAAGTCACAATTTGGGATTCTATGATGAAAAAGTCTTGGTTGTTGGAAGAAAGTTGTTACTGTGAAAGTCATTTTTTTCAGTTCAATTTGTTATTTTACAAGAAAAAAAGTGATTTTTAAGGAGAAAAGTCAAATTCTCTTTTAGAGAAATTTCAAATTTCAGGACAGAAATTCAGCTTTTTATGGAAGAAAAGATTCAATATTGCAACAAAAGCCGTTCCTGCTGGAATGTCTTTGTTTCACTTGGACATTTTAAAAAATAAAGAAAAAAAGTTCCAACAGTTTCCAGAGGGTGTACATATTTCCGTGTATGTCCAGATCGTTCGTGAGGACCGCAGCATGGAGCAGATCGTGTTTCCCGTCCACCCCATCTGCGAGTTTCTGACCGAGGAGTCGAAGATCAGAGTCTTCAACACTACGGAGCAGGACGAGCAGGGCTCCAAGGTGACGCACTTCTTCGAGCAAACCTCCTTCCTGCACGGAGAGATGGAGTGGCAGAAGAAGCTGAGGAGTGAGTGAACGGATCTGTCCATCCACGATGTTGAGTCTTCCAGCTGTGACATGAACCAGGTGTTACCTGTTTGTAGGTATGCCGGTGTTGTACTGGTTCTCCAGGAGGATGAGTCTGTGGGGGACCATCTCCTTCAACCTCGCCGTGTTCATCAACCTCATCATCGCCTTCTTCTACCCCTACGCATCCGGCCAAGGTACGATCACACCTCGTAAACTCTGACTTACTGTAATAGTCCTGGAATAAACCCTCTTCCTCTCCAGGAGCCATCGATGACTCCCTGCTGTTGATGCTCTTCTGGATCCTGACCGGTCTCTCCATCTTGGGTTTGTTCTCTCAGCGTTACGGCCTCCAGCCACTCACCATCGCTTTGATTCTCAGGTCCATCTACCACCTGGGCATCGGCAACACGCTCATCCTGCTTGGGTCACTTAATGTAAGAATTTCTCCAGACTTTCTGATCGTCTGGTCACTTGATCACCTGGTTACCTGATCATTTGATCACCAGGTCACCTGATCACTTGATCACCTGATGGCTTGATAACTTGATCACCTGGCTACTTGATCATCTGGTCACCTGATCACTTTATCACCTGATCACATGATGGCTTGATAACTTGATCGCCTGGCTACCTGATCACTTTATTACCTGGTTACCTGATCATTTGATCACCAGATCACCTGATCACCTGATTACTTGATCGCCTGATGACTTGATAACTTGATCACCTGGCTACCTGATCATTTGATCACCGGGTCACCTGATCACTTTATCACCTGATCACTTGATCATCTGATGACTTGATCACTTGATCACCTGGCTACCTGATCGTTTGATCACCAGGTCACTTGATCACTTTATCACTTGATCACCTGATCACTTGATAACTTCATCACCTGGCTACCTGGTCATTTGATCACCTGATGACTTGATCACTTGTTCACCTGATCACTTGGTCACCTGATCTCTGTCTGTTGCTGCTGATGTCCAGCTGCTCAATAAGATCGTGTTCGTGGTGAGCTTTGTGGGGAACAACGGGACGTTCATCATGGGCTACAAGGCCATGGTGATGGACGTGGAGTTCCTCTACCACCTGGCGTACGTCCTGACCTCCACGCTGGGACTCTTCGTGCATGAGCTCTTCTACAGCATCCTGGTAACGCCACGAACACGCTGTTGATCCTGCGGCGAGTTGGTCCTGGTTCTGATGTGCGTTTTCTGTGCAGCTGTTCGACCTCATCTATCGGGAGGAGACTCTCTTCAACGTGATAAAGAGCGTGACCCGTAACGGGCGCTCCATCCTGCTGACGGCGCTGCTTGCCCTCATCCTCGTCTACCTCTTCTCCATCGTGGGCTTCCTCTGCCTGAAGGAGGACTTCATCATGGAAGTGGACCCGCTGCCGCAGATCTCTGGAGGTGAGCCATTTCCTCTGAAGCATGAAGGAGCCCGTTGACCAGAGGACATGTGAGTTAGCGAGTCTCTGTTGTTCAGCTCCTCAGAGCGAAGCGTCTCAGGACTTCCTGAAGTCGTGCTCTGCAGACGGCGTCAGCTGCACGGCAGAGACGAGTCTGGACGCCGTCGCTGAGGAGGAAGGTATGAGCTTCTATGTCTGCTGAACGCTTATGACTGAAGGTTTCTTTGTGTGAAACGGTGGAGCTTCAGCTTGTTGTGAGTTTCTGCAGCTGTTTGGCTCCTCTCAGACACCAGAGACTCCCAACAGCCCAAAGTAGAACAATTCTGAGGGAACGTTGAGGTGCAGAGCAGCTGGTTCATGTCAGAGAGTCAGGATTTAGGAAATGATTGAAAAAGATTTCACTACGAATAGTTGATCATTTTTGTCAAAATTTACAAAAAGTTGAAATGATACAACAATAGCAATTTTACAATAATTTTATAAATTAGCAATTTTTAGCACTTGTGTAAGAATATTTCAAAAAAGTTGATACTTTCCAAAACAATTAAAATTTTAAGGTAAAAAGTCACAATTTTGTGATGTTTCTAAATTTGCAGTTTTGGAACAAAATGTTCTTTTTTAGAGAAACAATTTGTGATTTAATAAGAAAAAAAAAAAGATTTTTGTGCAAAAATCTCAATTTGAGATTTTATCCATCTGAAATTTCATGACAAAAAAGATTTTAAAACAAAAAGTTGAAACTAAACTAATCTGTTTTTATTGTATGTAAAAAGTTGATATTTTAAAGCTAAAAGATAGTAATTTTAAGATAAAAAGTCAATTTTGTGACTGTAAAGCAAGGCAAGTTTATTTCTAGAGCACAATTCATACACAAGATAATTCAAAGTGCTTTACATCTACATAAAATCACAA